>VMDO01000836.1:187662-251690 GCA_007922755.1 Pedetes capensis
AAAAAAAAAAAAAAAAAAAAAAAAAAAAAAAAAAAAAAAAAAAAAAAAAAAAAAAAAAAAAAAAAAAAAAAAAAAAAAAAAAAAAAAAAAAAAAAAAAAAAAAAAAAAAAAAAAAAAAAAAAAAAAAAAAAAAAAAAAAAAAGAAAAGAAAAAGAAAGAAAGAAAAGAAAAAAGAAGAGAAGAGAAAAGAAAAGAAAAAAAGAAGAATGCCCTATACAAAGTCCTGCCTCACCTTAGATTCCATCTAAGCGGGGACTCTAGCTTCTCCACCTCATATTCAGGGCTTCAGTACACTGAAGCCTAAATGTCTCCTGAGCCAGGCCTAGGAAGAAGTATTCCAGCATGGTAACTCTCAAGTCTCCACCCTCTAGCCAGGTCAGATCACTAGGTGGCACCTCTGGGAAGAACAGCGTGGCTCTGAAGCCACATCAGGTTGGGAAGGACCTATTCCACTCAATAGCAATTCTGATTGAGTGTCTCCTGGTTGGACGGCCCTGTGCTGCCCCTAGTAAGAAACTGATGAACAAGACAAGGTTCTTGCCCCAGGAGCTCAAGTACAGTCATGGAATAAGAAGGGCCTCCCACCTCAGTTATCTCCGCCCTCCAGCCAGTCACACGCAAGGCCTGGCCAAACCTCTCCTGGGTCTCCATCTGTCACCAAAAATGAAAACATGGCTAGGGTCATCACCTGCTGGGCAGCACTGGAGCCAGCAGGAAAAGAAGGGCTGTTAAGAGGAGGCTCTGTCACTTCTGGGTACCTCCTTCCCCAGAGACAATCCCCAGGAATACTCTGTTTCCTTGGAATGATTTTTTTTCTTCTCCCACCAGGGGACTGAACCAGGTTGGCACAAGTCATAAACATTTGGAGTTAAAAAATTAAAAGGCGGCAGAAGATCTCTAGGAAAGCTAGGGAAGGAAGACAAAATAGAACTTGTTTGGCTTTAATTAAAAGCTCCCCAGAGAGAGTACTTCATAGGTGCAGTTTCAATTTGGGGTGATGAAAAAGTTTTGGAAATTGATACAGGGTACGGTATTGTGAATGTTATTAATGCTACTGAATTGCACACTTAAAAGTAGTTAAAATAACAAAATTTATCTTACATTTGCTTTACCACAATATAGCACGTTCTACATTTAGATCAACATTTGAAATTGCTTTGTAAAAGCCTAAAAAATGTTAGCTATTGTGAAGTCCAAAAGTCAGACAGTGTTGGGCACAGGGCTGCCCGAGCCTCCCCACCCCGGAGGATCAGCCATCCCCAGCAGGTTAGACTAGTTTGAGGTTTCAAAGTCAAAGGAATGCTAATGAAATATCCTTTCCCAGAGGTGCTCAGCCTGTGAGGACTGATAAAGGCCCTTTTTAAAAAGGGGTCGTCCAGTGTCCATAGCCTCTGACCCCCTTCTTTTCCAGATCCAAGCCCTACTTTGCCATAATAACCCAGGAACTATTTCCTAATATCTTTGGTAAATGTCAGTTGGTAACACCTGATGGAGGTTGAGCCAGGAGTTTCTCATATGCTGTTAGCTTTCTCCGGAATCCATGTCCCCTGTCTGCCTACCCTTCCTGTGAAAGAGAGTCTGTGATGGAGGACATGGAGGGCATCAGGAGGTTTGACTGTAGCCCTGGGATCTAAGTCAGTTTCAGTCTCTCCACTTAGGGGATCTTTTCTACAGGAAAGATGTGCTGCCACCAGGTGGCAGTAACACCCACCTGACGTAGATGCAGGGCTCATACAGAAGCTTAAAGTGTGCCCCCTTGCACCTGCAAAGGCTCAGGGGCAGAAGAGTCAACATTTCACTGATCCATGGGGCCTATGGCCAAGTGTCATGAGCAGATGTTGCAAGCGCTCATGAAGATACTATGTCACCTTTAGGCACAAAGACAGTAGCAACAATTAGCATTCCCTGAACAGTGTCACAGGTTATACATGGATTATTTCATTTTGCCCCCAAACAATCCTTTCAGGGCAGGTGGTGTTGTGACCAGGTGATAAAACTGAGGTTTTAGAGAGCTAAGCATGGCAAAGAGTAACAAAAGCTGGGCTGCCAGGGTGGTAGCCTCCTCTCCTACACTTGCATCGCACCTTCCCTTCCTTTCAGAGACCCTTTAGGGACAGCCAAGGACTGGCTAACTCTTTCGGTATTCTGTTTGGTTCACACATTTTAAGATTTACCCTCCATCTGTTTGTAAGATTGCCTAATGCCATTTACGATATAAAATAAACCATGTAAAGCCGGGTGTGGGGCTCACACCTATGATCCCAGAGAATCAGGAGGCGGAGGCAGGAGAATCGCAAATTCAAGACCAGGGGCAGTCTGGGTAATTTAGTGAGACCTTGTCTCACAATAAAACATAAAAAAATGGGCGGGGTTATAGCTCTGTGGTACAGCACTAGCAAGGTATGCAAGCAAGGTATGCAAGACCGTGGGTTCAACCCCCCAGAACTGCAAAAATATGAAAAATAAATAAAATAAAATAATCCATGCAATAGGTAAACAGGACAGACAGTATCAAAGGTGGACGCTTGCAGAAGTGTGTGCATCAGAGCCCGAGTTGATGTGGATCTGAATCTGACTCTCCCTTGTACTGGCCAGTAACCCTGAATCAATCCCAACCTCCGTAGTGTCAAGGCCCAAAGCTGGAAAGAAATGGTTATAACTCTCACCTCACAAAGTTGTGATAAGGATTAAGTGAGGAAACATGTGGCACTAGAAAGGCACCCTGTAGTTCTTAATTTTTCTTTCCTTTCTTGGAGAAAGTAGCAGCAGTATGGATTCTCGGTACCTATGAGCTGGTTTTTACAGTTTTGATTTGGGTTTCAAGTTGCATAGAACTATGCAGAAAGGGAACATAGGAATATGATTAAAATGACCCTTTTTGCTTGGGTCATTTACCAGAAAAACAGCTAATGTTCACTGAGCATTTGTTATGCCAGGCTCCATCCTAAACACCTGGCTTGCACACCAATAATTCCATTTACCCCTACAGTAGCCCTCTTGGCTCCACTATAACATCTGTTACATGGAAGACGACACTGAGGCTTGAAGATATTGAGTAACTCAAAGCTAGTAAGCAGTAGAGCAGGCACTGAAACCTAAGGATCTCATTCTCAAACCCATGAGTTTTGACCTTCCATAACCATATCTCACACTTAACCCAATAGGTGGGTACCCACAGCCCACACACACTAGGACTGCCTCTGCTATTCCTCAAGCCTGGGAGAACAGACAAGCACTCACCTGGACTAAATAATCCCTAGGTAAGAGGGGAAGTCGGACATGTTCCATCAGCTTTGCCATGTGCTCTAAACGAGTCTCTTTCTCATAATTGATCCATGAAATCACAGCTTCAAACACCTACAAAGAAAAGAGACAAAGCTTTCAAACAACCTCCTCAATCTGTGAAAAAGAAGTTACGAGTCATTCACGAAGGTATTTAACCTAAGACTCAATGTTTAAAATAAAACAAAAACAAAAAACAGAAAGGTTTGTTTACTAGCTGGCCTTGGAGAGATCTCACACATGTGCCCACACAAGCTGGAAACGTGTTATCCCAGATGCAGAATCATCACAGCTCATTCCAAAATGAAATCATTTCTAGCAGTTATTTAAGAGTAGAATGCGGAGCAGTAACTGTGACGCTAATGCAGGAAGACTGCTCAAGAGGATCAGAAAGCCTGGGGGCAGTGGTGCCTCCCCCTCATTTATCTCCACTTACAGTTAATGCCCTCTGCCTAAAGCTGGCTGTGATGATGAACGTGACACTGAATAACAGAGAAGGGCTAAAGTTTCTCCTTGGAGTCAGCGTCTCTTCTTGAGGAGAGGTTTCATTTCTACACAAATCAAAACCAGAAGGTTTGGAACCAAAGGGAGGATCTGAGGTTTTAAGGTTTGCTTTGTTCAAAGATAAGTCCAGATTCTAACTCTGCCCCATCATGTACACACAGGCAAAATTCAGTATTGGTGAAGCTGTGGGGAAATCAATAATGTTAACAAAGTCTTAATTAATAAGTACATCTTCAAAGTGGGGAGGAATTTGATGTCAATCAAAAATGCATCCTCTCTGGCCTAGAAATACCAGTTCTGGAGCTGTAGGCTATAAAAATGCTCACATAATTGTGTGGGAACATGTGCCCAAGATGTTTGCTGCAGCACTGTTGTTGTTGTTGTTGTTAGGTGCCGTCGAGTCAGTATCCGGCTCATAGTGACCCTCGTAGTGTTTTCAATGGCTGACTGTTTTGGGATTGTCTTGGGAGTGGATTGCCAGGTCCTTCCCCCATTTTTGCGGTGCTGGGAATTGAACTCAGGACCTCAGAGACTGCAGCGCAGTGCTCTACCAACTGAGCTAAATCCCAGCCCGCAGCACTGTTGTAACAGGATAAAAAAGACTAATGGAGAAATCATTAAAATAGCATGGCCACCATTGGTTTCAGCTACTACAAATAAAAAAGGACTAATGGAGAAATCATTAAAAATAAAACAAAACCTGGTACCCTGTACCAGGAAACAAAGTGCTCACAGATAAAAGAGGACAAACCAAAAGGACACAGAACTGGATAAAGCTTTTGCTCCAAATATGTGGGACACTTAAACATCAAAGAGAATAATTAAGAAATGATATCAGCACTTCTTTGTGGGAAGGAAGGGTCAGGGAATGACTGGGAATGGGCCAAAAGAAATTTTATGTGGTAACGGATATGTATTCTGGCAGGGTAGGCATTACCTGGCATATACATTTGTCAAAACCGATGAAATTGTGTACTTAGTATCTGTACATTTCACTGTGTGTAAACCATACCTCAAAATTGAACAGTCTTGTTTTAAAAAAAAAATACAGTAATGCATCATAACACAATGAACAAACAAGAATCCATGAGTCCACAGAACACTTTTAAAAGTATAAAGAGCCAAGCATGGAGGTGCACACCTATAAACCTAGCACCTGGGAGGCTAAGGCAAGAGAAACACGAGTTTGAAGCTAGTCTGGGCTACACAGTAAGAGCCTGCCAAAAAAAGAAAGAAAAAGAAAACAAAAAGAAAAAGAAAAAGAAAGAAAGAAGGAAAGAAGGAAGGAAGAAAAGTATAAGAAGGGCTTTTCTTTACAGAAAAATGCCATCTAATAAATGTAGAAGGAATGCTAGTGCCATGATTTGAATCTAAAATGTCCCACAAAGGCTTTGTGTTTAAACACTTGGTTCTCAGCAGGTGTCACTGTTCTGGGAAGTTATGGAACTCTGGGAGGTGGCACCTAGCATAGAAGAAATGAGTCACTTTGGGGAGGCCTCTGAAGGTTATTTGTATTTTTTACTTATTTATTTATTTTTATTATTTTTTATTTATTTACTTTTTGTGTGTGTGGTGCTGGAGGTTGAACCCAGCGCCTTGCCCTTGCAGGCTTTGCAAGTGCTGTACACTGAGCTGTACCCCCAGCCCATTGTTTTACTTTTTGAGACAGGGTCTCACTAAATTATGCAGACTGCCTCTGGTCTCGAACTTGCAATCCTCCTGCCTCTGCCTGCTGAGTTGCTGGGATTATGGGCCACCGCACCCAGCTGACTCTGAAGGTTTTTAATAGGACCCACAGTTCTGGTCATTCTGCTCTCTGATGCTGATCTGCCATGCTGTGAGGTTCTTTGCCATGCCTTCCCAGCTCTATGGACTAAAATCCTTTAGTCATGAGCTCCCGATAAATCTTTCCTCCCATACGTTTGTTTCAGTAGGTTTTTCTGCCATAACAACAAACTAATACAGCTAGAATTAGAAAAACAGTATTTTGTAAGACCAATTAGTAACTAACATAGCAAAGGTCACCAATGAATGCTAAAATCAAAAGTTGTTAGAGAACAAGAAATTCACAGGTCTCAAAGTATCAACCCGCAGATTACATATTATATACACAGGGGCAAGATATGCTACAACAGGGTGATCTGACAGATACCACCTTAAATATGAGATCAAACTTAACCTCAACAATAGGACAAACTTATATTCCTGATTGTGAAGGGCACAGCACCTCTGACATAATAATCTTCCTAAAATTTTTACCCTGAATCTTACAGTGAGGAAGCAATTAGACACATCTATGTTTGGAACATTCTACAAGATGGTTGCATTAGATTCTTTAAACCTTAATGTTATATTATGAAACACCAGCAAATAAGAAAATCTCAGAGACAGTTATAGATGAATGAGATTTTTGAGACATGACAACTAAATGCAATGCATAAACCTTAATTTGGAATACGGATTAAAAAGAAACATCTATAAAGGATTTTTTGGGACCATTAAGAAAATTTGAATACTGACGACACGTCAGGTAATATTTTTATAGTATTATTATATTTCTTTGGCATAACAATGGTTTTATGGTTAGAAAAGAATTTCCATGTTCTCAGTGGGTGGATGCTAAAATATTTAGGGGAGAACTCTCATGATAACTGCAATTTACTATCAAATGGTTCAGCAAAATGAAAAATTAAATCTGTAGACAGAAAAACAAAGCAAAATGGTAACTGGTCAATCTTGATAAAAAACATATGGATATGTTCTTTCATAATTTACTATACATTGTACACTTTCAAGACAAAAAGGAGAGAAGAAAAAAGCAAAAGGAAAAAGAGGGAAAAACTCAAAATTTACAACATGGCATAAAGTTGAAATGAAAGATCCATCTATCAGGAAAAAAAGACCTCTAATTTTTCTTAACCTAAGTATATTTTTTGTATATTAAAACATTAATGAAGGTAGACCCAGTGGCACATGCCTGTAATTCCAGTGACTTGGGAGGCAGAGGCAAGAAGATCGTGAATGTGAGGCCAAAGGCAGCCTGCACAGCTTAGTGAGACTCTGTTCCAAAGTAAAAAATAAAAAATGGGCTGGGTAGAGCACTTGCAAAGTATGTGGAGGCCCTGGTTCAGCCCCTAAGTACTGAAAAAATAAATGAGTAAAATAATTAAAAATTAAACATCAATGATTCTTTGTACCTAAAATACTTAATCCTATTTCTTAAATATATATGAAGTCAGGCTGAGCATAACTCGAATTGGGCAAGGAATCAGAAAGGAATCACTCAGGAAAGCAAGAGAACAGAATTGAATGACGGGAAAAGATTGATCAATGTATTAAGTTATAGTTAGATAGGATTAAGAACTTCTGGTATGCTATTGCATTGGACTAGCGGGTGCAGGCCAGAGGTAGAGCATTTGCAAGGTATGTGCAAGGCCCTGGGTTCAACTCCCAAGTACCATAAAAGGAGGAGAAGGAGAAGGAAGAGAAAGAGGAGGAGGAGGAAGAGGAGGAGGAGAAAGAGGAAAAGGAGGAGGAGGAGGAGGAGGAGGAGGAGGAGAAGAAGAAAACTATAAATGAGGAGACAGATGTTTATCTTGGTTTGAATATTATGAAATATACACATTTCCAAACATCACATGATGCCCCATAAGGATGTACA
The DNA here is from genome assembly GCA_007922755.1 of Pedetes capensis. NCBI lineage: Eukaryota > Metazoa > Chordata > Mammalia > Rodentia > Pedetidae > Pedetes > Pedetes capensis. The sequence continues at coordinate 195,110 of VMDO01000836.1, forward strand.
ATTTTATTTTTTAATGTATCAATTTTTAAATAAATTTGTTTTTTTTAATGTAATGGAGCAGAACAAAAAGAAAGGGGCAATTGATGTGTGTGTACTTTGCTCCCGTTTCTGAATAAAATAATCTATACATTAACATAAGCACACAAACTCGATGGAAATCCTCTAGTACATTTTAAAATAATAAACTTTCATAAAGCTTTGTCCCCTATCCTTGTAGCATTATTTGCTGGCACATAATTCACACTCCAATACTTTTCTTAGTGAATAGATGGGACAAATGAGTTCAGAAAAAACCTATAAGGAGGTGGCAGAACTTGCCCAGAGTAGAGCAGACGGCAGGGCTGGAATCTGGTAAAGCAGGGTCCAGACTGAAAGAAAAGTCTGGTTTTGCTGGGTTAGGTAGTGAGTAGCCACAAGCCCACTCTGCCTTGCATGTGGTTATCCACACCTCTTCCCATTCCCACTTACCAGCCTGTGAGTTTTTCACAGCATGAAAAGTGCATCTTTTCTGTGTCTGAACCTCTGTCCCCCAACACTGCCTAGTACAATGCCAAGCGGTTTTTTGGCAGTGCTTTGCTAAAGAAGGAACCGTAAGACCTTAAGTAAATAGAGTTGATTTACTGATCATGTTCCTCCCTGCCAACTGGTGAATCTGTGTTATAAAAGCTAAAAAAGCAAGTTGAATCTACCAAAGTCGATATTTAACCTTATCTTTATTTTCGGCTTGACTAGTCTAACGGGTTCCGCCTAGTTGCACTGTTTACCTACTCAGCTGTGAAAGCCACAGCACTCAGCAATAACAGTGACCTTCTCAGCAGCTAGAGAAGGCCACATTTTTTTTTTTTCCATTTAGGCTTCATGCTTGAAAAAGAAACAAGCAAGTAAACTTTCAAACAGCTTTAGCCTTCAATGTACCTAACGTCATTCCCAACAAGGGACTCTTCATAGACATAATCTTCCTGAATGCTCATGATAATCCAATATGTTGACACTGTGACCCGTTATTAAATGTCTTCTCCAAGTCCTAGAGGTAGGAAGAGGCCGACCCAGGTTCCACACAAACCCAACTCCAATGCTCCTGCTTTCACTCAGTACCCTCAGCTAGCTGTCAAATGTCTACCACCAGGAGTTTGTAAACTACAGCCCACAGGCTAAATCTAGCCTGCACCTGTTTTTGTAAATAAAATTTTATTGGAACACAGCCACATTCATTCGTCACAGACTGTCTAGTCTGCTTTCACGCTACAATAGCAGAGTTGAGAATCTGTAACCCACAAAGGCTAAAATATTCACTATCTGTCCCTTTGTATGAAAAGTTTGTCAACCACCGCTCTGTAAAGTCTAAGCCAAGACCCTGGGGCTTCGATCACGGAACAGGGTGATGTCTACTCAAATGATAATATTTTTCATAGATCCCATAACGAAATCATTGACTGTACCCAAGGGATTTTGCTTCCAAACAAAGAAACAGCATAATTTCCTCACTGATTCACATTATGGAACCAATTTCTTGGGCACTAGCTACAAGGTTGAAGGGTAGTTCCAGCTTAACATCCTTCAGACATAAGCGCGAGCCTTGGCCAGAGAACTCAATTCTTCTACCCTATGTCCAGGGAGCCAAGCCAGTCACCTGCATACCTCATGTCAAACAGGAATCCTAGGCACTAACCTCAGTGTTCAAAATGTGTTCTAAGAATCAACAAGAGGCACTCAAGTTAAAAAGGCAGGGCAAGGGGAAAAATCTGTTTAAGGGTAATTCTCAGCAAAACATAAGAGATGAGAGAAAATAATTTTGACAATATCAGGAAAAAAACTAGGTAGCTGCACATCGATCTATTTGTTATTCAGGATTGGAGAAAGACAAACTTTATCAATAACATTCTATAGGCATTATTTCATTTAATCCACCAAAACCTCTGTGAAGGAGATGTCATTTTTCACATTTTACAGATTAGGAAACAGCCTCAGAGAGGTTAGCAAAGTTGTCCAAGGTCACCCTGCTAGGAGTAGTTGTTGTTGTTGTTAGGTGTCGTCGAGTCGTGCCCAACTCATAGCGACCCTCAGAGGGTTTTCAATAGCAGATTGTTTCCGAATTGCCTTGGGAGTGGGTTGCCACGTCCTTCTCCCATGCCAGGAGTAGTAGACCACCTCTAACTTCAAAAACGCTAAGTTTGAATGTTATACAATAGTACATCTCAGGCGCATAATTCACTGGAAAACCTGAACAGACTGTTGAGTTCGTATACTAAGTTCTTAAACCTATAGTGCTCATCACTGTCCTCCTTGGCATCCTGGGACATCACCCCTGAGGACCTGCTCCTTTACCAGCAACTGAAGCAATAACATTTTCTGAACATGCTGCCATGCCTTTAAAGCAAGAAGACAGCACTTTGAGACACAAGAATGTTCTGTCTGATCCTTACTTTTGTTCTTAAATGAAAGCTTAATAAGAATTGTGTTCACTGCATTCCCACCCCATTATAACATTCTACACCAGGGACAACTGGCAGTAGGGGTGTACTGGAGCTCACTGTGCATGTCTCTACATTAGCAGTCTGAAATCAGCCTTGGTAGAAATATTTACCATGTGGAAATCAGCAAATGAATCAGCAAACAAATCAGGGCTTTTAGAATTTTTATATTTTATTTAAAAAAAATTTTTGGAGAGCCAGTTGTTAAACCATTGGCTGGGAGATGTCCTGGTCTAAAGGGTCCCCAGACTCTAGAAACGTACTCTGTTGCATCCATAGTTCTGACCACACCAGCATCTTAAGGTTTCATACAACACCTAGGAGCTCCTTCTTGGAGTTGCTTTGTTTCAGACTCACAGGACCCTGTGAAACAGCTAGGCTATTCACTTACAAAGAGGAAAATGAGGCCCAGAGTGATAAACTAATTTGTCCAACATGACCCAGTTAACTGGTGAGAGGGCAGCAATTAGATCTGCTGACTTTCAATCCACACTTTCACAGCACTCTATAATATTTTCTTCGTACCACATCTCGAAGTTTGTTGCTATGTATTTGTTTACATATTTGATAGGATCTGCTTCCTTCATGTCATTATAAGTTCCACAATGGCAAGGATCTTATGTTTACCTGTTCACCAATATCTTTGCTGTGACTAACATACTATCTGTCCCATTGAAAGTACTCCATAAATATAGTGGATAAATTAATGAAAGCATGATTCTCTTCCTATAACAACACACTGCTAGATATCTGACTTCACATAACCAAAAATGATGATAAAACTAACAGTGACATCACCTAGCCTGGAAATTGTTCTGTAGCTTTTCACTACAGCCAATAAGTAGTAAAAATACATGCACTATAATTCGGTAAAGAATAAGGAGAATATCTAAAGCACAGTGGTTTGAGAGAATCCTGCAACATGAGACTACCACAGTGAGTTTAATCTTACAAATCACTGGAGGGTGACACTGGGATAGAGAACATCCACCAGTCATGTGGTGTTCTGAACTATCCAGAAGGACTCTTTCCCTACACAACATGTGAACATGATGTATTACAATTTACTTATTTATTTATTTTTGAACCACATTCAAAAGCAGGAAGGGAAGTGCCCAAGTCCTTTTTTATTTTTTTTTTTTTTCGGGGGTGGTACTTAGGTGTTGAGCCCAGAACCTCACACATACTTACCAGTGCTATAATGCTGGGTTGTACTCCTAGCCCATTTTTTATTTTATCTTGAGTCAGGGTCTAGCTAGATTTTTGTAGGCATATGCCACCAGACCCAGCTGCAAGTACTTTCAATAAGAAGGAATTCAAGTCAAGAAGCTGAATGGAAGCTGAACCCAAAAGGGTTCACAGAGGTTATTCAAATATGGGTTTTATGGCAGGGCACTGGTGTCCCATTAGGTAGAGTATGTAGGCACAGGCTCCTTGTCAGACAGTGTTGCCCCTGCTATAAAACCAGGACTAACAAACTCTGCCCATCTGCACTGGGAAGAGGGAGGAAGCTTGCCATTGCCCGTGGGCACCAGTGGGACAAAAACTTCATCGTCACAACATCTGACTCCCAGGCCCATAACACATACTGATGTGGGGTTTGCATTTACCTCATCCAGGTGGTATGGGGGATACCTGAGACAAATAATATAAAAACTTCTGTTAAACCAGTGAACCTGCATGATAGGGAGATTTCCACAGCCCCAAGTAAGCTAGACTCCCATGGATATAACACCTTTTGAAGATGAAGTCACAATCAAAAATCATAAACTGCCAAGGAAACAAACTGCCAAAAGAAGTATCAACAGATGAAATAAATGGTAGATTATCTGAAGAAATCAAAGAAAGGTAGTTGAAGGCTATTCTCCACAATGTGTTCCTAAGAGCACCAGATGCAGGAGATATTCTGCAGTAAAAGGCATCCCCAAGTCTCCTTTAGAGATTCACCCAGCTCATCATACAAATTCTGATGAGTCCTGTAGTAAAGAACCATGGTTACTTTCGCCAACATCTCCTGAATATATCTGACCTGAGGATTCCTTTTGCTTTTAACCTGAATGCTTACATCCATCCTGCAATGTTGGGGTTTTATGGAACACTAAGGGCCAAAGACTGACCTAAAAGACTGACCAAAGAAGTTCTCACTCCTTTGCCCTCTTCATAGTCCATATTCTATTCGTGGCCTCATTGCCCACTCTCCCCTTTCACACAGGTTACTTTCCACCCAAGTACAATAAGTTACTCCAAACTTCTATTCCTTTATTCCTACAATTCCTCCAAACTGAATTGCCTTCCAAAATCATACTTTCATTTTGAAATTTTAGCTCAAATAGTCCATTTTCCAAAAGCCTTTCCTACATAGCAACCCAGAATTAAATATTCCAGGGTATTTTCCTTGAACTTTGACTCAAGCAACTACTTCTTTCAGGCACATAGTGCGGACACAGGCTTTTAGTCATGTGCTCTTGAACAATCATGACTGGGCGTTACTCATGTCTGTATCGTCTGTATCTTTATGCCAGGGTGGTGCACTAATGAAGAGCACAATCTTAAGAGACAGACACACTTAGCTTCACATCACAGAGTCACCAAGTGAACGATTGTGTCACCTCGCTGAACCTCCGTTTAGCTGAAGAGAGGTTATTTGATTACAAACTCAGTTGAATGTTCTGTAAATGTTAACATTAAATGTAGTTGAATTTTAACTTAAGATCACTAACATTACTTCAACTATATTCCAGAAATGTCATTCTAAAATAATATTAAAAGGAAAAGCTATTATGCATGTAAGAGATCACTTACTAGATGCAATATAGTTAAAGAGACTAGAAATCACAAAATCTCCTTGAACAGCAGTCCCCAACCTTTTGGGCACCAAGGACCAGTTTCATGGAAGACAATTTTTCCACAAACAGGGACTGGGAGATGGAAGGTGGTTTCAGTATATGAGCGGATAGGGAACACCTATAAATACAGATGAAGCTCCATTCAGTTGCCCGGTGCTCACCTCCTGTTGAGTGGCCCAGTTCCTAACAGGCCACAGGCCATTAGCAGTCTGGGGGGTTGGGGACCCTTGTCCTAGACAGAATTTCAAAGCCTAAAGGACTAGCATTCAGAACACAAACAACTGACTGTCAAAAGTTTTTTTTAGCTGTTTAGCTTCCAGGAATACTTGATGCATTGAGGGAAAATACAACTGTGAGTTTAGCCAACAAGAAAATGCAGACCAAACCCAACTACTCTTTGATAAGCCTCAATCTTAAAGGTCCTAAAGCAACCAAGAGCATGAATAACATACTTTATGAAAGGCATATAATTCTGGTTATATATAATGTCTAAGAACTGAGTGTGATACAGAACTTCATTAATATGAAAAACACCTATGTATACCCCAAACTGCTTACACAGAAAAAGAAACTCATATGGAAGCACATGAATGAGAGTCATAGATAATTTTTAAGTGTGTACATTTAAAGTCATGTTTGTTTCTGTAAAGATGGAGTTAACTCAAGATCATATTTTAACACTATGAATAACAAAACTGACACCATTATCATTATCAAGGGTGCCTTGAAATAACGGATTATGGCAATTACAAGGATAATTGTCATTTATTGAGCACCTGCCAAAAACTGTATTTGACATTTTACATCCATCATCTCTAATTCTCATGACAATTCTATGAAGGAAATACTCCTGGAATTCTCATTTTACATTTAGGGAAACTAAAGCTCAAAGCAATCCTGCAACAATCAGCCATTGAAAACTCTATGAATAGCAAAGAAGCACTGACAGTGCACAGCATGGCACAGTACCAGGCAATGTTTCAATCTGTTGCACATAGGGTTGCTATGAGTCAGACCCCACTTGATGGCACCTAACAACAACAACGAGGCTCAGAAGGACCCGTGACTCCTCAAGGTTACATGGCCAATAGGCAGGTCTGAGTCCAAAGCCTCAGTGGTTTTCAGGGCACTATAATGCCCCTCTCTACTAGCAATCCATCCTACCCACATCCCCCCTGACACAAAAGCACAGATAACTGTCACTGGAAGAAAACTTACTGTGCTCTCTCAGCAGCATGGGCCAGCATGAACTCAAGGTAGCAGAGCCCCCAACCTAAAAACTCCCAAACTGATCCAAATCCTGTTGTTTATATGACTCTTCTATTTTCTCAATCTACACTTGCGAATATGCTCAAATAAGGCCCAGTTTAGTCAACTGCCTCAATATTCACATAGCCAATCAATTAATTGGTTCATTCTTTCCAATTGTGCCAATTTGGTAGTGAAATTCAGAGATGACCATAAATACACTTGGCAAGAAGCAAAGCCATCTCCTCAGTTTCTGAAGTTAAGGAGGAAGGGGTGTGTGGCCTGGATGGATGTACACTTTCCCTGGGGCTGCTGTTTCACATCAGCATTAATGGAAGCAGAAGCCTCAAGAGAGAGTCTAGTTTATTGTGCCAGTCACCTTCTGGGGATATACCAAAGGTTTATGGTCCACAGTTCTAATGCATAATTGCCTTTCCTTATGATCAAATTTCCCAACAGGGCAGGCAACTTGTGAATTTTATTCTATTCTTTGGACATTCACCATTGGATGGTTTCATTACTTATGTAAAATCCTTTTCAAGGGTTTTACCTTGAATATTGCTCCAGGAGAGGACCTCAATCTGGGACACTAACAGTGGACTAAGATGATTCAAGAAAATATATTAAGTATTTCTTAAGATGACAAAATGACTATGAGAACTCATAGCTTCATAGAGGAGGTAAACCCAGCTAAGAACTACATTACAACAAACAGGAAGGCAAGGTGAGTGTTACCCTGGAACACAGAGAAGGAAGAGACTAATTCCAGATGCAGGGTCAAGAATAAATTCAGCTAACATTGAGCACTTACTAGGTACTATCCCAGGCATTTTACATGGCACATTATCCCACTGAAGCCCCACACTGATCCTGTAGAATGTGTTCTAATACCATTATCCTGACTTTGCAAACAAGGAAACAGGGGGGCAATGAACCCTGCCCAGTGTCACACAACTAATTTGCAAACACAAGAGATGAGATGCCTGCAGTTATACCACTGATCCTGTCAGATCTCAGAAGCTAAGCAGGGTCGGGCCTGGTTAGTACTCGGATGGGAGACCGCCTGGGAACACCAGGTGCTGTAAGCTTGGGAGAAGGACCTGGCAGCCCACTCCCAAAACTCAATCCATTATTGGAAACGCTATGAATTTTAAAGAAGCACTAACAATACTGTTTCACCTGTTGTATGTAGAGTCGCTATGAGTCAGACACCAACTGGACCATACCTAACAAGAACAACAGAGATGAGATATGGACTCTCCTAACAACCCTAAAGCTCTTTTATTTTCACCACTGTGAACTCTATCTCATGGAGCAAAGAAATTCTGCTCATTTGAGGCTTCCTTTTCTGTAATACAGGGACAACAGCAATGACTGCTTCAAAGGGTTACAGTGAAGACTGAATGGACTAAAGAAAACAGAGACTCAGCATAGGATTTGGCAAACTGTAAATGCTCAGTAAGTAGAGGCGACTCTGTCATCATCACTGTCACTTCTTTGTTAAACAGTCCACAATATATTGGTCATGTGCCAGAAAGGACTTTTTTTTTTTCTTCTTTTTCTCTTTGGGTTAAAGTATTAAAAAAAAAAAAAGTAAATGAGGCTCCTGTTTTACCCAAGGGCCATGCCATACCTTCTCCTCTGAAGAAACAGTCAGCTTGTCACTGGATATCAAGCTGCACACCTGGTCCAGACTCAGGCTAAGAAACTCTTCCCCCAGCATCACCTCTGGAAAGTGCTGTTCTGTTCCCAAAAAAAGAAGAAATTAAGACAACAAAGTTGTAACACATGCCTGCTCTTCCATGAGCCAACTCTGTGGCAATCTGTGGTACTCAGAGTAGAAACAGGGAGGGGAGCAGGGAGAGGGAATGAGGACAAGACAGAGCCAGGGAGGAAACCAGAAGTATACTGCTGGAGGGAAACTAGCCTTTTAATTCAGCAGTGAAGGCATGCATCACTCTGCGTGTGCCTCTGTCCTGAACAATGACACAGACAAAAATGGGACAGAGACATCAAGTTTATATGTTTTCCATGCTCTATGACATTAATACTGGCTTTGCAGAAAAGTCTCACTGGGCCTGCTTCCATAACTGAGCTCATTGTCATCCAAGAACAAGCACAGTGCCCCCTGTAGCTCAGCCAAATCGAAGTGGGTCAGAAGAGCTAGGTGGCTGGAAATCTCTGGAGTTCTTAAAGAAAGTCACCATTGGGAGGACAGAAGATGGGATTATCTTTTCTTTCCCAAAGTCAAGCCTATTACAGTGAGTTTCTGGGCCTCTAGTTTACAAGGAGACCCAACTAATCATCCATCAAAGTATAGTAACAGATTGGCCCCATCACCACTGGAACAGTCCATGGCAGCCAGCCTGGGGATCTGTGAAATAAAAAGAACTCTGAGGACAGCTAAAACAAGACAACTCATAGTCCTGAGGTCCACCGAAGAAAAATGCCAGGAACAATTCCAGGCCTGTCATTTGCCTGGGTCATCATTCTGCTATTACAGAGCATTATGTTCACTTCAAAAAGAAGGAAACTAGGTTCAAATCTGGATTTGCTCTTTTATAAGTTGTGTCCTTGGGCCAAGGCCTCCCTAGTCTGCACTATCCTCTTCTATAGAATAGGGATGGTATTACCCGTCTTGATTTGTTCCCATGCTCTGACGAGAACAGATTTGTGCTTTACAGGTTTATCCAGGGTAAATTCATCCAAATACAGACAATTTCTGGTTTAGCAGGCTCTGGGGATCACTGAACTCTTATCAGACCCAGACCTTGCTCTTTTCTCAGCTCTTTCACAACACTACACCACTGAGGAGTATCTATGTTCCTTACCCTCTAAGCCTCTCCCCTGTCTCCCCTGTGGCCTGGATTAATAGAGAATATACTGAAGAGCCTCGGCTAAGTGAAGACCTTGGTTCACATCTTACACAGTCCTTTCTAGACTGTGGCTTCTTCATCCATAAAACAGAATCACAGTCCCTGACTGAGGTCTCGGGATTATTCTGAAGCTGAAAGATGATAATATATATTAGTCTGTTTTGGAACCTCTAAGAAGCTCTCTCCTCCAAGTGTCTGTCATATTGTTGTGCTATGGGGGCTTGGGTGTTGCTGTGATGCTGAAAGCTATGCCATTGGTATTTCATGGTGGACAGGTTTCAGCTGACAGATTAGAAAGAAGGACCCAGCAGTCCACTCCTCACACAATTAGCCATTAAAACTCTATGAATAGCAGAGAAGCACTGTCAAATATAGTACTAGAAGAAGAGTCCCCTCAGCCTGGAAGGCATTCAAGAAATGACTGGAGAAGAGTTGCCTCTTAAAAGTAGAGTTGACCTTAATAATGGGAATGTAGTAAAGCCCCTGGGACTTCCTTTTGCGTATGTAGTGTGATTTAAAATGAGAAGAATCATGGTGGCTGCAACAATGGGCTCAAACATAAAAAACTGTGTGCATGGCACAGTGTTGGGTAGTGACCCCATGTACAGCAGAATGACTCAAGAGCACACAACAACAACCTCTTTAGAAATGAAGGATAACCAGCCATGTTCCTGTTTTACAAAGTCTAGTCCTGGGGGCAGCACCACTCTGACAGAGAAGTTTGTTCACAGCCTCGAGACATCCTCTAGGACTGCAGGGCTATGAATCTGCAAGGTCTCAGAGACCAAGCTTAATTCCATTGAGTTTAACAAACTTTCTAGTGACACAAGTTATTCATTTTCCTAAGGCTTCCTTTTTCTTACCTATGAAATGGGACTAATAATAGTATGTAACTCATAAAGGGGTTATGGGCATTAAAACAAGTGAATATATTTAAAAACACATTTACTGAGACCATACAAACACCAGATAACTGGTAATGTATGATTTGTCAAATTTATTTCTTCAAAAATGAAGAAAATCGAGCTGATACCTACAAGGAGCCTATCAGCGCATAAGAGAAATAAGACAAGGCACCAAAAATTCCAACCTAATATCCACAGGGCTAAGACTGGGGGAGGCACTTCAAATATAAACAAAAGCACGGGAATGAAAAATTCAGAGTATGTGTAGAGAACAGAAACAGTGGAGTCTAGCTAGAGCCTAGGCTTCATTCTGTTCATCTAACAAAGGTTTATGGAGCACCTGCTAAGTGCGGGGAACTGTGCCAGGCACTGAGAGATGCCATGAAGAGGTGGACAAGCCAGGTTGAGGGGAAGAGGTGCATTGCAGGGGGCATGGTATCCTTTAAGCACAGGCTAGCCCCTTGAAGGGGACTCTCCAATAATGAACTCCAATTTCTCTTCTCTTTTGCTCCCTTTTTCTCAAAGAGGAGTAAAAATAGAAATAAAGGAGTCAGTTAATTAGAAGTTCTGGTTAAGATTCCTAATTAACCAGCCTCTACTGTAAGTAACACTGTTTCACTTCCAAGTTCCTGTCCACATAGATGGGAAGAGAAAGAGCCACCACATCACTTCCAAACTTTTCTCCACCAAGCAACACAAACTCATCTCCCCAGTGTTGAAGGGATAAGAAAACAAGCAGCAATTCTCAGGAAAGGGCTTTCTCTCCAGGCACCGATGGGTCTTCAAAGAAGCAGGCCTGGAGAATGTTGACACATTTCCTAATAGTAGCTAACAATCTGCTAGCAGTTTCCTATGTATTATGTCATTTAATCACCCCCAAGCCCTGTTAAAGTGATACCAATCTCCCCACTTTATAGATGGAGAAACAGAAGTTCAGAACGTCTAAGTCACATGCTTAGGTTGACACAACAGCATGTGTAAAGTCATGTTTTGAAAATAAGGCTGCCTGATTGTAATAACACATTCTGATGAGGACCTTAGACTTTTAGATAATAAAAATCAGTCTTGAGTAGGTGGTTGGGGTAAAATGCAATATAGATATCAGGAAACCCTGAGAATCCTTCCCATATATATGCTGGAGAGAGAGAAAAAGAGAGACAAAGAGAGAGAAAGGACATGAACCTTAAAAAAGAAACAAACAGAGGGAGAGAAGGAGGGAAGGAGGGAGGAAGGAAGGAACGAAGGAAGGAACGAAGGGAGGAGAGAAGAGAGGGAAAGGAAAGGAGAGGACCCAAGAATCCCTCTCAGGGTACAGGCACAATGGCACATGCCTATAATCCCAGTGACTCAGGAGGCAGAGGCAGGAGGATCAGTTGTTTAAGGCCAGAGGCAGCCTGTGCAACTTAGTGAGACACTGACTCAAAATAAAAGTTTAAAAATGGGATGAAAGTACAGCTCAGTGACAGTGCTTGCAAAATTTGTGCAAGGTTCTAAGTTCAACCCCCAAGTATCAAAAAAAGAATCCCTCTCAAGTGTGCTGGAGACAAAAAGAGACAGAGACGGAAAGACAGAGAAAGGATATGAACCTAAAGACATTTCTTTAAAAAAAAAGTTATTTTTAGTAATATATATTAATTGTACAAAGTAGTGGGTATCACTGTGACATTTTCACACATGTAAATGAGGTGATTTTGATCATTTTTTCCCCTATTACCCATACATCCCCAACACATCTGTCAGTCTGCTGTACTGTGGGGGCTTACATGTTGCTATGAGGCTGAAAGCTATGCTACTGGTAAAAAAGATACTGGTGGGGTCACCCATGGTGAACAGGTTTCAGCTGAGCTTCCAGATTAAGACAGACTAGGAAGGAGGATCTGGCAACCCACTCCTGAAACAATTAGCCATTGAATACTCTACTATGAATAGCAGAGAAACACTGTTAGATATAATGCCAGAGAATGAGCCCCCAAGGTTGGAAGGAACTCAAAAGACTACTGGGGAAGAGTTGCCTCCTCAAAGTAGAGTCTACCTTAATGACAGAAATGGAGTAGAGACCCAGAAATCTCCATTTGCTGATGTGGCACAACTCAAAATGAGAAGGAACAACTGTAAATATCCATTAATAATTGGACCATGGAATGCACATAGTATGAATCTAGGAAAACTAGAAATCGTTAACAGAGAAATGGAGTGCATCAACATTGACATTCCAGGCATCAGTAAGCTAAAATGGACAGGTCTGGGTCATTTTGAGTTGCATAGTCATATGGTCTACTATGCTGGGAATGACAAATTAAAGAGAAATGGGATTATATTCATCATCAAAAAAGACATCTCAGTATTTGTCCTCAAGTATAATGCTCTCAGTGATAGAATAATAGCCATATACCTATGAGGAAAGCTAGTTAATATGACTATTATTCAAATCTACATACCCACTACTAAGACCACAAATGAAGATAGGGAAGATTTCTACCAGCTTCTTCAATCTGAACATGCAATTAAGATATCCTGATAATTACTGGTGAATGTAATGCAAAAGTCAGAAACAAAGAAGGCTCAGTAGTCAGAAAATATGGCCTTGATGACAGAAACGATACTGGAAATTGCATGATAGAATTTTGTCAGACCAATGACCTTTTCATAACAAATATATTTTTCACCGACATAAACAGCAACTATACACATGGACCTCAACAGATGGAACATACAGGAACCAAATCAACTACATTTGTGGAAAGTGATGATGGAAAAGCTCAATATCAAATGTCAGAAGGAGACCAGGTGCTGATTGTGGATCAGACCATCAATTTCTCATATGCAAGCTCAAACTGAAATTGAAGAAAATTAGAACAAGTGTACAAGAGCCAAGGTATGACCTTGAGTATATCCCACCTAAGTTCAGAGACCATCTCAAGAACAGATTTTATGCATTAGACATGAAGGATAGAAGACCAGACAAGTTGTGGCATGGCATCAAAGACATCATTCATGAGGAAAGCAAAAGGTTATTAAAAAGACAGGAAAAAAAGAAAAGATCAAAATACATGTCGAAAGAGACTCTGAAATGATCCCCTGAATGTTGAACAGCTAAAGTAAAAGGAAGATGTTGTTGTTGTTAGGTGCTGTCCAGTTGGTATCTGACCCATAGTGACCCTATATACAACAGGTGAAACACTATTGTCAGTGCTTCTCTGCTATTCATAGGGTTTTCAGTGGCAGATTGATTTTTGGGAGTGGGTTGCTGGGGCCTTCACCCAAGCCTATAGCATCTGGTGTTCCCACGTGGTCTCCCATCCAGGTATTAACCAGGCCCAACCCTGCTTAGCTTCCAAGATCTGACAGGACTGGAAGCCACAATGCTACAGCTGCAGGCTAAAAGGAAGATAGGATGAAGTTAAGGAACAGAAGATTTCAAAGGGCAGCTCAAGAAGACAAAGTCAAATATTTAATGACATGTGCAAAGAGCTGGAGACAGAAAACCAAAAGGGAAGAATATGCTCTGTTTTTCTCCAGCTTAAGGAATTGAAGAAAAAATTCAAGGCTCCAGTGGTAATAGTGAAAGACTCTACAGGGAAAATATTAAGCATGCAGGAAACATCAAAAGAAGATAGAAGGAATACACAGTCGTTATACAAAAAAGAATTGGTGGATGACCAACCATTTCAAGAGGTTGCATATGATGAGCAACCAACAGTATTGAAGGACATAGTACAAGCTGCCTTGAAAGAATTGGCAAAACACAAGGCTCCAGGAACTGATGGAATACCAATAGAGATGTTTCAACTCACAGTGCCAGGACTGAAGGTATTAACGCGTTTATGCTAAAAGATTTAGAAAACAGCTACCTGGCCAACTGACTGGAAAAGATCCATATTTGTGCCTATTCCAAAGAAAGACCATCCAATTGAATGTGGAAACTATCAAACAATATCATTAATATCACACACAAGTGAAATTTTACTAAAGATCATTCAAAAGTGAGTGCAGTAGTATACAGACAGGGAACTGCCAGAAAATCAAGCTGGATTCAGAAGAGGGCAGGGAACCAGGGACATCATTGCTGATGTCAGATGGATATTAGGTGAAAACAGAGAATACCAGAAAGATGTCTATCTATGTTTTATTGATTATGCAAAGGTATTTGACTGTGTGGATCATAACAAATTATGGATAACACTGCAAAGAATGGGAATACCAGAGCACCTAATTGTACTCATGAGGAATCTGTACATAGACCAGGAAGCAATCATTTGAACAGAACAAGGAAAACACTGCTTGGTTTAAAGTCAAGAAAGGTGTGCATCAGGGCTGTATACTTTCACCATATCTCTTCAATTTTTATGCTAAGAAAATAATCTGAGAAGCTGGACTTTATGAAGAAGAATGGAGCATCAGGATTAAAGGAAGACTCACTAACAACCTGTATTATGCAGGTGACACAACTCTGCATGCTGAAAGTGAAGAGGATTTGAAACATTTACTGATGAAGATCAAAGCATACAGTCTTCGATACGGATTGTGCCTCAACATCAACCAAACAAAAATCCTTACAACTAGGTGAGTATACAACATCACCATAAATGCAGAAAAGATTGAAGGTGTCCACGATTTTGCTTTTCTTGGTTCTATAATCAACACTGATGGAAGCAGTAGTCAAGAAATCAAATGACGCGTTGCACAGGGAAAAGCTCTGGAAAAAGATCTCTTTAAAGTATTGAAAAGTAAAGATGTCACATTGAAGACGAAGGTGAACCTAACTCATGCCATGGTATTTTCAGTCACATCATATGGTTGTGAAAGCTGGACATTAAACAAGGGAGAGAGGAGAAGAATGGATGTTTTCGAATTATGGTGCTGGAGGCAAATATTGAATATACCATGGACTGTAAAAAGAACCAACAGATCTGTCCTGGAAGAAGTGCAACAAGAGTGCTCCTTGGAAGCAACAAGGATTGCTAGACTGCGTCTTACGTACTTTGGACATGTAGTCAGGAGGGACCAATCCCTGGAGAAGGACATCATGTTTGGGAGAGTGGCAGGTCAACAAAACAAAAGAAAACCCTCAACTAGATGGATTGAAACAATATCTACAACAATGGGCTTAAACATAAATAAAATTGTGTGTCTGGCACAGAATTGGAGAGTGTTTCATTCTGCTGTACATATGGTCGCTATGAGTCCAGACCCCACTGGACGGCACCTAACAAAAACAACAACCCACACTTATCCCCACTTCTCCCTCTGCTGGCCTCTTCCTATTCCCTAACAGTCTCCCTTCTACTTTCATATCTGGTTTTTGTTTGCTTTCTTTTGTATTGTTTTTTGAACTCTGAGAGAAGATATGCAATACTTGTCTTTCCGAGTCTGGGTTATTTCATTTAGCATGATGATCTCCAGTTGCATCCATTTTCCTGGGAATAACATTTCATTCTTAAGTAGCAATGTTCTAAGCATTTTGGAGTCAGTCCTGGGTTCAAAACTTACACCTAGCCCCTGAATTAAGGTCTTTCCAATTAAGGTCCCTCCCTGCACACCACGCTAGATGAAGTATATTATTCAGTGTACCCAAAGCCTCCAAAACAGGAAATAATCATTGCCCTAGCCCCAGTCACTCTGTCTTATCAAATGAGGACTTTCTGTTCTATGGGGACTGGGAGTCCCATGAGGGCAGGGACCAAGACTGTCTTACTTCAAGCCAAATCCTCAGTGTCCAACACAATGTCTGCATCTGTTGAGCTTTACAGTTATTACTGTACTTCCCTGCATGTTCTTCAGGCCTGCCTAAGGCTCAGGCAGCCTCCCACGCTAGTCCCAAGCCTACTCCTTCCTCTTCATGGGATGAAATAAACTCAAGCCTTTGATCTAGGTCATCTAAGCTATAAGGCCAAAACAAATGGCAGTGATGATCCACCTGTTACTTTTCTGACCTGAAGAGATGAAAGGAACTTCATAATTCCCAGGGCCAGTGGCCCCAGGGCACAGGTGTGAGTGTCTCTGAACAGAACCAATGGTCACAGCCGCAGGGGAGTCTGGCTAATACAGGTGAAGCACACAAGCAGAATCAAAACATTTGGCATAGAAAGAAAATAAAAGAGAACTGCCTTAAATCTCTCCTGCTCCTTATTGTCTTATTTTTTGAGAGCAATGGCAAACTTTCCTAAGTAAACACTTGATTGTACAGGGCCAAAGTTTCTCTGCTCCAGGGAGAAGGCTCTGCTTCCATAGGGAAGTAACAAAGACCTACCTTGACCTCTTCCCAGAAGGGCCACAGCCACCGACACTCAGACTAAATATTTATTACCTTCACTCTCCCCGGGGAAGGTAGGAAATGTACTCTTTCCATGCTGAGTCTCTTTTCTATGTTGACTCCAGAAATATATCGACTGCTCCTCCCCCTTTCTCTCTCTACACCACACACACCCATACAGCCACGAGCTCCATCAAAACTATCCAGTTATCAGTGCTATTAGTGAAATGCTGAAGTTCCCTGTTACTCTGAAAATGGAGGAAACAAGGGAAGTTTCTTAATATCCCAATGAAGAGAAAAACTAGTATCAAAATTTCCCTGCACTGCCGGGCACGGTGGCACACGCCTGTAATCCCAGGGGCTTGGGAGACAGAGGCAGGAGGATCGCAAGTTCGAGACCAGAGGTAGTCTGCGTAACTTAGTGAGACCCTGTCTCAGAAAAAGAAAAAAAAAAAGGTAAAAAAATGGGCTGGGGGTGCAGCTCAGTGGCCCAGCACTTGCAGAGCATGCAAGCGCAAGGCCCTGGGTTCAACTCCCAGTACCAGGAAAAAAAAAAAAAAAACTTCCCTACACTGTGTTTTCATTTGCCACCTGAGTCAGGAGCAGGAAATCCAGGGGAGACAGAAGTGCAGCACCCACGAGGATGACAGGCCACACTGGCCTGACCAGGTGGGGAAGCAGAGCCAGGGCCCAGGCCAGGGAGCAGAGCACTCAGGGCCCAGGCCTCTGGAGTCAGCCGGCCTCACTGTGACTGCAACATCATCTTAGAAAATTTACTCTCTGGACTTTCAGTTGCTTCACTTATAAATTGAGAAAATAAAAACTACCTTTTATAGTTAGACCAAAATGAAGAAATGCCTGTAAAGTGTGTAGCACCATGTAAGTGTTCAAGATGGGAAAAACTCCTGCCATTATCATCACCATCTTCTTCATTATTTCTTGATGCCAAGTTGGGGCGGCGCTTTTATAAGACAACCCCCACTGAGTCAGAAGTGCATGTTTCTTTAAATGCTTTGCCAAACTTGTCCGCTGCCCTTAAGTACTTCATTCCATGATCTCAAAGACTCGATCAATTTTAAAAAGGCCATATCTCTCCATGAGCACATGAAGTCCGATGGCTTTTCCATTCTGTGGCTAGAGGGTTTCAGTTCAGATTTGAAAGACTGATGTAAACATGTCCCAAGAATTTTAATTGCTATTGCATTAATGAGGTCCCATCAACATCTTTTCCAAACAGCTCTGCTTATGGCCCAGAGCATGGCTGTCCAATTAGCAAACGAGAAAGTCTCCATAAACCTGGCCCTGGTCTCTGAGGTTAAAGATTAAGCAGTCCTCGAAAACAACAATAATGAGGGACAAGAAACAGGCTATACAGAACATGAGGGTCCCTTGCCTACCTGCCAACTACGCAGGAGGAATAGGATGCTGAGAGCTGGGGCCGGGGTCTGAGCAGTCAGCTTCTAAATGTGGAACCCATCCTTCTCTACCCTAGAGCAACAGGCATCACAGCAAGAGTCCAGGGGCATCATGCTGAGAGGGAAACTGGACCCAGAGGAAGCAGGAGGGACTGCCAGGACTGCCATAGCCTGAAGAGACAATACTGTTCCAAACATGAAAACAAACAGGCAGCCAGGGAGGAAAAAGGTAATGTTCGAGCCCCTACAGAGTCCTGCTTGCCTTCACCAAGGAGGCAGAAGACTTATCAGAAAGCAAGAGCTGGCCTTAAATATAAGGTTCCTTGTTTGTTTGTTTTTTTTAAAGAGGGGAAATTTTAGTAATTTTTGTGTATGTGTGACTGATGCTGGGGGATTGAACCTGGGGCCCTGGGCGTGTTAGGCAAGGACTCTACCACGACCTACATTCCCAACCCCATCAAATTGTGCTTTAAGTGCCCATTCTCTTTGATACAACAATTCTGCTACCAAGATGATATCCTACAGGTATACTAACATGTGTATTTGAAAATATTACATATAAGAATCCTCACTGAAGCATTTTCTGTAAAAGAAAAAACTGGAAACATTAATGTTCAGCAGATGCCAAGTTAAATAATTATACTTCATCCATATTACATTTTTTTTGTTAGATGCCATCAAGTTAGATCTGACTCATAGCAACCTTGTGTACAACAGAAAGAAACACTATCCAACTCTGTGTCATGCACACAATCTTTGTGTTTAAACCCAATATTGTAACCATTATGTTTCTTCTCATTTTGAATTGTGCCACATCAGGAAATGGAGGTCCCTCGGGCTTTACATCATTCCCATCATTAAGGTCAACTCTTCTTTGAAGAGGCAACTTTTCTCAGTAATTTTTTTAATGCCTTCCAGCCAGGGGTGCTCATTTTCTGGCACTGTATTTGACAGTGCTTCTCTGCTCTTCATAGGGTTTTCAATGGCTAATTGTTTTGGGAGTGAGCTGCTGGGTCCTTCTCCCTAGTTTGTTATAGTGTGGAAGCATGGCCCTGCTGGTATCTGAAATACCGGTGGCATAGCTTTCAGCATCACAGCAACACACAAGCTCTCACAGCATGACAAGCTGACAGACAAATGGGGGATCCATATTACATAGCAGATAAAAGATAAGATATACTCAAAAATCAGGGAAAAATCCCAAAATTTTATAGTAAGTCAAACAAAAGTACAATGAATATGTTGTTGTTGTTGTTGTTGTTGTTGTTGTTGTTGTTGTTAGGTGCTGTCGAGTCGATATCCGACTCATAGCGACCCTCTGTACAACAGGGGAAACACTATTGTCAGTGCTTCTCTGCTGTTCATAGGGTTTTCAATGGCAGATTGATTTTTGGGAGGGGGTTGCCAGGTCCTTCTCCCAAACAATGAATATAGAATGCTTCTATTTGTGTCAGTTAAAACTCATAATATGTAAAAGGATACCCAATGCTCTCCCTGCCCCTCCTCAGAGAGACTGCCTGGAAAAGACTGACTTTGCTTTTTATACCTTTTGTGGTATACTATTTCATGAGGATAACTTGGCTTTACTGAATGCCTTCTCTAAAGTTTAAGGATAATGGTATAGAAATGCACCTGTTGATGTGGAAAAATGCTCAGAACATACTAAGAATTTTTGTTAAGCTTGAAAATATGCATATACAATGGAAAAGATCCAGAATGACCCAGAAAGATATACACCAAGGTGCTGCCTGTGGTTCTTCCTGAGGACATTTATAGTGCTTCTGGTATTCTTTCTGCCTGTTTGCTTTTACTGTAATTGTCAGAGATGGTTTTTGTATTAAAGTAGTAGTAATAACAGCACTCATAATATCAGAAGAAGAAAGCATTTACTGTAAAAGGAACAGGAACAGGGTTCAGAGGCTACAGATAAGAGAAGGCAGAGCCCAGCTGGCCAGAGACTGGGGAGAGCTGGGGAGGCAGTACAAGACATACCTTCCTGTGCATTTGGATAAAGAGAAACCAAAACCAGAAGCCCTGGAAAGGGTCCTCCTTCCCTAAAGTGCACTGGTGGTGATAACCCAAGGGTTCTTGCCTCCAGCTGTCAGGTTTTCTGTGTGCAGCTGATGGGGCTGGCCAAGGGGCTCCACGGCTCAGCCCAGGGGTGTCTACTCCTGCAGGACACTCTGTTCCCTGCTCTCCAACCCTCACACCCTCCTGGGAACAGGGAAGAACATACCACTAACATCACAGAAGAGAAGATAGGAGCAGGGGAACTCAGCTCCAGAGTTCTGGTTGGCCTAACTCCTGATTCTGATCCAAAAGGCACCCCTGCAATTTGTTGCCTTAAAATATCTCCTAATGTGAGGCATGAGCCCAGAGAAGCCTATGACTACAGGGCGAACACTGTCCTTTGTGGGACCCAAGAGGATGCCTATACCTCTCTACTTAACAGTGGGCAAAGTGACAGGCTATCTCAAGAAGGAGCAATGGCAGAGATCACCGGCCCTGTGTAAAGTCAAGGATGCAAGATCAAGGAAAGAAGATGGGCTCACATCAGTGCAAGGAAGTAGGCACAGTAATCATTTTCTACTTCCTTGCCTAAACATTGCACAGCCTTCCCTTCCCTTCACTTCTAAACTCTTTTCATTGTGATCTTACCAACTTCTGCATTATTGCCGTACCTTAAAAATATGACCTTCCTGCTGTGCAAAGCTCAGGGCTGCAAACAAACCCATCCAGGAGACCATCACGGGCTCTTCAGAAGGCCTGAACCACAGGGAGAAGGATGCCAGTCTGAAGAACACGCTGACTGAGCCAGGGAAGGTCCAAGGGCGCACTCAGTGCAGTAAGGGACTAGGCTCCACATGGCTGGGAGGGAGCAGCCCAACTGGGACGGGAAGAAGACACCCACACGGTGCTTCCCCCACCCCAAGATGACTGCACGCACTGTGTCTAGCAGACAGCTGGGTGTCTGTCTACACCATCTGCTGTTGGGATTTCGTGACTCCACGGCACAGGCTGCCAGGAACACACTTCCCATGGAAAATGCCCACTCTAGCCTCCTGCACTCCTCACTGACTGACTCACAGGGCCACCTTATATCCAAATTGGGCCTAGAAACTGTAGAAAGTAGGAGTTATAAACACTGAATCTGGATTCAGCACTGAGTTTGAATTCTGCTTCTGTCTCTACTAGCTGTCTGACCTCAAACCATTTTCCCCTCTCTGTGCCTTGGTTTCCTCAGCTGTTGTGCTCATTAAATGAGCTAATGTCTATAAATACTTAGCATAGGTTATGACCAAAAGGAAGAGTTCAATAAATGCTTACTGAAGATAATTCCCGCCAGGTAAGGTGGTGCACACCTGTAATCCTAGTGATTTGGGAGGCAGAGGCAGGAGGATTGCAAGTTTGGGACCAGAGGCAGTCTGCATAATTTAGCATGACCCTGTCTCAAAAAGTAAAAATAAATGGACTGGGGATGCAGCTCAGTGGTCCGGCACTTGCAAAGCATGCAAGAGGGAGGCCCTGGGTTCAACCCCCAGTATGGAAAAAAAAAAAAAGATAATTCCCTAGGATATCTGCATGTGCACACGCACCCATGATTCTGCCAGGAGCCTATCACTATGACAGCCTCAGGACCAAGGAACACCCAGAAGATGGATATGGTCCCACCTGCATCCTCACAATTCTCTCACAGACACATCTTACCATCAGACAGAGAAAGGGGCAAATGGAGAAAACCTGGATGCTGAAAGTGGGGAAATGCCATACTAGAAGAACATGGGGGCTTTTGTTAAAGGTGGGAGTTCAACACACTCCCCAAACCTCAGATTATCAGAGGGTATTTACTATGCAGGCACACATGCATGCACATGCTAGGTAGAAGGACACCGCTGGTGAGGGAGACAAGGAATGACACAGAGAATTCTTGGCATCAAGCACTCTTTCCTTGTCACCACCCTGGCAAATGCTTATAATAAGAACCTACACCACTAGATGCTTGCCCTGGCCAAGCTCTCAGCTCCTCCTAAGCAAAGCCTGAGCACATCCCTCAAGAAAGTGGCCTCTTCTGAGGCTGGGCTAGGGAACTCTCACTAGGGAGAGAAAAAATAAGAAGGGTGGGGAACATGCAGGGAAAGAAGAGCACAAGAGGGAAGGCAAGAAACAGGAGACTCAGGGTTCACAGCCGGCAAGAGTCAGCAAGATTCAGAACTGGGGCTCCTGGGAATGTCCTTCACAAAAGCTATCATCTTCAAGGATATCTTAATCCTTGCTCCTAGGTGTATCCTCATAAACAAGCCTCTTGGAGAAAGGAGAGTTTGCATTCTCCTAGGGCTAGGGACTTAATAAGAAACCAGAAGTGTGTCAAGAAACAAAGCAAATGCTTGTCACCTCATGGACCAAGGGGCTTAGGTAGCACAGGGAGCTGCAGGTGGGCAGGCAGCAGGCCCTGAGCTCATTTCCAGACACAGGCTGGACAGGATACACAGAATAACAGTCATGACAGTTTTGGGCACAGGGTGAAATGAGGTGTTTTTATTGCAAGGCAAAGAGGTAGCCATAAGAGAATCTATCAATTAAAATGGCCAGACCCATTTCCTAGGTCAGCTGACATAAATAACAATGAAGACTTCTGTCCCACTAAACATACTGAACTGAATGTTTATGTTCATCTCTACTCCCTCCCAAAACCCCATTAAAATAACAGGATGACAAGCTCTAGCAGGGAGAATGTCTCCCAGAAAAATAAAATGGAATCAACATATTATCAGAGGAGAAGGATCATTTGTTTCTATCCAACAACTAACAGTAGTAAAAATAATAATAATAATTGTAAAAAAAAGGCAATTATTTCTTTTCTTTCTGATTTAAAAAAGAAAAAAAGTTTTCTAATTAAAATACGTAAGTGTAATACATGGGCAAGCTCAGTTGTGGGAGTGGTAATGAGAAGACAGAGAGCAGGTTAGTGCAGGTGTAAGTCCACGAAGGCCCAATCTTATGCTTCTGGAGAAGTCAACAGATGGTCTAAAACCAATACATCGAAAATTAACAGTTTACAGAAATTGTTTGCACAAATGGAGGTAGATAGCAGGTGAAGTGGCTGTTAGCTGAATCAAAACCTAAACTTTAATGATTTTAGGACTGAAAATCAGTGGCTCTAGGAAGCAAGACAATTAGGAAAAAAAGAGCAGGGGCATTTGCTAATCATTAGAAGCCTGGCAATAGTATATGACTTAATATCATGTTCACAGAGCAATTCAATTAAAATAAAAATTATCTTAAACAATGAAAAAGATCTATTTCAACACCTAGCTTAATTTACTTCACAAGACACTTCTTAGATCTCCTTCCTCTAGCGTCTGTACCATCTATCTAGCAATTAATCATATTCCAGCTGGCAGTGAGCTAAACTCATCTATTGTTAATTATCTCTCCCCTGAGCCTTGTCTCCCTAACTAAATCATAGCAGCTTCACAGCTTCTCATAACCCTTGAGGAATCCATAGCAGACCAGGTGGTTAAATCCACAAACTCAGAAGGGGTACAGCGGACGGCTCCTCATTACCTGCATAGGCATTGGCCTGCTGCAGGAGGTCAGTGCACGTGTGCACATCTGCAAATGCACGGATGCCCAGGCAATTTGTGGGATGCAACTGAGACTGCAGGAAGTCACAGCAGTTCTGCCGAACATCCATGAGCTGCAGCAAGCTGGCTGCTGGGAGCAGCACCTGAAAGAGAAGGTGATACTCTGAGATACTGGGTCCCACCGAAGGGAGTCATCCCCCTACAGTACTGTTCTAATCACATTGCCATGATCCTATGTTCAAGATCTGTTCATGGCTCTGCACAGCCTACCCAGGGAGTCCAAACTTGCCAACCTGCTTCCCAGCCTCATTTCCCATTACTCTTCACTTCATGGACCCAGACACCAGCAGATTTTCTGTATCCCTATAACCACAGCAGTGCTTCCCATGGTGCTACCAATCCCTGAGGCTCTTATTAAAATGCAGATTCTGGTTCAGCAGGGCCAGGCCAGACCTGAAAGCCATGTCTCCAAGAAGAACCCAGGAGATGCAGCTGCTGTCCAGGAACCACACCTTGATTAACAAAACCCTACCTGTGTGCGTGCACACACACCCGACAGTACAGGTTCTCATACCTGTCTGTACAATGGAGTCCCCTGGAAAGTTTTAAATACTGATGCCTAGGCATTACTTCCAAAGAGTCTAACTTATAGGCATGGGGTGTGGCCTGAGCACTGAGGTGTTTTTAAGGCTTCCTAGGTACTTCCAATAGGGGACCAAGTATGAGCACCCCTGCCCTGCAGGCTTTCGTGTGCTGGCCTCACTCAAAAAAGGTACTTACTGAGCTGCTCACTAGCTCATTCACTATTTAATTGTTGAGTGTCTATGTGTAAGGCACTAGCTTATGCTCCAAGATTCAGTAGTAGGCAAAATAAACCAGATTCTGCTTTTGTGGAATTTATAGTCTACTGGAACAAGAGACTCACCCAAAATCCCTCAGGACTCAGGCAATTATACTTTATCCTCCTACCCAACAGATAAAAAGTAAAGAACATCTTTGAATACATTCACAGAGAAAAGAAAGTTGAGTTTTCTTTCAAAAGGTCATAGGACACATGAGTATTTATTCTGTATCCTAAAAGACAGAAATAGTTCTTGCTCAGGTATAAGTGCATGTGTTTTTCCTAAGAGCCAGAGAAGACTGGCTTGAGGAGGCCAGTTGGGCATTCAGACTTCCAACCCCTGTCAAGCTTCCCTGGGCCCTTCCCGCAGCTGCGGAAGCCTGCCCTCCAGATCACAAGTACAGGCCGAGGTTTTACTCGACTCCACCTTTTCTGTCCCCTCCCACATACCATGTAAGCAGCAGGTGGTCAGAATGATTTTCCAAAACAAACAAACAAACAAACAAAAATCACAAAGCAGAACAGTTTGATGTAAGACTGCTTAGCCTGGGGCCCCAGCATCCATTCACCCCCAAAACAATCTGCTGATTGCAGGCCATTGCTCTTAGCTGCTCCCCTGGCCCTCAGGAAGTGTGGCTAAGCCAGCCAAACTCCAGCTGTCCCTATCCACAAGGGCTTTCCCAGGAAGACATGACCTGTGGATGCATGTATTTATTCTTTGTACTATAAGTCTTTCTTTTAAACAAAATGGTTTATATTCTGGACCCTGACATTCTCCCCAAACAGCTCTAAGCTCCCAGCTCAGATTCTCATCACCCCTGTGTGCTCAGGGACAAAAGTCTGCCTCACTGTCCATGCTTGGACCTTGTCCTTCCACTAGGCTAACCCATTACCCTGGTTTGCCCAGGACTAAGGGGTTTCACAGGACTTTCACTAGTAAAACTGGGATAGCTGGTCCCCCTTTATGGCCCATATGCAGGAATCACTAAGCCCCCCATAATCAGTGGTCACATTCCAAGCCAAGCTTCACAGGATGCACTTTCTCACCTACCAGCTTAAGCTTCCCCCTTGGGACAGCTGAGTTCTAGATACCTGCTCCTCCTCCATTCCTTTGCCCTCTCTCTCACTTGCCTATGTGCCCAACAAGACAGGGGTAAGTTAGTACCATGTCCTTGGTATTTTCTGGTCCACTGATTCATTCCTGAAGAAGAAAAAGATAAAAATCACCCTTGCCTGATAGTTTCACACCACAGGTGAACACAGCCAAAGTCCAAATCCAACCACTGGAGCCCCATCGACGCCAAGCAGCCACCGTCCCCACTAAGCAGCCATAAACTGGGAAACTCAATTAACCTGTGAGCTTGCTCAGTCTGGCTGAACAGATTCCAGGGCCAGATTAGTCTCTCCCTGCTAGTTACGCAGAGATCCATTACCATTCTTGCTGAATACACACCAAGAATGGAAAGCTCTGCGCCAAGTCCTCAAATGACCTCCAAGGCACCATGCTGACCAGCACCAGCTACAAAGCCTGGAGTTAAGGCCACAGGTTGACCAATCATCCTGATTTGCCTGGAACCTTGCCAAGTTTAGCACAAGTCCCAGGAGACCCCTCAGTTCTGGGCAACCTGGGACACTTGCTCACTCTAGGTTGGAATTATCTGTCATCAAAAACTCTCAGGATTTTCAAGAGTCCAGTCTACCTACAAAATGTATCCTCTGCCAAGCTCCAGCAAGATCATTCCAGTGATACACACCCCTTCTTTCCCTATTCCTCACCAGGAAGATAGCAGCATGGTCTGCTGCCTGTCAAGCTCATGACAACTAGCCAGAGAAATGCAATAGTAATTTCCTGAACATATTACTTAGGTTACACGTTCAGTTTTTAAAACCTCTCTGGATAGAGCTACCCACAAAGCTTTCAACTTCCCTACTATTCACAAAACTCACTTAGTGGGCAAAAATCACGAGGCTTTCTGCCTCTCCATACCCCCATCCTGTTGGCTTCTTGTCCAAAAATGTTCCTGAATTGGTCTTCTAAAATGAACAGAGCTTGTGGTTTCTCTAATTGCTCCTTCCCTCCCTTTGATCCCACACCGTGACTAGCTATGAGTCAAAAGCCCTTTACTTCCCTCTACTTGCTTCATACAGGAGGACATGAAGAAAAGTCAAAGAATCAGAATGCTGAGGGGGAAGATATGGAAGCTGAAAGATTTGTCACTGCTCCAGCCCTGTACCTCAGAAATAGATTGAGGCCCAACCCTATTGGGTTGTGGGATCTGAACACAAATACAAAACAAATGCCCACAGAGCAAAATACCCATGAAGTCTTTGATTCCCTCTCCCACATCAGCAGGGTTTTGAGAGGATCTCCCCCCCTCCCCTCTCCTCCTCTCCCCTCCCTCCTCTTCACTTCTCTTCTCTGAATCTTGAGTCCTTCAGCTGACACAATAACAAGACTATGGCCAGGAGGCCAAGCTCAGTTCTCAGCTTCAAAGAAAGACTGTCCTGGTAGAAGCACTAGGGTAGACTGCTTGGCCTCTGAGGCAAGAGGATGAGACCTGAGGAGGAGTTGGCAGCAACTACCCATCAGGATGGAAAATTATCCCAAGTCAAAAAGCTTCTTGCTTGCCTTTCACTGCCTCAGCATCACATCTTGGAAAACAAACCCTGGAATGGCCCTTAGCAAAAAGTTCACAGGTTCCCATTCAGCTTGAAAATGGCCAACCTTCCATTTTTCGTATACAAGCCCCAGTTTGTTTTTCCTGTCCCTTGGATAACATGAAAACACAGTAGAGGATATCCCGTCAGATTTTGCTTCCTTTAGCAAAAACAAGAGGAAATGCCCTGCCTCAGAAAGCACCTACTCCTGGAACTCTTACAGGGCAGAGCCGGGCCGGGCACAGAGCAACAGCAAGCCAGAACACCAGGTGATGGGCCACCCAGGGCCTCTGCCCAGCCATGCAGTGGACTGACCCAGCAACAGTGCCAAATTAATACCCAGAGGAAGATGAGAGAATGGAAAAGAGAGAACAGGAGAGCCGACAGAACAACACTGTGATGAAAAAGATCATTTTGAATTTTGACATCTCCACCCACAGGCCATGTGGCTGAGGACCAAGTACCCAACATCTCTGTCTGTCTCCTCAGCAGCACAGTGAGGTTTTATAAATACAATGCCACTTCTGAGGATCAGTGCTTGGTACACAGAGCTCACTTAGCATCAGTTTTTACTGATTCACCATTAGAGCTGAAGCCAAGACTGATCACTGATGTAACAAAAAAATGGAGTGCATCATAGCCACAGAGCACAGTGAGTCAGAGGGCCAGGTTTGGCTGCCATGCTGCTTACTCCCTTGGGACCCAGGCAGCCTCCTAAGCCACCTTGCATATTAGCTTCTTCAGCTGCAAGGGGCCATAGGAGTCTTCCCAATCCAGGGGTCAGGAGGATGGAATGAAATGGTGACTCGCACATGCCTGGCTTGTAAAAAGTTGATGCAAGTAACTATCAGTCAGAACTGTTGTCACCTCAACCACAGAGCAGCAGGTCGGGGCCTCTCCAAGGAACGTATAACTGGGAAGAGACCACAGGTGTAGCTCTTGTGGCCATTTAGCCAAGCTTCAAATCTCTGGCTCCAAGGGGAGTCCTGTGCCTCCATGCTCATCTCCTTAGGGCACCAAGTCCTGAGCAAATACTGCCTTCATGAACAACATGAGCAGCCACATCAGCAAATACCTAACAGCAGAATGAAGAACCCACATTTTCATACAAATTCTCTTTGCCTCAACATTTTTGTTCTGTTTTTCCCAATGTCACCCCTGATGTAGCCACAGTTTAGAGTGAAGAAGAAAAAGAGAAAGGTGGAATACCCCCCAATTCCAGATAAGAACAACTCACTGAAGGCCTCCCAAGGTGCCTCCCAGAGAAGCCCCTGCACATGCCCCCCAACTAGGACAATGAGTCCCTTTGCGGGGAGGAGGTGCTCACAGCCCAGGGGGAACATAGGCAGGTAGGAAGTAGAGGCAGGCCCAACTACTCCATCTTCTCCAAGGCTCAACCCAAACTTTTCCTCAGTGCAGTCTGCCCTGATCCTCCTCAATCAGAACAGCAGTGACTATTTCCTGCCTCCTGGACACCTTCACGCTGGCCTCATGGCACTGTAGGATGCCCATTTACTTAGCCATCCATCTTTGCCATCAGATCAGCGGTTCCTTGGGTAAACAGCCTGTTGCAGCACCTTCTTGGTGCAGAGCAGGAGCTCAGAAAAACATGCACTGAATGATTGAAGGAAGGAACAAGACTCCACACACAGCCCACTGGAGAAAGAAGTGGGACTGAGAGAGTCCTTGGCCCTGGGCTTTCTTGATCATGCTTTCTCTGCCTCTGGCTACTTAGCAGATCCCTAAAGGGCCCTCTCCAAAGAGCAACAGATGGCACTGGGCCAGGCCTCTGTCCTTGCCAAGCATTCCAGGCACACGCCAGGAGGAGGTATCCCAAATTACTCCCAATGTGGGAGAATTCCCAGCCACTCCCAGGCCAGATGGGGTCTGTGTCTGCTACCTAACCTTTAGCATAACTCCCATTCCCTACCTGGCTCCTCTCCTCAGTCCCCAGCTGTATTCACACAGAGGAGAAACTAGGCAAAGCCTTCTACACCTATGTGACAGCATCACCGCCTCTTTATTTTGGGCCCTGGGTTCAACTCCCAATACTGGGGGATAAAAAATAGAGGGAGTGTGTGTGGCGGGGGAGAGAGGGAGAAGAAATCTTGTTCCAATCCCATAGTTCTATAAGTTCCCCTATACTCATTGTATACTAAAAGTTACTTTGTACTTACTACCCAAAAGTCGTTCAACTGGTCAGATTCTGTGGCTAGACTGCAGTACCCACTCCACTCTGGACGCAACCAAATGGAATGGTCATGCATTTTAACATGTATGAAACATACTCAACTAAAAAAAGGAGGGAGAAAATTATGCTAAATCACTGTGAGAGTGGTATAACCCAGGAGACAATCTCTACAGCAGGAGCAGGCTCTGCAGGTCCAGATGCAACACACCTCAATTCTCTGCCTGCCTGTACCTTAACCTCATGAGTACCCTTCACTTCACCACTCATCCCATAGCCTCAGCTTATGGCTTATCTCCTCAAAGTGCCCTTCCCAGATGCCCTCCTCCAGCCAAACTAAGTGCCTTGACATTCTCTTCCCCTCTACCATGTTGCTTTCCTTTAAGGGGCTTATCGAATTTTATGCACAGAAGTTAATTGTGTGCTCATCTGGTGAATGTCTGTCTTCACCCCTAGACTGCAAACTCCATGAGGGCAGGCAGCCAAGTCACCACTCTCACTGTTACAACCACAGTGCCCAACAAAGCACATGAGAGATAAAAGGAACTCACACACTGGGGCTAACCTGAAAGAATAAGCAATTATCAATTCAGCCTCTCAAATTCCTCCATGCTAGAAAAGGGAGTGGTACTCTGGATAAGGAAAATGGGTATCTTGGTCACTAGAGCGGTATGAGCCTCAAGTAAATAGGTGGTACTCTGCTTTTTAATAAAAGAAAAACCTTCATGTTGCACATAATGGCCATCCAGTAGTAAGGTCTTGAAGGACAGGTAATAGTGTACCCTGTGTCTGTGTTTGGCCTGCTGAGCTGTGGGGTTCAGGAGTGGACCACAACCCTGGCCTGATCCCTAACTGTGGCACAGGATACATTTCACACCTACACACTGCCGCTGAGATTCAGTACTGGTGCTTAGCACCTCCATGGCCACAGGGCCTTTGGATGACTAATGCTGAAACAGGAAAAATGTCAACAGCTGAGATAAGAAAATGACCTGGAAAGAAAAGGGGTCACCCAGCCCCTGGTTTATCCTTCACAAGATACTGAACCAACATGAATTAGATTTCCCGCTCCTGGGGCCCTGGCTCATCAGAGCTCTGCATCATGGCTTAGCAGTAAAGAGCATGGGCATGCAAGCATGGCAGCCAGGCACTGAGGGCCAGTTGTCCACTTACTACCTGTGTGAACCAGGGCAAGTCGCCTAACTTCTCTGCAGCTTTAGGTTCCTCTTCAGCAATTGCTGAGTTGTTGCAAGGGTTAAATGAAGGAATGCTGAAAATGGCAGGCCCTGAGGACACTGAGCTGCCAGGCAGGGTGAGCTTACCTGCACATTCTCTTCTGTCACCTCTATTTCTGCAGTATAGATGTAGTCAATCAGCTTACTGAGTGTCTGCCCATCCATGTCCTTGATTTCGATCTTCTTGGCTTTACTCTCAGACATGTCACCTACATTCACAACGAAAACAAAAAGGACGTGAATCTGGCACCTAAAGTATGTTTTGCTTCTACAGGTCCTCCAGCTTTGTCTTGGAAACGTGAAAGTCCTGCCTGTGACGGGAAGCAACACAAGGGAGTGAGGCACAAAGGAGGATAATCTAGCTGGAATCAAGGTCACATTGACCTTGGGACTCCCTATTCTATCTGTTGCCCATTTTCATTCTAAAGGCAAACTGGTGTGCAATAACTCATTCAACCAGCACTTCACTGTAAACTTCCACACACAGGGTCAGAAGCTGTAAGTAAGATCTATATCTGCCTTCAAGGAGCACAGATCTAGTAAGATGAATATGTAAAGTATTTATTAAAAAGCTGATAAGACCTTTGAAAAAGTATGCATAAAGAATCCTGATAAGTGATAACTATGGCACTGTGTGAAGCACTTTAAAGTGTTGCCTCTTAAAAACCTCACAATAGCCTATGAAGCTTCATCATATTATCCCCATCTTACAAAGGAAGAAACTGAGGCCCAGGAAGGCAGATAACTTCTACCCATGGTCACAATGTCTAGGAAGGGGCCAGGGTGACTGAAATCCAGGGAGTCTGATTCTGGAGTCCACATTTGAAACCTCTGCACTACCCTAAATCCCAGGAACACAGAGGAGAGGGCAAGAAACCCTGCCTGGGAACTCCAGGGAGACATCCCAGAGTACGGCACACTTGAGCTGGGTGTAGGAAGATGCAGGGGAGTTCCACAAGCAGCAAAGGCAAGGAAGGCTGGGCTGGAAGTGGGCTCCCTAAGTCTAAAGGGAGAAAGTGCCAAAAGATACATCTGGGGAACAGTAGAGGCCGGTGTGGTTATACCAAGGTGGGGTTCAGTGCGAAGAAGAAAGCTGTAGCAGTGCACGGGGCCAGTCATGCAAATGAGCTTGGACTTACCTGAAGGGTGACACCACTGAGAGGTTTTAAACAGGGGAATGACATCAACAGATGGGTATTTCTGAATGAAATTTTGGATGTAGGAGGGACACTGGATCTGAGGCCAGAGAGTTCAGAGGCCTTGATAATAATCCAAGAAAGACAGGATGTAGGGCTTCCAGTGAGGGCAACAGCAGCACATTTCACAGTGCAGAGACCCCTGACTATAGAAAATGCCTGGGGTGACCTAGAGCCAGGATCCTTCAGCAAGGAGTACCAAATTCAGGAAAGATGGGTGACATATGTCTGTGTAGATTGAAATAAAGGGCAACTGGACTGCAAGAAACAAGGCATTCAGAAGCCCTAGTGTGAGTGTGAAAACAGAGCCTGTGTGGTTGTTTTCTCTCAGGAATTCATGCACCAGAGCCAAGAAAATAAAGTACAGGACAGCATGTGGGCTGCAGACGCCCACCTCCGAGCTGCATGGATCGCACACAATTCTACCAATCCACAGTTCTAGAGCTACATGACTCTGGAACAGGAAGGAAAGTAGGGGGAAATTTTTCCAAACCCTGCCTGCTGGCTTTCCTGCCAGACTAGGTGGGCTAGGGATCCTCTACTCTGTTCTCTCTTCTCTGAGCCCCACAGAGGCCAGTGAAAAGGCCCCAACACAATGAAGTCTGGGGAAAGATAAAGAAGTAAAAAGAACAAGAAATGATGGTGGATCCCATTTCTACTCATAATACAGGTTTCCAGTCTCTTGAGTTTATGCTGAGACACAAAAACAAGCATAGACAAGGAAATCAGAAGTTAAACTTCTCTCTCTAAACAGCTATTTAGAAGTTCATTCCTGAGAATCTAATTGGAAAAGATAATCAAAGATGGTCAATTCTTCATTTAAGAACATAGGCCTTAAAAAATAAGACTGAAAAAAGAGCAGCCTAATTGCAAGAACCCAGAGGTTCAGAAGCCCTCATATGAGAGCACAATTAGAGCCTAGGATGACTGCTTTCTCTCAGGTTAGGGTTTGATAACTCTGGAATAGACAAATGGAAACTCCTGAAATTGTATGAAAATATTTGTGTATATATGCAAATGTTCACTTTTCTGGCAAGATGGCAGATCATTTTTGTCAGATTCTTTCAGGTTTCTATGATCCTCAAAAGGAGGTATGTCCAATCTGCGGCCCACAGGCCACATACAGCCCAGGACAACTAGTAATGCAGCCCTACAAAATCTTGTAACCCATGTGGTTTTTAGTGCTTATTTTCTTTGTGACCTCCACCCTTTATTATATATATGCACTAACTATTTTATGTAATTTATGTATGGCCCAAAACAATTCCTCTTTATTCAATGTGGCCCAGGGAACCAGAAAAGTTGGACATTCCTGCTCAAGATGTTAATACAGTTTTCTAGACAGGGAGACTGTAGAAAGCTTTTTCTCTTTGAATAACTAAAATTTCTAACTTTCTAGATTAAATACTTAACACTTAAATAAGCAGGAAAAGCACAATGTGAAAGAAAAACTAAGGACTCAACAGCAGCAGTTGTTTTTTAAGAAAGCTTCCTTGCAGTAAATTAGATACCTGTATGTATCATAGACTTGTAGAATCCAATTTTATTATATTTCTTATGAAACGGCAGAAATGACTTTACCAAACTAACATGTTGGCTTAAATAGGCCTTGAAAATGGCAGTAATAGTCACTACTATAAGCCAAACTGGCTGCCAAGGGTTTATACACATTATTTCATTTAATCCTCCTAATGGATATGGATGATATAACTGCCATTTTACAAATTACAGACTTGGCACTTCAAGAGGTATTATATATACATAGTAAGAGGTAGGGCTGAAATTTGAAGTCTGGCTCAACTCTACACCTATGTCTTTTTTTAAAAAGATATAATCTCACTATGTAGCCCCGATCTGCCAAGAACTCTCCATCTTCTTATCTTAGCCTCCCAAGTGCTGGGAATATAGGCATGTGCCACCACAAGCCTTAGACCCTGTGTCATTTCTATTAAATCCCTCTATAATCTGACCCTAACCAATGACCTTGATAAAAGTATTCCCAAACTCAAAGCACTGGTCCAAATTCTGAGACCAAGTTATTATTTCATATATAGGAAGCAAGAAACATGAGGGCTGGAACTTCATCAAGCTTATTCCTCAAGATATCCTCAAAATGTAACAAAGTGCTTGGCATAAAACGTACTTGGAAAAATATTTGTTGGAATAGAAACAAAATGAAGAAGGGAAGTTTTCTCTTGACATCTCATAATTTCAAAGACTTCAGTGACTTTTGAGGGACAGAAACCATCAAGGGTTTGGTCATTCTCGCTCCTTCATTCACCTCTAATAGTTTGACAAAATATTTGTAGAAAACAAAACAGTAGCCCTGTAAGTCTACCTATGTCTAAGGTCAACCCAAGAGAGCCTCCTCTACTAGCTTTTCCCAGGAGGCCCAGGAAGCCACCTCAGGATCTGAATTTCAGAGAATGTGAACCAGTTGCACATCTTTTTGGCCTTTTATTTCAGTTGGTAGAATGCTTCCCTGTGCTTTGAGGCCCTGGGTTTGATCCCCAGAACCACAAAAACGGGAGAAGAACCTGGTGGCCCACTCCTGAAAACCATCCTGAAACAATCAGCCATCAAAAACCCTGGGAATAGCAGAGAAGCACTGACATAGTGCCAGAGATGGCACAGTGTCCAGGAGTGTTTTGTTCTGTTGTGCATACGGTCACTATGAGCTGGACCCAACTCGAAGGCACCTAACAACAACACATTCTGCTTGTCATATGTTAACATGCGTGTCCTGTTTCTCCAAATAGAGCACGACCCACTCAAGGGCAGATATTTGTTCATTCAGCAAGCATGTATCAAATGTGTCCCCATGTGCCAAGCATTGTGCTAGGCCCAGAGGACTCAAGGGTGAACAAGTCATTGCCCTGCCCTTGTGGAGCTTAGTCCTGTGGGGGGAGGGGC
Organism: Pedetes capensis; assembly: GCA_007922755.1. Lineage (NCBI taxonomy): Eukaryota > Metazoa > Chordata > Mammalia > Rodentia > Pedetidae > Pedetes > Pedetes capensis. The sequence goes on from VMDO01000836.1 coordinate 229,740, forward strand.
AAATCTACAATCACAAAGGGTGTTAAACACTAGAAAAGGGGACTCCACTTGAAAAGTTCTTAAGCCAGGGATTTCTGTGCTCTAGGGCTGTATGTAAAATGATGAGCATACAATCACATACATTTGCTTTTCTGGGGAAAGAGTGCATAGTTCTCACTGAATTGATTCATAATGATTAGGAACCACTGATCTGGAGGAGGCACAATTATTCGAAAGAGAAGAATGAGGGAAGACCATTCCAGAGAAAGAAAACAGTATATAAAAAGCTCTGGAGGTAAAAACTATGACTTCCTTGGAAACTATAAGTTCATTGTGGCTGGAGCACAGACACAAAATGAGGACAATGAGACAAAGTTAAGGATATAAGATGATCTGGACCACTTGAGGGCCTTGCCGACCATGCTAAGGAGTTTAGACCTCATTCTAAAGGCAACAGGAAGACCCTCAATATTTTTAAGCAGATGAGGGATATATCAGATTTTTATTTGGGGAAGACCACTGTTGCTACAGTGTGAGAGGAACAAAACTGGAGGTGGGGTGACCACTTGGAAGCCTGCTGCAGAATATCAGGTGAAACATATTAGTGGCTGGGACTAAGAGGATTGTGTCTTGAGCATCTTTAAATTCTCACACTCCACCTAAGGGCCTTGCACTTAGTCTCTGGGAACCATAAAGAACCCAAGAGAACAAGCAATTTCACACCACTACTATCAGGTACAAGTGTCCAAGTCTTAGTTCTAGATCCTATTAAGCACACTATGTGTATCAATGAGATCTTTTTAGGTAAAAGGCTTCCAAAGAGGAGCAGAAGAGAGGAGACCCAACTTGACCAATGAAAGGGAAAAATCTTTTACCATCACAGAAGAGTCATGAAGTCGATAAAATCACCAGTTCATCTTCCAGGTCAATACAATCCTGTTTCATTAAGTAAATGGAGCCTTGAGAATGAAAAAGAAATAGTAGACTGGCTGGCAGGTCCCTGAACAACCATAGCTAAACCACCAACCCACCTACAAAGTTATATGTCCTTAAAGGGAAGAAAAAGATGTCTTATGTTGTAGAATTCTTCCTCACTCCTAACTTGAATCCTTTCTGCCATAACTTACTCTTACACACTAGGTAGAAAGCAAACAAGAAAATCCTTATCCTTTGAACAATGGTCCCTCGTGGGTATTAAGATGGTATTCCTAACTCTTAGCAGTCTAAGTCCTAATATCTGCATTGTCAACTCATTTTGCTAGAGCTAAGCACTAAGGCCTATGTCAACTCTTAACTTCACAGGAATTCTAGCCAACCCTCTTGCAGGTCAGTGATTTGGGCTATTGGATTACAAAAGTCTAAGCTCTATTTCCTATGAAATAAGAATATTTGCTGCTCTGCTTTTATTTCTATGCTGTGCGAGAATCAAGGGAGACAATGAGAGTGAGAACTGGGACAACAGGATCCAGCAGAGCCACAGTGATGAAGATTACCACCTCCCCTTCTCTGGACTTTTATCTCTCCTCCACCAGAAATGGTCTTTCTGCTCAGCTAGTGGCAGGAGGAAATGCCTGAATGGCTACACAGATGTTCCACATCAACCCTTAGCAGGAGCAGAATAGCCAGAATCACAGCTACCCTTATATCCATAAGAGATTTGCAAACTATGAATTGATCTACAAATAACAAAAGTAAACTTTATGAAGTACCTGTTCTGGGATGGGTGCCTGATATCCATTACCTATATTTCCTCCCTGCCTATTATTATTCTAGTTTTACAGATAAGAAAACTGAGAACCAAAGAGGATAACTGAATTCCCCACACACTCATTGAGTGCTAGAGTCAGGTCTGGAAGCAGGTTATTATAGCTCCAAATCTTCCAAGATAGCACACTCTCTTCCAATGCGAGGTAGCAGTCTTGTGTATAATCCTCAGAAAAAAGGCCTCCACATCACCAACACCAAACGTCCTCTATGAATATTCATAAAACATTCCTTACCAATACTGATCTCCCATGACATTGTGAATTTTAAGGCCACAGTACTCTAAGCCTAAACAAATAAATATACCCTAGATCAAGGATCCCCAACCCCCAGGCCATGGAAAAGTAGAGGGCCACATGGCAGGTGGTGAGTGGCAGACAACCAAGTGAAGCTTCATCTGTATTTATAGCACTCCCAATCACTTGAATCATCCTGAAACCATCTCCTGCCCTTCCCTGGTCCATAGAAAACCTGTCTTCCATGAAACTAGTCCCTGGTGCCAAAAAGGTTGTTGACCACTTCCCTAGACCATCTCAGTCAAGCCAACTGCACCTGCATGAGGAAATGGCAGGGGGCGGTTAAATAAGGCTCTGTATTTCTTCATACTGTACAGGCCTCTGTTGAATCACAGTTCAAATCACTGCTTGAAACACCTACCATTTCTGCATTTAGAACAACATATTACTAGGCATAACTACTATATCCCTCAGCCCTAAATCTGAGTCTCCTAAGTCAGAAAAAGATGCTTGAGTTTGATGTGGGATGTTAGTGACAGGAAGAAGAAACCTTATGTCACTGGCACTTCAGCCCTAAAGTAACTAACTCCAGAAGACAGTCACATGGAAGGTAACGCCATTACTCTTTAATTCCAGGCAGCCTCTGACACCTCCAACCCTTTTTAAACTAACTTTTCTATCTAATCCCTGACTCCTCAGGGTCAAAACTACTACAACTCTACAACTTTTCTCAAGGCCAGAGAAAGGATTCAGTCCTTATTCTCTCTCCCTCACTGCCATATTGCCTTAAGTTTCACTGAGTTGCATGTTGCCTCAAAAGCAACAATACACCATGTAAACACCTAGAACACAGACACAAGCCATAGGTAAGAGCCTGGTAGGGTCCAGCAAGCAGAAAGGGTGAAACAAAAATTCAACTGGAATGAGTGCATACAGGCCCTATTGTCCTACCTTCTGGATGATAAGCATCCACTCAAATTCTAAGCCCCTTGCCTCTGACCTCCGGTCCATTCCTGACCTCTTTTCCCTATTCCTACTCCAAATATGTTCAAAGAGACCAACTGAACATTAGCCTACATTCAGTAAATACTGGACAGTAAATCTTCCTTAAAAAAAACAAAAGCAATCTAAACCAGCCACTGCATGTGGCAAAACAGAACCATAAGAGGGAGACAGATCACTCCAGGGCTTAATTTGGGATGTTATTGTTGTTGTTAGATGCCATCGAGCTGGGTCTGTCTCATAGCGACCCTATGGACAACAGAATGAAACACTCCCTAACACTGTGCCATGCCCGACATTATATCAGTGCTTCTCTGCTACTCATAGGGTTTTCAATAGCTGATTGTTTGGGGATTACTTTCAGGGGAATTGCCACATCCTTCTTCCATTTTTGTGGTGCTAGAGGACAAACTCAGGGACTCAGATCACACAGAACAGCACTCTACCAAATGAAGTCCAAATGTCTTTGTGTGTGTGTGTGTGTATGTGTGTGGTAGTGGGGGTTGAACCCAGGGCCTTGCACTTGCATGCTTTGCAAGTGCTGGACCACCAAGCCCAGCCCATTATTTTACTTTTTGAGAGGGTCTCACTGAATTACGCAGACTGCCTCTGGACTCAAACTTGTGATCCTCCTGCCTTTGCCTCTCAAGTCACTGAGATTACAGGCGTGCACCACTGCACCCAGCGCTGCCCAAATTTCTTTAAGCCATGATAATGGGCAATATGTGAGACCACATATTGCTTTAACACCATAAAATGGGCTTGTTTTTATAGTGTCTGGATGACATGTAGGTAAGGAATCCACATGGAGGACAGAAAACTCAGAGTAAAGAGCATGATAAAAAGAGGGTAAAGTTGACTGGGGTACTGTACAGGAATAGGTTGTCCCCTGGAATGGAGGCACTAAATGGAGAACACAGGGAGGATTCTTAACTATTCTATACTCAAAAAGATGATCAGAACATAGTTCACTCTACTCATGTTATGCTGAAAGGAGAGGAGAGCAATTAAGTTGATGGTCCATCCCATTTCTTCCTATGGGCTGGCTGGACTTGGACACTCTGGAGTGCCCTCAGACCTTGGTTTCATAGTGTACATTCCAGGTCATTGTGGGTGGGACATGGTCAAGGAGTGTGGAATTGGAATTTGGAACCACCAGAGGACATTTGGGCAATGTGAACTCAGAGGACAAAAAAATAAAAATACTTAAGCCTGATTAAAAGATTGTAATCACACAACTCAGTCAGAAGAAAGCAACATGTATTTTCTTTCCTTTAGCCTTAACCATGTTGATATAAATGGAATTAACAAGGGTCAGCTGGGTCTTTTCATGATGACCTTTATGCATTTTGAAGCCAAATCTGATAAGCAGAACAAAATTTTGCAATGTTATTTGGGTGCTTTTCTTGTTGTTGTTCTTTTTGTTTGTTTTTTACCTATCTACCCAGTTTTAAGCAGAACCAAGGAGCCTCAAAAATACACAGATCTCATATAGAGCTGATGGAAGCCTAGGCTGAAACAATACAAAGGCAGAGTGGCACAAGTCTTCAAAATGTGCACAGCCTTTAGTCAACTATTTCCCATCCTAGAAATCTATTCTAAGGAAATAACCAACAATGCAAATAAAGATTAAGATGCAAGGATCCCCATTACAGCATTACTTATGAGAGGAAAATATTAGAAAGAAATATTATTTCCAAAAAATAAGGAAATGGATTTTAAATTGGGATACATATGATGGAATCTTATGAAGCAATTGAAATTAGGATGTAGATATGACTTAAAATGGAAAGACATCATGATACATTGGGGTTATTTGTTCGTTTTGTTTGCAGTACCTGGAGGTTGAAGCCAGAGCCCCATGCATATGTTGCAAATGCTCCACCCCTGAGCTGCACCCCTAGCCCATTTTTATTTTTTATCTTGAGACAAAGTCTTGCTAAATTACACAGGCTGCCTGTAGCCTCCAATTTGCAATCCTCTTGCCTCTGCCTCCTGAGTCGCTAGGATTAATTACAGGTGTGTACCCCTGCACCTAGCCAATACATTGTTAAGTTTGTGGTCAAAAACATCTTTATTGAGTACCTACTACATGGAAGACCACGGTAGGAAATGAATTAAGAGGATATAGTTCTTTTCCTCACAAACCTTATGACTGACCGGGCAAATCAGATGGTGAAGAAGTATTGAGATTAGCAGTAATACTAAAGAGAAGTGGAAGGTACATTGGGATTAAGTAACAAAGGGATTTAACCTAGTCCAAAGGGGTCCTGGAAGGTCCTGTTGAGGAAGTCATGCTTAAGGGACAATGAATGAGGAACAGGAGTGAAGCATTATCGAAACAGGAAGGAAAAATAATCCAGAAAGATGAATGGCAATTTTAAAAAAATATATACATCAAAAAAGGCTATTCAACTATTTATTTATATACATTTATATAAAATGAACTCATTTATGGTGAAAAATATATTTTGTATATATGTGTTTCTAAAGATAAATCTGAAAGGATATAAACCATACTCTACCTAGATGTGGAGAAAGACCTGGCAACCCACTCCCAAGGCAATCTGGAAACAGTCAGCCATTGAAAACCCTATAAGGGTCACTATGAGTCGGAAACCGATTCGATGGCACCTAACAACACCACCTAGATGTAGCACATGGAATTTTTTTAGTTTTGCTTGCTCCCATTTTCTGACTTTTTTGGTAATCAACATATGTGAATAGTGTTTAGAAGGATGGGCAAATGAATGGGTGGAAGGATGAATGAAATGATGGAAGGGTGGATGGTAATTAGAGTCAGTGGAGGGCCTGAGCTGGGCATTAGGCTACTTTCTTCTGATTCTCCCCTTCCTTCAATAATTAGGATTCCAAGATTTGTCCCAGAAGCATGTTTTCTCCCCAATTTCTAAAATCACTTTGTGTTTTTCCTAAGGCACTTCCACTACCCCAGAGACATATCCATTAGCAAAAGGTAGAGCCAACACTCTGATTTGTAAAACTCCAAACAGATACCTCTCTCCATACTGGACTTTCCAAACTACACACAAAGAGTGGCGGAAATATTTATTGAAGTTGCAGCTAAATAATTTTTTGAGACACAATAAATTATTTTTTAAAAACTAGAGACTGATGAAAAAAGTGGGGGGCGAAAGGAAATAGAAACTTGCAGCTAGAGTTTGAGACCACTCTAAAGGAAGTGTGGCTCAAAATTTCTACGCAGTGAGTTCAGCTGGCTTCCAGTTTACACTGTGAAACTCCTGGCCCATGACTCAAAGTAATGTAAGGACAATTGTTCCACTTATGCAGAGTCACAACTCCAAACTTGAGTCCAGCTCTTTCACATAATGAGCCAGGGGGACCCAAGTGCGAGGAACTCTCCCAGGACAATGCCAAGGCTCTCCCAAGAGGGACCACTGTCGCCCAGCTGTGTGCCATATTACAAAAGAATTAGACTGCATTCAGCAGAAATGTTCTGCACTCACCACCACAAGCAAGCTTGTGTTCATTCGGTCAACCTTCACTTATTCATTGCCTCCTGCAGTGGGTACTCAGGATTCAACATTGACAAGACATGCTTCCCAAGTGCCCAAAGTCACAACCAAGTGCAAGAGATATGTCAGTCACTCATTTAAAAAAATTCTTGAGTCCTACTATGTTCTAGGAACTTGGGATATAGTGATAAACAAGTCCAACAAGGTCCCTATCTTCATGGGACTAACATTCTAAGAAGAGAGGAGACATGCAGGTTAAAAAACATATAGACAACCAATGAAGATGGTTTTCAGAAAGTGGTAAGTTTTATTAAAAGAAATGAAGCCAAGTTACAGGACAGAAAGAGGCTTGATGTGGAGCCACAGCTAGGGTGGTGGGAGGAGGTCTCTTTGAGGAGACATTTGCATGAGACGAAGCCGCCAGTTATATGAGGGCCAGAGGATGGGTGTGGCAGACACTGAGACAGACTAGCATGCAGGGTAATGGTCACCACACTCAGACCAGGCACAGGGCACCAGGGAAGCATGTGGGAGGGACACCTGAACAGGCTGGGGGAATCACAAGCCCAGATGGCCTCCTGTCAGCAGTGATTTATTAAAGCACTTCATGTACCTGATGAAGGGGAGGTGCTGGGAGGAACTGCAGACAGGAAGCTCAGCTTGTGGGTTTCAGGGAACTCAGCCCAGATGTAGCATATGTGAGATACTTAGACAAGGCTACTCCTTTCCTGGAAAGCTGGCAAAGATGATGAAACTGTAGCAGATATTGATTATTCCTGTCTCATCTGTGCTAAAGCCACCATCAGTTCTCCAAATCTCCTCCACACCTCTGTCAAGGCTGGAGAGGCATCTGGCCCCTCACTGAAAGGAAAGGCTAGAGAAAGCCAAGCTGTGGGCCTAAGGGGAGAGCACTGGGCTGAGTGTTAAGAAGACAAGTCCCACTCACTCACTGTATGACTTTGGGCAAGTCTCTTCCTTTCTCTCAACCTCAGTGTCCCCTATCTGCCAAATAAAGAGCTCAGAAGACCTGCCAGTGATCCCAGGAATCAACATTGTTAACAATCTCCCAGACGTGGTTATGCACGCTGAACTTGAGAACTAATCGACCATGTGATTCTACCACTTTTTTCCTCAGTGGGGACAAGGGGCTACATGTCCAGCTAGCCTAACTCAGAGTCTGATTCCACTGAGCTCTCTCCATGGTGCAAGCTGAGAACTGAGAAACTCCTCATGATGGGTTTCACAGCCTTCTCTTTCCTCCCTCCCCTCATGCCACCACCCCCAATATTCTCCCAGTACCATAGGTTGTTGGGAGCCCCTCACCATACCTGTGAACATAGCACAGAAGTAGGGGCTGCAGGCTGCCAGGACCACTCGATGGGCTTCTATCTCCACATCTTCTGCCACAATCATCACATCACACAACAGCTGCTTACTGTAAGACACCAGTAAGGGGACAGGATGGATCACAGCACAGACACTGACCCCCATTATACAAGGGCATTTTTTTCCTCCCACCCAGATTTATGTTGTCACCACACAAAGCTGTCACAGAGACTTGCTCCATCTTGATTTTGGCAGGGGGATGGACTCATTGATCTTTCTGTCCCTGATCAACATTCTATTCATGGTTTTCTAAGTCACAAAGAGAGGTCTAACTACTCTGTAAGAGTGAGTTCAAGGCTACTTCATCCATCTTCACTGTTCTGTGCCCCAACTCCATAAGCTCTGGCTGAGAATTAGGAAGGTAGCAGCCAGAGAGCAGTGACAAAGCTTGGGGCTGGCAGTCGAGAGACTGAATGAATACCAAGGAACCCAAACATGCCACTATGATGTGCCACCAACAAGAGCAGGTATTAGAAATTTCCTAAGGGCTCCACTGCATATGTGAGACTGGTAAGAGGAAAGCCAGACTCAGGTGCTTCTCTTCCTACCCAGAATTAACACCACTGCCAAGAAGACTCCATTTGCACATGCTGTTCACTAGAAAACCTTATGCAAACTCCAATGGCTATAATCATTAAGAACGCTGTAATTACCTTTTTACATGGCTATCACTCCACAGCACTGTGAACTTGGAAAGGGACCTCTCTTACTTGATACTGTATCCTACACATCTGGCACATAGTAGGCTCTAAATTTTTCTGAATATATGAATGACTGAAAGGGATCAATCCACATTCATAGGTGGAATGGATATATGACTACAATGGAGATGGGTAGAGTGCCACAACACCCTGTTGATGCAAGAATTTTTCATTCATCCGCCTTCCAAGTTCTTGTCATGCCTACTATTAATGTAAGAGATAAATAACACTGAGTTATATGTGCCAGGCACTGTTCTAAGCACTTTTTTATACATATTATTTCATTTACTCCTCTCCAATGAGGTAGGTAGGGCTCAGTGGGATGCTCCACATTGCAAATGAAGAAATTGAGCCCAGAAAAGTTAATTAACTTCCCCCAAGGTCACAGAAAAAAGCACCATAGGAGAGTAGAGACAGAATTTTAATGCAAGTACAATAACCTCAGAGCCTATTCTATGGTAAGCTGAGGTCACCTCCAGTACCTCCTTTAGATTAAAGCACTAGAAACAGAAAAGAAGACAAGGAGAACACGTCAACTGTGATTCACTTATAGTGGTTTGAGAAGTCTGAGTTTATGTCTGGGTTCTGTGTGAGGATGCTGACATCAATTAATGAGTCTGCTATGGTTGATAGATAGAAGAGAAGCTACATATTTGCCATCCCTGACATAAGACATTAAGCCATTGCCAACTACAAAGACAGCAGTTCAGGTTTACCTGGAGAAATAGAATCATAAAGCCTGACACAACCAGAGCTGTAAATGCCCTTAGAGGTCATCTAGAGTATGAAACCCAGAGAAGTAAAGAGGTGCCCAAAGCCACAGAAGTGTGAATTTTGAATCCAGTTCTTTTGACTCTACATACAGTGCTTTTCCCAAAATTCCTTGGAACTGGGTGACACTTAGAATGGGAAAAGATAGAAGATGGGTTTAGCTCCCATAGCGAGAGTTGGGCAGGAAATGATCGGCACATGGAATAAAGTACCAGTAAGGGGGCTTCTGAGAAGCATAAGATCTTTCAGCACTATGAGGCAAAATTTAGGGATTGGGACCTCACACTACCATGGACCGCAGACCTTATGCACCAACTTTATCAGAATTAACCAGCACAAATAGGAACAGAAGTAGCTCTGCCCTAACTGCCAATAAGAGCATGGACAAATAAGCTCACCACTATTTTCTCACCTGGCATAGCTTCTTTTGAGACACACATCATGGGTACCAAATGGGATAGCAGAAGCTACCTGAGAACAGCTGGGTTTTTTCAGTTTGGTCAAAATTTATTATAAAAATATAGTCCCAACATGAATAGATTCATCTTGGACATATTTACTTCTATTATGGATTTTAGAGCAAAAATGGAGTTAGCACTGCTATTTAAGAGTAAATAATTATTATAGTAACCAATAACAATAAAAAATTACTGACAAAGAAGAGTCAAAAAGACTGAACAAATTTTGGGGGCTAGGAGTGAACAAGCAAACGTCTAACTGGGATATCCTGCATAAATCCAGGGAGGCAGGTAATTCCTAAACAAATGGGAAAGAGATGAAAAGGAATGGAGAATAAAGATGGAGGGTCTAGCTAAGCAAGTGAAAGAGAGCAGTTCTTCAAGAAAGCAAATCCAAAGACAACAATAATCCAATACACAAGTGGACAAAGGAATTGAACAGACAGTTCTCAAATGAAGAAGTTTGTAAGGCTATGAAGCACATGAAAAAATGCTCAAGATCCCTAGCCATTAGGGAAATACAAATCAAAACAACTCTGAGATTCCACCTGACTCCAGTAAGAATGGCCAAGATCAACAAAACAAATAATGACAAACACTGGTGAGGTTGTAGAGAAAAAGGAACCTTCTTACACAGTTGGCAGGACTGTAAATTGGTTCAACCACTTGGAAATCAATATGAGGATACTTCAGAAAACTAAAAATAAAACTGCCATACAACCCAGCTATACCACTACTGGGAATATACCCAAAGGGAGGCAAGTCATCATACCACAAAGACACCTGCATCTCCATATTCAAGGCAGCACTTTGCACAATAGGAAGGATATGGAACCAACAAAGTACCCATCAGCAGAAGAATGGATAAAAGAATTATGGCACGTATACACAATGGAGTACTACTCACCTATTAAAAAAATGAAATAATGTCATTTGCAGCAAAATAGATGGAATTGGAGAAGATCATCTTAAGCAAACAAACACAAGCTCAAGAAGAGAAATACCATATGTTCTCACTTTTACGTGGGATCTGAATCTTACTGAAAGGAAGAAAAAATACTATACGTTAGTTGATATATTAAAAATGCACCATCAAACTTATTGAAGAAGGGACAATATAAAGAGTAGATGGAAGGAGGGAACTAGCAGAGGGAAGTGAAGATTGCGGAAGGTGGGATGGGGAGGAGAATCAATGTAGAGGGATAAAGGTGAAGAGAATAATAATGTAAACAATGCAACTTTATGAGCACACTGGTAAAACGGGAATATAACCCAAATATGCATTTGCGTTTTACTATATATTAGTCATAAGGCTCCAGAGACCTTGTAAATTGATAAAAGTGTAACCGAAAGTGATGTAATAGTTGCATAATGGAAAAAGCCAATGCTGTATTGTATTGCTCTGTACCGCACAATCATTTACCAATAAAGGGAAAGGAAAAAAAAGAAAAAGAAAAAGAACAGTTCTGATAGGAAGAAGTATATGTCAATGCCACAGAAAGTCTAACCGGGGAAAGTGGCCAAGTGAAACTTATTCAAAAACATAAGGCATGAGCTAGCACATGAGCTAGCACATGACTGAAATCCCAGCACTCAGGATACTGAGGTAAGAGGTTCAACACAAGTTCAAAGCCAACCTGAGCTACACAGCAAGTTCCAGGCAGGAAGCTTGCCTACATAATGGAGATATCTCTGCATATCTACTCTGCATGGAAGTAGGACAAGGCAGCTCCAAAGCATTGCATGGCTCACAAGCAGTCCTATTCCATTTGCCAGGAGCCTGAGGGACCGTTTTCTACTGAGCTATGATACTGCTTCAAAGACCAATCTTGAGAAGAGAAAAGTAGGACTATACATGCTGCCATTTGTGGAAAAGTATAGTGTAGCTGTTAGGAAGCAGCTCGAGTACTAGAACCAAACTGACTCATTCAAGCCTCTGCCCCAACATTCTCTAGTGTGGGCAGGTACACAATGTGTCACAGAATTGAGGCATACTGTAAATGAGATATTGCACAGAGCTAATACTAAATATTCAGCAAAGGTTAGCTTATTTCTTTCCTTCTTTTTTCCATAAGATATTTCCTTCAACACTAAAGATTAAGTTTTGAAAATGTTAAGTTTGACATTGAACATCTAAGGGAGGTTATGAAGAAAGCAAGTAGATAGATAAATGGGTCTGGAGTTACAAGGTGGGAGATGGTTAAGAGGATGAGGGGACCAAGCACAGTGGCACATACCTGTAGTCCAAGCTACTAGGGAGACTGAAGCAGAAGGATCACAGGTTAAGGCCAGCCTTGGAAATAAAGTGAGATATTGTCTTTTATTTTAAAACAAGAAAAAAAAAATGATGAGAGTAAACAGCATCAAAAAAGACCCATAGTACTAGCATAAAGATAGTTATGTAGATCAACAGAATAGAATTGGGAGTTGTTATGGTTTAAATAGAAAGTGTCCTCCAAGGGTCATGTGCTTTAATGCTTGGTCCCCAACTAGTGGTACTGTCCTGGGAAGTGAAACTTTTGGAGGTGGGATTATTGCTTTGTGGAAGTAAGTCCTCAGGGGCAGGACTCTGAAGGTTTTTATCCCTGACCCACAGCCCTGGTCACCCTCTGTTCCTGGTTGACCATGCCATGAGGTCGTCTGAAGCAGGCCCTGACACTGCCATGCCTGCCCTACTGCCATTATGGACTGATTCTCTAACTGTGAGCTCCCAATAACTCTCTTCTCCCAGAGTCTGTTTGGGTTGCTTTATCTGCTACAGCAACAACAGCTGACTAAGAAAGGAATGCAGAAATAAATCCTCACATTTATGGTTGATTGTTTTTATAAGGGTGCCAAAACTATCCAAGTGGAAAAGTCTTTTCAGCAAATAGTGCTGTGACAACTGGACATCGACACATGAAAGAATGAGGTTGGACCCCTACATCCTACTATGTGTATACAAAAATTAAATCAAATGCTGGGCGCAGTGGCACACGCCTGTAATTCCAGAAGCTTGAAAAGTGGAGGCAGGAGGATCGCAAGTTCGAGACCAGAGGCAGTCTGTGTAACTTAGCAAGACCCTTTCTCAAAAAGTAAAAAAAATGGGCTGGGGGGGGCAGCTCAGTGGTCCAGCACTTGCAAAGGGTGCAAGTTTGAGGCCCTGGGTTCAACTCCCAGTACCACAAAAAAAAAAAAAAAAAAATTAAATCAAAATAAATCAAAGACCTAAGTATAAGAGTTAAAACTATAACTCTTTTAGAAGAAGATGTAGTGGAAGATCTTTATGACTTTAGGTAATGGAATGGTTTCTTAGCTATGACACCAAAAGCTCAAATAAAAAAGAAAAACTGATGAATTAAACATCCAAATTTAAACATTTGCACTTCAAAGGACACTATCAGAAAAGTGAAAAGGCACTCTACAGAATGAAAAATATATTTTGCAAATCATGTATATGAAAATGGGTTTGTATCTAGAATATAAGATGAACTGAAACTCTTACAATGCAATAATGAGAAAAATAATAAAATTTTTAAAAAGCAGATAAGGAATCTGAATAGACATTTATCTAAATAAGATATTAAAATGGCCAATAAGCACATGAAATGATTTTCAACATCATTGGTCATCAGAGAAATGCAAATCAAAACCACAATAAGATATCGCCTCACACTCAGTTGTTGCTAGGTGCCATTGAGTCAGTATCCGACTCATAGCGACCCTCATAGGATTTTCAATGGCTGATTGTTTCGGGATTGCCTTGGGAGTAGATTGCCAGGGCCTTCTCCCAGTTTTGCGGTGCTGGGAATTGAACTCTGAACCTCAGAGACTGCAGCGCAGGGCTCTACCAACTGAGCTAAATCCAAGCCCCTCACACTCAGTAGGATAGCTATAATCAAAAACACAGATAATAACAAATGTTAGAAGTTGGAATCTTCATATATTGGTGATGAAAATGATGTAGTTGTTTTAGAAAACAATCTGGCAGTTCCTCTAAAAGCTAAACATGTATTTGCCACCTGACCCAGAAATCTCATTCCTACATATATTATCAAAAGAGATGAAAACATACAGCTACACAAAAATATGTACATGAACTTTATAGTGGCATTTTTAAAGCCAAAAGCCAAACATCCTGTATTTATAGAATGAAATATTATTTAGCAATTAAAAAGAATTAAGGGTTTGAGATATGCTACATCATGGATGAACATTATGCTAAGTGAAAGAAGGCAGACACAAAACACCACATATTGTATGATTCTAAAATAAGCAAAACTATAGAGAGTGGACTAGTGGTTGCCTGGAGCTAGAAAGGGGAAATGGGTTGAAGAGGGAGGGAAAAAGAGGAAGAGGATCACTGAAGTATACAGGGTGACAAAAATGGATGATGGTTATGTAACTCTATAACTAAAGTCATTAAATTATATACCTTGAACATGCATATTATAGAGCATATTAATTATATCTTTATAAAACTGTTACCAAAAGAAAAAGTGAAACAGAAAGCAATGTTCTCAGGTGGTTCATTACTAGTAATAAAGGTATACAAACCATTCCAGAAAAAAAGATGAGGGCAGAGAACTACTCGCAGTGGTGAAATGAGAGGTAAGTAACAACTATCAAGGGGCTGGAAGTACAGCTCAATACAGCTCATGCCTGGCATGCACAGGGCACTGGGTTCAATACCCAGCACTAAAAGACCAAAATAAACAAACAAAAATAAATAATTATGAGATTATTTATGATAAGAGAGGAAAGACTGTAGATTCTAAATATTCACTGGTGGCTCCATCCTTCCTGACTCCTTCTTTTCATTCCTGGTCAGGATATGCTATTCCAGAAAGAACCATATCCCTACTACCTGGTTGATGGTAAGTCAGGAATTAAAGAGTCATTAGAGTTCTGCCACCCAGAAACACCGGTCTGGCCAGAGCACAGCAATGAAGTGCCAAAGCAGAAGGAAGACTGGGTGGTTACCATGACAACAGCCCATTCTCTGCTATGGAAGTAGAAAGAAAAGGAAACTGGTGAATTGTGTGATTCATAAATTGCAAAGAACATGTGTGCTTGAACTAAAATAGCTTAAAATTGAGGGAGGGGAATGTGAAAACAATGCAAGAAACAATCCCAAGTTTCTGGAATATCAAGTAATATTTCACTAGCTTAATCCCTGTATGGCAAAATGCTCTAATCCCAGGACTTCATCAAAACAAACTATGCCTGCCTTCTCTCCAGTTCCCATTAAAGACATCCAAATCAACAAGGTGTCGATGCAAGCCCCCTTTCTCCTTGCCTCATCTATCTTCTAGTTTTTACAAGTTGGCCCTTTCAATACCTTGGAATCTCATACAGCCCTTCAACATCATGGGGATATAAGCTTTATTGAGGGCAAGGCTTTGCTTCTCCTATTGACTGTCATATTTCTGCAACCTCATTCATTCCTTACCACAGTCATCATCAGCAACATCCCTATCCCGCCACCACCACCACCATCATCACCACCATCATCTACCTAATAGAATATTCACCATGTGTCAGGGCCTCAACAATATCTAAAGAATAGTTATTATTATGCTGCAGTCTACTGAAATCAGCAATTTGATTGCTAAGAATTCTATATAAATAATCATGAATGTGCACAAATATTTAACAACTATAATATATGTGCTGTCACCATTCTAAGCATTTTATTCATTAAATCCTCTTACTGACCCAGCAAGATTGATACTGTTATTAGCCTCCTTTTATGTTTAACAAAAGTGAGGAAAGAGAAATTAACTAATTTGCCCAGATCACATAGTTGGTAAGCAATAGAGCAACAATTTTAAACCAGAGTCTATGCTTGTGACCACTACATTATACTGTAACAAAGATAACCATTGGAAGTGATTTTTATATGAGGAATTGGCAAAACCTAATTCAATGACAAGAAATTGTTTTTTAAATAAACCAAAACTGAAATTTCATTCATCTATTTAATGTTGCAGTTAGTGACATAGAAAAATTAGTTTGACATATTGCTAAGAGAAAAAAATCAGGATTAGACATATATCCTGAAGAAGAGAAAGATATTCTCCAAAGTATTCACTATTTTTACCACTAATATTAAAACTTAGATGACTTTTTGTTCACCTGTATTTTCTACATGTTCTGTAATGAATACATTCCTTTTAGATAAAAATAAAGAGACAAATGAAAGAGTAATCCATGCTTAAACCTGAACTAAAATTTTCCCAGTCAAATATAAACAGACTGTACCCCATTTGAACAAAATCAAAAGAACAAGAGTATTCACTTAAACTTCAGCAAAGGACTATACTTGGTACATGGATCAGGGCTTCCCAAAACAAGTTCCACAAAACACTGTACATGAAAACAACCAAAGAGTGTTCTGTAGTCACATATGTGTGTGAAACAGATAAGTTTATTGCAGAGCATTTAATATGCCTACATATATTAGCAACCTCTGAAAGGATGTAGTATATAGCATTTTAAACTCATTTGGCTATCAGAGGGTTTTCCCACAGAGCATCTTGAGGGAACTAGCATTCCTCACAACAAACATTGGCAAATGCTGAATCATACAAAAGAGGAGCATCAGCAGACTGTTGGAGGAGGTTAAAGCCAAGTAAAGTCAATGCTTTGTGGGAAATATACAAAAACCTAGTAACTTATAATATGAAAAATGAGGATGTAAGATATCTTTTTATAAGGTTATTTAAGAAAATGAAGTGATGCTAGTAACAGAAAGTGGGGATAGGGTGAACCCTGTGTGGGCATCCCCGATGGGATGTGGGCATTCCCCAATCTCTCCCATTCGTAGTCCTTGGAGTTGTTTGCACAGGCAAAATCAGACCTAGTAAGAGAACTAGACTCTTAAATCAGACAACAGACACAAGCCACACATTAAAGAACTAACTGAGGAGCTCCAATAGTGTCTAGAGAACACCGTGCAAGTTCTTTAGTGACAAGAGATCCATGCTCATAGATATAATGATAAGCCTTGACCAATGCCTAAGACAGCTGTGGGCAGAGCTTTTAGGAAATCTGGCAGGAAGCCTAACAAAAATTGAGCAGTAGAGTATAAGGCTAACTTAATTTAACTTGGTTTTTAATGCCAAAGACTGGGCCATGAAGAAAGGAGAGAGGAAGAAACAAATACAAAATCAGAACTTTCATTTAAAAGTAGGTCAATCCTCCACTCAACAAATACTTCTTTGGCCATATGTCATTTTCTTTCTCCCAAGGTGGCTTCTTCCCATTCCCATTACCGTTCAGGTCTTTAACTTGTCCTTCAAAGTTCAGCTCAAGCATCACACCCGTTCCCTTAAGAAGTATTCTCCAAAATTCATCTGACATAATGTATATGCTTCTGCTATACCCTTTAAGAAATAATTATTGTGTACCTACCACCTATCAGACCCCTGATGTATTCCTCCTTCAAATCACCTATTTGCAGTATAAAAAGGTCATTTCTGACTTTGTGCTCCCCACCTGCCCATCCCAGGGCCTAGCCAGCAACTCTGGGTATCTTTGGCGAATGAATCAAAGATCTCATAAAGGGCCAGGTGCTAGACAAGTTGTTCCTACTCTTAAGGAGCTTATGATGTACAAAGAGAAAAAAAAGGAAGTAAACAATTATACTTCCTGAAAGGATGAAGGACGCAGTAAATCATGGCATGGCGAAGAGAGCTTTTGTGCTCTAGTAAGGAAGAGACTGTGTGCACAGGCTCTGTGCAGAAAAACATGTTCAGTGCCCTGAACCCGTCTTGCAACAAGCTTGTCAAACATGCATACCGGCCTTACAAATCACCTGCATATCCTCACTATTCAGTTCAGGGAGGATGAGTGCATTTGCATTTCATTTCTTTCTTTACAGAGTTAAAGTGCATTTTAGAAACAGGGTATTCTTCCACTCATGTGGCTGTCTTGCCAAACCAAGCTCAGCCCAAGGAATGAGAGAAGGAGGCCAAACAAAAATGACATTCATAATCTCTAATCTGCAATCATGTGTAGGTGTTGCAATCACTCTATTATTGGTTTTCAAGCTGCTGGTTTGGTTAGAAATCAAGTTTATGAACAGATCTGCAGAGGATCTGTATAACCACAAAGGAATTTTCCTGTGATTAATCACTAAGATGAGGTGTTAAATAAGTGCAAAGGAAAGAGATTGATTGCTGGCAAAGCCATCTGTCCCCAAATTTAAAAGAGGAAGAATGGCTGAGAGGAGATGGGAAAGATTCAGAATTCACTGGGAGGTGGTGCTCCCATTTCTGCTCTCAGTCCCTGATGAAGCTCACCCTTCTGAAAGGACACAGGCAAGAAAGGAAAAGTACCTCCGCAGTTCATTCATAACTTTGAATGCCTTCCCCATGTGGGCAGCGTTGACAGTAATCGTCCTCTGGTTCTTCTCCTCATCCCCACTCTGTACCGATGGCTGGGAGCTTGGCTTGATGCTGTGAACAGGAAGGAATAAGGAGAAAGAGAAATCATATATTAGTAAACTCCGTTGTACAACTGCCACAAAATCATGCATTTCCCCACCTACAAAGGGCATCCCTGCCAGCCTCTTCTCACCAAAGACCAAGCAGGGAAGGAAACGCACTGCACGGGCATTTCTGCAGCATCTTCCAGTGAAAAGTTCATGCCTCTGGAGGAAGCCAGACTCTGGTTCAGCTTCTTCCACCAAGTGCTGTGTGACTTTGTGAGAAGTCTCTACCCACCATACCTCCCTCCAACAACAAAGGGGACTAAGCACTCTATCACTCACTACACATGGATGTCTGTTCACTTAACATTCAATGGAGGCTACTATTTAAATTTAAGGGAAACACAACTATAAACAAGGGACAGTCCCTGCCCTCACAAAGCTCAGAGTTCAGTGGAGGAGAAAGTCAAGTAAAGATTCAAACTTTATGATTCAATAGCAGCTACAGATGCACAGGGTATAGGAAACTATCCCAGTGTGAGAGAAAACTTCCCAGAAGCAGAGACATCAAGGAAGAGCAGAAAATAGCCAGGTGAAAAGGCAGACAGAGAGTATTCTAGGCAGAGGAAACAGCATGTACAAAGACCTGGAGGAAAAAAGGAGCACAGTGTGTTCAAAGTTACAGCAGTTCAATAAAACTAGAGGACAGCACAGGAGGAGAGTAGAAAAGAGGCTGGAAGACTGGGGACTTTGGTTGTCTTTCTGAAATGACGGTAAGGCATCAAACGGTTTTAACAGAGGTGGACCAGTAAACAGATGAATAAATTTGTGCTTTAAAAAGATCACATTAACAGTGGTATGGAAAACAGTGACACTACTGCGAAAGCGTTTGGGAACCTATAATTCCATAGAAAGATAGAAGATTATAACCGTTAGGGGAAGAAAGGCTACCTGTGTGGATTAAGGGAACAGGTGATGACTAGCAAGAGTCACTCATAATCTCAATACCCTCTGTATTGAAATCAAGAGACAAAACAACTCAAATCCTTTTGGGATGCCAGATAGCTACCCAACTACTTCTGAGTATGTCTCAACTTTACGCGTAGGTAGGAAAGAGGAATCAAAGAGTGAGCAAGAAAAGGACATTCTTGCCAATTTGGTTAAACTATTCAGCTCTAAGGGGCTGGGATTTAGCTCAGTTGGTAGAGCACTGCGCTGCAGTCTCTGAAGTCCCGAGTTCGATTCCCAGCACCGCAAAAATGGGAAAAGGGCCTGGCAATCCACTCCCAAGGCAATCCAGAAACAGTCAGCCTTTGACAACCCTATGAAGGTCGCTATGAGTCGGACACCGACTCGACAGCACCTAACAACAACATTCAGCTCTAAAGCCTGTAGCCGTAGCCCTGTGGTATCCGGTCCCCTCAGATCTTGGACGCTAAGCAGGGTCAGGCTTGGTTAGTACTTGGATGGGAGACCACCTGGGAACACCAGGTGCTGTAGGCTTGGGGGAAGGACCAGGCAGCCCACTCCCAAAAATCAATCTGCCATTGAAAACCCAATGAACAGCAGAGAAGCACTGACAATAGTGTTTCCCCTGTTGTATACATAAGGACACTATGAGTCGGATATCTACTCGATAGCACCTAACAACAATAATTCAGCCTTAAGGTCAAGACTGGGACCTTGAAGTTAACTGTTTGCACCAAGCTAAGATTTGTTTTGTTAGTAGGAAAATGGAACTTTCACTTGTGTAGATTTGGAGATCCCCAGTTTACTCCAGCCTGCAGCTGTACTGTGGCACCCAATCCTGTCAGATCTCAGAAGCTAAGCAGGGTTAGGCCTACATAGTACTTGGATAGGAGACTACCTGGGAATACCACATGCTGTAGGCTTGGGAGAAGGAACCCACTTCCTAAAAACCCACTCCTAAAAACCAATCAGCCATTGAAAACCCTAAGAATAGCAGAGAAGCACTAACAATAGTGTTTCGCCTATTGTATATAGTCACTATGAGTCAGACACCAACTCCACGGCACCTAACAAAGGCAGTTTACTCCAACTCCAGAACACTGAGGGTAGTCTCCTTTGACTTTGCCTAGTGGGCCACTGTCCATACTACCACTTACCTTTGCAAAGTGGCTAGAGAAAGGGGCTGCTATTGTTAAGAGAATGTTCCCAAAGCCTGAGAGTCTATAGGTCTCACACTAGGATTCCTAAGCCACAGCTTGTCTGACCACAATAGATTCCTCTTTTGGCTTTCTTCCCTATCTTTAGTCCAGTATGCAAATGTAAGGCATGGGTATCTGAATTTTGGGACTATCTAGAGTCTGAGTACAAGGAAATCAGCTGAGCAGAGGAAGATAAATACCAAGAGATGCACAAAGAAAGAAGTTAGAGTTACATGTTTAAGCAGGTAAGGAAAACCTCAAGCCAAAGAAATGTGATCAGAGAGAGAAAGCATTTGGCAAAAATTAAAAGCATCAGGTAAGAAGTCCTATAAGTACAATTTTTCATAGTCAGTGTCCTTCCTTACTCAAAAGCCAAAAAGATATTAATTTCTACTTTCTACTAAAAGTTCAACATTTTTACTCTTAATATTTAGAGTATTTTATCTGATACTGATTTTTATACCATGTGAAATTGAGATCTAATTTTTCTCATAAATATATGTGCATATATATATATATTATATATATATATATAAAGATTTTCCCTTTCAGAGTAAAAGGTGATATTTCTCTTCCTTTTCCCTACACTCCTCTTTCTGATTGTCCCTTCCCCATATTTTAAGTCCCCTTTCTCCCACTACATAGTCCCTCTTCTACTTTCATGATATATATTAAAATATTGAATATATAAGGCTGGTGTTGCAGCTCAGTAGTGGAGTACTTGCCTAGCATGTGCAAGGTCCAGGGTTTAACTCCCCAGTATAGAAAAAAAAAAAAAAAACCTGCAAAACGAATGCAGGTGGAATCACAATTCCTGACTTCAAGCTATACTATAGAGCAGTGGTTGCAAAAACAGCTTGGTACTGGCACAAAAATAGGCCCGAAGACATCTGTAACAGAAGACCCAGAAATACCTCAACACACCTATAGCCACCTGATTTTCGACAAAGGAGCAAAGCAAGTAAACTGGAAAAAAGACAGCCTCTTCAACAAATGGTGCTGGGAAACATGGTCATCCATATGCAGAAAAATGAAAGCTGACCCCCATCTCTCAATATACACGAGAGTTAACTCAAAATGGATAAAAGATCTCAACATAAAACCAGAAACGTTAAAACTTGTAGAAGGCAAGATAGGCAACACACTCCATCATATAGGCTTAGGAAAGTATTTCCTTAATAGGACTCCAATTGCTCAAGAAATTGCAACAAAAATAGATAAATGGGATTACATGAAATTTAAAAGCTTCTACACAGCAAAAGAAACAATTAACAGAGTCAAGGAAACCCCCATGGAATGGGAAAAAATCTTCGCATTTTATACTTCAGACAGAGGTCTAATTACTAGAATTTATAAAGAACTCAAGAAAAAAAACTCCCAAAAAACAAACAACCCAATACACAAATGGGCAAAGGAACTGAGTAGACAGTTCTCAAATGAAGAGGTCCGTAAAGCCATGAAACACATGAAAAAGTGCTCAACATCCCTAGCCATTAGGGAAATGCAAATCAAAACAACTCTGAGATTTCACCTTACACCAGTAAGAATGGCCAAGATCAATAAAACAAACAACAACAAA
>VMDO01000837.1:0-45964 GCA_007922755.1 Pedetes capensis
TTTTTGAAATGGTAATCCTAATATAAACTCTATTTTGTGGGGAGGAGGCTGGGTTTTGTTCTTGAATAACAAAGTTTCAAATTACCTGTTTTCCCCTGAGATTTCCTTTTCCTATGTAGGTATTTGAGCTGTTATAACAGATACTTGCTGATATGGATATACTTTAAGAGAATTCTAAGTAAAGATATTTCTAAAAGCAAAAAAAAAAAAAAAGTAAGATTCAGCTCCTACATATAAGAAAGAACATATCGTATTTCTCTTTTTGAGCTTGTGTTCATTCACTTAAGATGATGTTTTCCAGTTCATCCATTTTGCTGCAAATAACATTACTTCATTTTTCACTGCTAAGTACTATTCCACTGTGTATATATACCATATATTTCTTATCCATTCTTCTAATGGGCACCTTGGTTGGTTCCATATCCTTGCTATTGTGAGAAGTGCTGCATTGAATATGGAGATGTAGGTATCTCTTGTGGTATGATGACCTGTCTCCCTTTGGGTATATTCCCAGTACTGGTATAGATGGATTATACGGCAGTTCTATTTTTAGTTTTCTGCAGTATCTCCATATTGATTTCCAAAGTGGTTGAACCAATTTACAGTCCCACCAACAGTGTAAGAGGGTTCCTTTTTCTCCACAACCTTGCCAGCATTTATTTATAACAGATAAATTATCAATACTCACATAATCATGATTTTGATTTATGAAATCTTTTTTTTATCATTTCTCTTTATTTAAAACATACTTATCTCAGGTTACAAATTTTCTTTTAGAAGTCCCAAGATGTTAGCCAGGCATTGCAGCACACAGCTATAATCCCAGCACTCAGGAGTTTGGGGTAGGAGGATAGATTCAAGTTTGAGGCCAGCCTGGGCTACATAGCGAGTCCCAGGACAGCTTGGGCTATACAGTAAGACCCTGTTTTTTTGTTATTGTTGTTGTTGTTCTGTTTTAATAAAAGCTAATTATGACATTAAGTTTCAAAAGGTACTGAAAACTCAAAACAGCAAACAACTTTAAAACAAAGTTCAAAGATTACAAAGAGAAAAAAAATTAGTAATCAAGAGATTAGAGAAAAGCCAGATGTAGTGGTATACACCTGTAATCCCAGCACTAGGAGACTGAACAAGGAGGATCATGAGTTTGAGGCCCACATGGACTATATAATGAGACTCTGCCTAGAAAAGAAAAGAAAAGAAAAGAGAAAAGAAAATGAAAGAAAAAAGAGAAAAGAAAAAGAAAGAAAAATTTAAAAGAGAGACAGGCATACTAGGGAAGATATCATCAGAGTCCTAGAAGAAACAAGATTAGTTTAAAACAAACACATAGTTTACTAAGATTGGTCAGACTGCTATCTCTAATGCTAGATCTCATCAGCTCAAAACAGTTTTTGCATAAATTATTTTATGCCCTGGAAGCAAAAACTGTTATTTACATTTTATTTGCAATTTTTTAAGAGGGTGATTCAAGCACAACCTGCAAATTATTAACTTTACTTACTTGTATGAATACCATAAATTACTTTTACACTTTAGAGCCTTTACTGCACTGTTCTTATTTCTTGGGAACTTACCTCAGAAACCAGAATCACAGTGCTCTTCACTTTCTATCCCCAGTACCAATTCTGGGAGTTTAATAAATGCTCAAAGAATTCATGAATTTCAATGAGACAAATTCCTGACTATTGTCATTATAACAAATGAGGAAATATGTATCAGTCAAATAAGGAAGCATCTATCAGAATCTTCTAAGAAATATGCATGTAATATTATAATTCAGCCATTGAAAACCTTATGAATAGCAGAGAAACACTAACAACAATGTTTCACCTGTTGTATGTAAGGTTGCTACAAATCGGACACCGACTTGACGGCACCTAACAATATTATAATGTAATTTTATATTAGAAGAAAATAAATATTTTTGGTAACAGAAACTATGGGAAGTAGAACTAAGACTTTTCATGAGGTTACTGGAGGGATGGGAGTGTGGGATAAGTTTCACTTTTTGTTTTGTAAGTGTTTCTTCAAGGAGACATAAAAATGTTTTTAAAATGGTGCTGTTATATAAAGAGAATAACAGGAGAGAAATCTTGAAGTAGGTGGGGCCAGAATATAAACTTGCTCCTAGACAACTATCCATCTCACTATCTTTAATATTTAGTAAGCTTCCTTTTGAAGTAACATTAAAGAAATGCACAGAAATCTTAAGTACATAATTTAATAATGATTTTTGTATTAAAACACTGATTGTTGTATTAAAACACATTATTCTGACTCCGCTGGGATTTAGCTCAGTTGGTAGAGCGCTGCGCTGCAGTCTCTGAGGTCCCGAGTTCAATTCCCAGCGCCGCAAAAATGGGAGAAGGACCTGGCAATCCACTCCCAAGGCAATCCCGAAAACAATGCCATTGAAAACCCTATGAGGGTCGCTATGAGTCGGATACCGACTCAATGGCACCTAACAACAACAACAAATTCTGACTCCAGATATTTAGCAGTCATGTAGAAACTTCAACTAATGCTAAATACAAATGTAGCATTTTGCCACTATAGAATTCACTAGGGACAATGTCTCAAACAGCCTCTAGATTCACAGAAGAATGTTGTTGTTGTTGTTAGGTGCTGTCAAGTCGGTATCCGACTCATAGAGACCCTCATAGGGTTTTCAATGGCTGTTTCGGGAATGCCTTGGGAGTGGATCGCCAGGCCCTTCTACCATTTTTGCGGTGCTGGGAACCGAACTCCGGACCTCAGAGACTGCAGCACAGCACTCTAACAACTGAGCTAAATCCCAGCCCTCACAGAAGAATAAATTTATCATACTATTTTGATCATGTTATTGTCCTTAATCTCCTTCCAAATATTTCTCATTCTTTAGTCCACACTCCCCAAACCTAACTTGTTCTAGTTATTCATCTTTTGCAGATAGTTTGAAATTATTAGAGGAAATGACCAAAAATAAGTAAATTAAGGTAAACTAGTGTGCTGACAGCACCTCTCTATTTCACAGGGATATAGGTGTAACTATTCTTGGGATGTTTAATGAGAAGGGAGCACTTCACTCATCATTCATTCATTCATTCTTTCAACATTTCCTTAGCACTCACTCTGTGCCAAATGTTACGACAGTCTGCAGATACAAAGGTAAATACAATATGGCTTTTTGCCCTAAAAGCTAATCAGGCAGGTATAATTGAAGTACAATATTGTAAATGCATTCATTCACTCACTGGAAACAAGGTACGTAGCACAAGCTAGCAAACAAGGCTGGCCTTGAACTCGTGATCCTCCTTCCTCAGCCTCTCAAGTGCTGGAATTATAGAATGCACCAGGACACCCAGCCATAAACGCCTTGTTTTCTCAAGAAATGTTTTTAAATTTCACAAAAATCTCTTTTAGTGTATTTCATTTAAGGCAGCAATAGGAGAAAGCCATTTGCAGAAGGGTAGATGCCAATAAATATTACCATTTTCAGTTAAGTCAATAATTTCCTCTTCTGATTGGAATTATAAACACGAAACCCATCATGTAATCTTATCAGAGTAAAGCCAAGTTGTAGCTATGCTGTTCTTACTGAGATGTATTCATAATGAATGGCTTTCTATGCTTAATCTGAATAAAGCTCCCAACTGCTCATTATCTCCTTGCCAAAAATTCCCCCCCCTCCAGATTGGAGCTGCACTCCAATTGTACTGCTGATTGGAATGAGACTGCTTGAAAGAAAAGAAATACTCAGATATCCCGTTTTCCTTTGCCCCACGAAAAAAAGACTTTATAATACCGTTCCTGCAGCTCAGAAGTTGTGTAGACAATTTTTAAACAAAGTAAATTTAACTGCACCTGCAGCTGTACCACTGTGGCATCAGATCCCCTCAGATATCAGAAGCTAAGCAGGGTAGGGCCTGGTTATACTTGGATGAGAAACCACCTGGGAACACCAGGTGCTGTAGGCTTGGGAGAAGGACCCAGCAACTCATTCCCAAAAAACCACTGAAAACCCTATGAATAGCAGAGAAGCACTGACAATAGCGTTTAATCTGTTGTACACAGGGTCACTATGAGTTGAGTGGGACACTGACTCGACAGTACCTAACAATAACATCAAATTTAACTGCATGTGTTTAGAACTTATATTATCATTGTAAAATTGTAATACTGTAATTGTACTGTAATTACAGTAAAATTACAATACATTGTAAAACTGAAGTTCAGGATAACATTGCCAGATAAATTCCAGCAAGATGGCCTAAACCTTTAAAAATATCTACTAATGTGTACCTTTCCTGATCATTGGCATATGATAGCAGTTTAGATCTTTTTGCTCCAAAAAACAACCTCTAACTAAATTCCCAACATAAAATAAAAATGAAGTTCTATGGAAAATGTGTACACAATGTAATTTTTACATGTAGGTATTTTAGTTATTCTCACTTGAAACAGGAACACTACATAAAAGTTCACCTTTAAGAAGGTGATTATGTAAAGATATTTATTGACAAAAATATGCTGTTAAAAGTCCACCTGAACAGTGTATATAATAGAATATAATTTTAGTAAGGAATACAAGTATTCTGAATAACATTTATGAAATATTTATTATATGCAAGTGCACATCCACTTTGTGAGGCAGTGGTTTTACCTACATTTTAGAAATGAGGAAACGAAGTTCAGGCATAGAAACTTATTAAAGATTACAAGCCCAATTTATTAAAGATTATTATTAAAGATTATTAAAGATTATTCAAGCCCAGTGGTGCACAACTGTAATCCCAGCAATTTGGAAGGCAAAGACAGGAGAGCCTCAGATTTGAGGCAGGAGGGCAGCCTGTGTAACTTACCGAGACCCTGTCTCAATTTCAAAAAATTAAAAATGGAGTTGGAGATGAAGCTCAGTGGCAAAATGCTTGCAAAGTATCTGCAAGGCCTTGGGTTCAGCTTCCCAGTACCACCCCACCCCAAAAAAACATAAGGTAAGTACTACAGGTGAGATTTCAACTCAACTAGTTTAATTACAGAACCCAAACTCTTAACCACCATACGGAATAAAACATTCTCTCAAATTAGATCTTCCATGTTACAGAATCCTATGTAGGTTAAAGCAATTATTGGCAACATAGTTTCACGAAATGGTTAATTGAAACCTACACTGCAGAAGGGCCTTTTCCAAAGATTAAGAATTCTCCTCTTTCAATAGATACAGCAGTTTACCTCTACAGTCGTAGTAGCTATTCTTTCAATGTTTTGCAACCGGTACATTTAGTCAGGGGGCTGGGATTTAGCTCCGTTGGTAGAGCACTGCGTTGCAGTCTCTGAGGTCCCGAGTTCCATTCCCAGCACCACAAAAATGGGAGAAGGACCTGGCAATCCACTCCCAAGGCAATCCCAAAACAGCCATTGAAAACCCTATGAGGGTCCCTATGAGTTGGATACCGACTCGACAGCACCTAACAACAACAACAACACATTTAGTCAAGGAATTTGAGGCAATTTATTTCATACACATTGCAAAACAAACTGGGCTTCTATATTTAACTAAGTATCTGGCAGGTAGTTCATTTAATTGGTATAAAGTTTTATGAAAATATACAGATTCTTCCACAATGAGGTAAATATTATTACTAAAAAAAATGATATTAGCATTTAAACATTTCACCAAAAGTAAAATTGGTTATCACTTAAAGTAAAACTGTCCTTTCTGGACCACTCACATCAAATAACTTCTAAGTAACTATTTTTTTAAGAAAAAATTAACAAATATATGAGTATTTGGGTCAAAAAATTTCCCAGGCAAGTATATTTTTTAAATGAATAAAACAAACAAGATTAGGGTATGCAATTTTTTTAAAAATTAAGTGCAAGTTTAACTTTTTCATTACAAAAACAATGTCCTACTTTGATGTCATAAATGCAGATACTACCTGTTCTAGCCACAATCATGATTTTTGCGCATTGTGTCAGAAGTAGTTTTAAGTAACACTTTTTCCCCCCTAAAACTTGGAGGTTGAAACCAGGTCCTCATACACTAGGAAAGTGCTCTCCTGCTGAAGTAATTTTTTATTTTGAGCAAGGGTCTTGCTAAATTGCACAAATCACTTCTGCCTCAAACTTGTGATCCTCCTCCCTCAGCATTCCAAGTCGCTGGAATTACAAGCGTGCATGACTGTGTCCAGCAGTAATGCTTCTTTTAACAGGTACAATAATCAAGTTTTGGTGTGAGTTCACATGTTAAAAATTAAAAAGGTTCAGCTAAACCCAAGTGCCTGCAGCCATACCACTGTGGCGTCTGATTCAGTCAGATCTTGGAAACTAAGTAGGGTTGGACCTGGTTAGTACTTGGATGGGAGACCACCTGGGAACACCAGGAGCTGTAGGCTCGGGAGAAGGACCCGGAAACCTACTCCTGAAAAACAATCAGCCACTGAAAACCCTATGATAGCAGAGAAAGACTAACAATAGTGTTCCATCTGTTGTATGTAGGGTCGATATGAGTTGGATACCAACTCAACGGCACCTAACAATAACAAAGCCAAGTAGCACTTTCACTGTGAGATAAATGTACTGTGTGTAGTCTAGGTTCTGGCACATAGCAGGCACACTATACAAGCTATTGTTTTGAGAAACCATCTGAAAGCATTTCAGATATAGATAAGAGCTATATAGACATAGTTTTTGTTTTGTGTTTGCAGTATAGAGGGATTGATCCTACAGCGCTCCACCACTGAGCTGCACCCCAGACTCCATTTTATTTTAAATTTTGAAACAGGGTCTCACTAGGCTATGCAGGCTCCCTCTGGTTCAAATTGGCAATCCTCCTCCCTCAGCCTCTTGAGTCACTAGAATTATAGGCATGTGCCACAGCAACTAGCTATCAGCTACATATTATAAATCGGTATTTCTATGAATTCTTTTCTCCAATTTACAAATTAAAATATATAAACGTATTGTCCTCCATTTGTAATTTCACTATGACTTTAGGATCTCCTATGCTATTTGAGTCAGTATGCAACTTCACAATAAATGGAAAAGAAGATTCAGGTTGTCCAAGATTTTGCTTTACTTGGTTCTATAATCAACACCCATGGAAGCAGTAGTCAAGAAATCAAAAGATGCACTGCCTTGGGGAAAGTCATGGCAAAAGAAAAGATGTCACAATGAAGATGAAGGTGCGCCTGACTCATGCCATGGTATTTCCAGTTGCATCATATGATTGTCAAAGTTGGACACTGAATAAGGGAGACAGAAGAATTGATACTTTTGAATTATGGTACTGGAGACGATCATTGAATATACCATGGACTGCCAAAATAACCAACAGATCTGTCCTAGAAGAAGTGCAACCACAGTGCTCCTTGGAAGCAAGGATGGCTGTACTGTGTCTTATGGATTTTGGATATGTAGTCAGGAAGTACCAATCCTGGTCAATGGAAAAAAGAAAAACCATCCACTAAATGGACTGACAGTGTCTGCAACAATGGGCTTAAACATAAATAAGATCATGTGCCTAGCACAGAATCGGGGAGTGTTTCAATCTGCTGTACATAGGGTTGCTATGAGTTGGACTCGACTCAAGGCACCTAGCAACAACAACAACAACAATGCTATTTGCCAGGCAGCTGTTTTCCAAATCTCTTAGCATAAACACATTAGCATCTCCAGTGCTGCATGTGTTTGTTGAAACATCTCTACTGCTGTTCCATCAATTCCTGGAACCTTGTGCTTCTTGAAGGAATTGCAATTGAATAGCAATTCCTTCAAGACAGCATCCACTTCTTCCTTCAACACCATTGGTTCATGATCATATGCAACCTCTTTAAATGGTTGGCCATCCATCAATTCTTTTTTTGTATAATGACTCTGTCTATTCCTTCCATCTTCTTTTGATGTTTCCTGCATCATTAATATTTTCCCTGTAGAATATTTCACTATTACCACTCGAGGCTTGAACTTTTTCTTCAATTCCTTAAGCTTAAGAAAAACAGAGCATGTTCTTCCCTTTTGGTTTTCTATCTCCAGCTCTTTGCACATATCATTAAAGTATTTAATTTTGTGTTATTGAGATGCCCTTGGAAATCTTCTATTTAGTTTCTTAACTTCATCATGTCTTCCTTTTACTTTAGCTGCTCGAGGTTCAAGGCAAGTTTTAGAGTCTCCTTTGACATGTAATTTGGTCTTCTCTATTTTTCCTGTCTTTTTAATAACCTTTTGCTTTCCTCACGAATAATGTCTTTGATGTCATGCCACAAGTCATCCAGTCTTCAATTATTAGTGTCCAATGCATTAAACCTGTTCTTAAGGTGGTCTCTGATCTCAGGTGGGAGATACTCAAGGTCATACCTTAGCTCTCGTACACTTGCTCTAATTTTCTTCAGTTTCAGTTTGAACCTGCATATGAAACGAGATTCTGAAAACAGCTACCTGGCCAACTGACTGAAATAGACCCATATTTGGGCCTATTCCCAAAAAGGGGGATCTAACTGAACGTGTGGAATGATTAATATCACACGCAACTGAAATTTTACTAAAGATCATTGAAAAACAACTGCAGCAATACATAGACAGGGAACTGCCAGATAATCAGGTCAGATTCAGAAAAGGGTGTGGAACCAGGGACATCATTACTGATGTCAGGTGGATGCTAGCCAAAAACAGAGAATACCAGAAAGATGCCTATCCGTATTTTATTGACTATGCAATGGCATTTAACTGTGTGGATCATAACAAGTTAGAGATAACACTGCAAAGAATGGAAATACCAGAGCGCCTAACTGTATTCATGAGGAATCTGTACATAGACCAGGAGGCAGTTGTACAAACAGAACAAGGAAACACTGCTTAAAGTCGAGAAAGCGCATCAGAGCTGTATCCTTTTCACCGCACCACTTCAATTTCTATGCTGAGCAAATAATGCAAGAAACTAGACTTTATGAAGACTTCATGATTGTAGGAAGACTCATAAACAACCTACATTATGAGGATGACACAACTCTGCTTTGCTGAAAGTGAAGAGGATTTGAAACATTTACTGATGAAGATCAAAGAACACAGCCTTCAGTATAGATTTTGACTCAACATTTACATCAAAAATCCTTAGAACTGGATTGTACGGCACTGCCTAGAGAGGCAGTTCGCCCCAGGGCCTACCCAGGCCCCTGGGAAATCTGAGGCTTGTTCCCTGGGCAATAACCTT
Organism: Pedetes capensis; assembly: GCA_007922755.1. Taxonomy (NCBI): domain Eukaryota; kingdom Metazoa; phylum Chordata; class Mammalia; order Rodentia; family Pedetidae; genus Pedetes; species Pedetes capensis. The sequence continues at coordinate 9,194 of VMDO01000837.1, forward strand.
TGCCCTACATCTAGGAACTCCTGGTTGTCAGGCTTCCAAAGATGGTGCTGGCGTCCAATCCCTCTCCTCAGACCCCTTGATACCAACTAGCTGTTTCCAAACCACTGAATAGCTCCTGAGTGGAACGTTTGAGAACCACCCCCGATTGGTTGCTTTTACAAACCCAAATTTGCATATTCCCCAATTGGCCAGGACCCGCAAGGGGTGACTGCCTCTGATTGGTCCCTGGCTACCCCTGAAGAGGATATAAGGGTGGTACATGGAGCAGTTGGGTCCATTCCACCAGCCAGGACAGACGAAGTAATAAAGAGCTGTTTGAGCAAAGCACTTGGAGTCGGTGTCTTCACTGGGAAGAAAGAAGCAAGGAGCCGCCATGGGCATAAACCTCTGAGCCTGCCTTTCTCAAGGCTTCTCAGAGTAGCCGTAGGCATAAGCCTCCTTTCCCGGCGGCGAGGTTCTCCAGTGCTTGGCTCCCCTTCACTATACAGAGGGTCTTTGGCAGCTGGTTCCTGCTCATGGCCAGAGGGAGTCCAGCGCCAAGGCAATGCCCCACACCGGGTCAGTAAGCAACTTCATGATAAATGGAGAAAAGATTGAGGTTGTCCGAGATTTTGCTTTACTTGGTTCTATAATCAACGCCCATGGAAGCAGCAGTCAAGAAATCAAAAGATGCATGGCTTTGGGAAAAGCTGTTGCAAAAGACCTCTTTAAAGTGTTGAAGAGTAAAGATGTCACATTGAAGACAAAGGTGCACCTGATTCATGCCTTCGTATTTTTGGTTGCATCATATGGTTATGGAAGCTGGACACTGAATAAGGGAGACAGGAGAAGAACTGATCCTTCTGAATTATGGTGCTGGTGAGGAATATTAAACATACCATGGACTGCCAAAAGAACCAAAAGATTTGTCCTAGGAGAAGTGCAACCAGGGTGCTGCTTGGAAGCAGGATGGTGAGATTGCATCTGGCATATTTTGGACATCTAGTCAGGAGGGACCAATCCTTGAAAAAAGACATCATGTCTGGAAGAGTGGCAGGTCAACAACCACAGAAAAGGAATACCCTCAAGTAAACAGATTGGCCCAATGTCTGCAACAATGGGCTTACACATAAATAAGATTGTGTGCCTGGCACAGAATCAGGGACTGTTTCATTCTGTTTTACAAAGGGTCACTATGAGTTGGACATGACTAGATGGCTCCCAACAACATGCTATTTCCAGACCAAACACTATTCTGTCTATTGCTACTGGAAACTCAACTACTACCTCCTCTATGTGACATTCTCATTAAAGTAGACTCACTCATAACTGATGGCTGTTCTGGAGGTTGATAAAATATACCTCCATTAAATCAGACACTAATTTACTTTCTTCATTAAAACACCAAGAGAAGGAAACCTTATTGTAAGGGTCAAGTATTTAATACTTGCCATGAAGTCTAAGCACTATTCTATATGTAGAGAAAGAATTTTCTGCCCACTCTCAAGTTTCCCTCCTTTATCTTCGTTTTCTCCATTGAAAACCCTATGCACAGCAGAGAAGCACTGACAATAGTGTTTCCCTGTTGTACAGAGGATCGTTATGAGTCGGATACTGACTTGACGGCACCTAACAACAACAATCTTCGTTTTCTAGAGACACTATAGAGACAGTACGTTGTTGTTGTTAGGTACCATTGAGTCAGTATCCGACTCATAGCCACCCTCATAGGGTTTTCAATGGCTGACTGTTTCGGGATTGCCTTGGGAGTGGATTGCCAGGTCCTTCTCCCATTAGAGACAGTATAGTTTGATCTTAATCTGTTAAGTAAGCCTGGATTTGAACCTGATGCTACAATATGTTAACTTGGGGACCTGAAAATTACTGTCACTTTGCTTATCTGAAAATGAGGGTAAAATGTGGATACTAGCAGCCACTTTATAGTATTGTTTTAAAGATTAAAATGAACTACAACACATAAAACACTTAGGATAGGACCTAATAATTGCAAGCACTCAATAAATATTGTTATTGGTGTTGTTAGGTGCTGTCACGTTGGGTCCCACTCATAGTGACCCTGTGTACAATAGATGAAACACCACCCAACACTGTGCCATGCCAGACACTATATCAGTGCTTCTCTGCCATTCATAGGGTTTTCAATGGCTAATTACTTTTTGGAGTGGGCTGCCAGGTTCTCCTCCTAAGCCTACAGCACCTGGTGTTCCTAAGTGGTCTCCCATCCAAGTACTAACCAGGCCCAACCCTGCTTGGTTTCCAAGATCTGACAGGATGCCAGCACGGTAAAGCTGCCAGCCAATAAATATTAGCTATTAATAATCTTCCTCTAAAATTTCTGATGAAATTTGATTACTCAATTGCAAGCACCTTAAGAAAGAGTAAGAAAAGAATCTTCTTAGAGTCTAGCAAGAGGTTTATCTTAGCTTGGGCTGCCAAAAGCAAATACCACAGTGTCAGTGGCTTTAACAACAAACACTTTTTCTCATAGTTCTGGAGTCTAGAAAGTCCAAGATCTTGTGCCAACAGATGCAATGTCTAGTGAAGGCTCTTTCTGGACTGCAGATAGGAACCTTCTTGCTGTATTCCATGCATGGCAGACAGGGGAGCCATCTTTCTTGTGTCTGTTCTTACAGCAGCACTAATTCTATTCACGAATGTTCTACCCTAATTACCTACCAAAGCTTCCATCTCCAAATACTATCACATTAAGGATTAAGATTCCAAATATGAATGTGGGGAGGACACAGTTCATACCAAAGCTTATATACCTAGTAAGCTTTCAGTAAATACTGATAAGTAAATCCCAATATGTCTAGCCTTACTCCTTTCCCAAGCTCCAAGCTGTCTTCAACTGCCTACCACACATACCCATTTAAGATACTTCACCATCACTTCAAACTTTATTTCATCAAAATAGAATTCATCAGTTTCCCTATCAAGCCAACTATTTTTCCTTTTGACCCTTCTACTTCTGTGAACTGCACCATATTTCCAGCCATCCAGAAAGCAAATGTCTTTCTTATCTTTCCCTCTCCCTGATTACTTCATATCTACAGAGGTTGCCAGATTGTATCAGGTATCATGTATCTCCTTGCCTATTTTCATTTCCAGTGTTCACATTTCACGAATATATCTCATGTATTTTATAATGTGCAAAAGAAACTTCCACAGAGTATACTGCTTGATCCCTACAAGCCTATGAGTTATGGTCTAATATTCACAGAAAAGGAAAGCACAAGTAAAAGAAATGGCTCACCTCAACCTGTCACCTAGCACATGATCTAGGTTAAAAAAAAAAAGTTAAATATTTTTTTTCTCTAGATGTTTCACTCAAAAAGCATCAATGATTCCACCCTTCTCTCATTAGGTCCTCAATTAAACAACCTTATCCCTTTGGTTACCCAAATAAGACCAGGTCTCTTCTGCCTTTTCCTTTATCCATAATATTCCACTCACCTCAAATGATATTACTCCACCTACTAACCCTCAAAATTGTATCCACCCATTAAATTACAACTCCATATGAGGACTTTTCTGACTCTCCTCCTTTTTACAGTCTGATTTTCTTCTTCCCTTCCTGCGAAACTCCAAAGCCATTTTGATAGTATAGTCCCTTCTAATTTTGCTGGTATTATTTATTCATGTGATCTTTCACCTTACCTTGTGTCCTACAAAGCTGTTGATTTCTTGAAGAAAAAGGTTGTAACTTATCTTTTATCTCCTACAGTTTATTATATAATATCAAACACAATATACATTCAAATATTCGCCAAATCAATGAAAATCCTAGGAAAATTTACCTAGGAAACCTAAAGGTAAATCATTAAAACTCATTCCTTGATTCTCTTAACCTAATAAGTGCTTCTGTACAATTGAGGATAGCTTCCTACTTGTAAGTAAGCTATCCCTAAGTACTTTGTTTACCCTTCCCTTTCATTGCAACTACTTACTCCTTTCATGATAATAGACCTCACTGAGCCTTCTCTCTCACACAACAGAAAGGTATATTACTGCATTAATAGTCTCTAATTTTATTGCCTTGTTTCTACAACGTAAACAAACTTCCAGGTCTTTTCCATCCTTCCAGATTCTAAAAACCATAGTCTTCCAACTACTTGATAATCTACTAATAGGCCAAAGTGCCAAAAGTATTTAGTTTCCCAAATAGGCTCCATCTAGAACAAATACCCCCACACATCTGTCAGTTTGCCACACTATGGGGGCTTGTGTGTTGTGATGAGGCTAAGAGCTCTGCCACTGTAACCTTGGACATGAGCAAGGTTACCCATGGTGGACAGGTTTTCAGCTGAGCTTCCAGACTAAGACAGACTAGGGAGTAGGACCTGGCGAGCCACTCCCGAAACAACTAGCCATTGAAAACCCTATGGACAGCAAAGAGACACTGTCAGATATAGTGCTGGAAAACAAGCCCCCCAGGTTGGAAGGCACTCAAAAGACTACTGGGGAAGAGTTGCCTCCTCAAAGTAGGAAACATAAATAAGATCATTTGCCTGGCACAGAATCGGCAAGTGTTTCGATCTGCTGTACATAGGGTCGCTATGAGTCGGACTTGACTCAACAGCACCTAACAACAACAACAACAGAACAAATACAAGAGAAAAATGCTTGGTAAAAGCACTGGAATTTATAATGAAGTAGATGTAACTGCATTTAAAAAAAATGTTTCCTGGGTTAGTAGGAAATTACTAAATTTAATAGGGTTTTTTAAATAAGTTTTAGATTTATAGAAAAGTTACAAATACAGTCCAGTGTTCCATTTACCCAAACCCTACTTATCCTATTACTAACATCATATAGTATGGTAATTTGCCACAATTAATGAGCCCATACTGACACATTATGCATAACTAAAGTTTATATTTTAATCAAATTTCCTTAGTTTTTACCTAATGTCTTTTACCTGTTCTAGGATTCTACCAAGGATACCATATTACTTTTCGCCATGTCTCCCAAAGCCCCTCTTGTCTGTGATAATTTCTCAGACCTTGATATCATTTCTCAGACTTGTTATTCATGATGTTGACAATTTGGGGAAGGAATATTAGATATTTTGCAGAATGCTCTTCAACTGGAATTTGTCTAATTTATCGTGATTATGGACTGTTCTGAGAAAGATCACAAAAGTAAAGACACCATTGTCATACCATTATCGAGTGTACATATTATCAACATGACTTCTCACTGTTGATACTAACCTTGACCCAGCTAAAGTAGTATTTGTTAGGCTTCTCCACTACAGTTATTTTTCCTCTTTCCTTACTATACTCTATACAGGGAGTTACTAAGGACAGCCCACACTTAAAGACTAGGGAATTATGTTCCACTTTCCTTAAGGGTGAAATATCTACATAAATTATTTAGAATTCTCCTGTATGAGGATCTATCCTCCTCCATTTACCTAATCATTTATTTATATCATGAGTGTGGACCTGTGAACATTTATTTTATAATTTGAGTTATAATCAAACACTACTCTACTTTGCAGCTCAGCTTTTGCTTCATCTTTGAGCATCAGTTAAAAACCACAGAGAAAAAAAAATAGAGGATAAGTGACTCAAGGCTATTCTTGTAGTTTGTGACCCTGTCCTACTGGCCACAGATGAGTGGATAATGAACAGGCACTAGAGGTATGAGTCATTTAGATCCTCTCTCCTGGAAAACTAGCATTGAGAGTCAGAGCCACTACAAGAAGGAAACTGAAGCACTTGCAAACAGGAGTGTTCTCAAAGGCTCTAGGCAGCCACCAATCTCAATTCCTAAGGCTTTCAAGTTCCTGGATCCTATCTGTCTAAAACCAAGCTACACTTTCCCCTTTGGATGCTGAAACTGTATTCTCCCATAATTTATCTTTTTGTTTAAATTAGTCTGAGTTGATTTCCTGTTACTTGCAACTAAAATGTCTTCATTAACATAAAGATAATCGGCAAGGCTTACACCAAAGCTCCGTCATAGCCCCAAAAGCACTTAGCTGAAAGTGCAAATATGTTAAACTCAAAAGTCATTAACATTTCATGTCAAAATGTTTTCAAATGTGAGTTCTAATCTTAAATATCAACAAAACTGAATTTGTATTCAAATAACTGCTACACAGACAAGAACACGTGAAAATGCTTATAATATAAAATTTTATATTCAACATAGACCTCTAGTTCATAACACCAGTAATTAACTCTGGTGTAGATTATAAACCCACATATGTAGAATTGGTATTTGCTAGATTATATTTATTCCATCATCTTAAAGGCATGGTTCTCAAACGCTACCATGTGTCCTATCTTTTCCTGAAGAGCTTGATAAATCATACTGTGGGACTCCCACCTCGAGTTTCTAAGTCAGTAGTTCGGAAGTGGAGCCCCAGGACTAAGTTCCAGGTGACACTGAAGCTGCTGGTCTCTGCACCACACTTTGAGAACTATGGCCTTGAAGTTATGGTTCTTCTGTGGAAATAAGATGATGGTGGTAAAGGGCCTTTCTGAAAATCTGATGAAAACTATGTACTTATACTTACATGCATGCCTTCCCCCACCCCCACCCCACCCAGTACTTGGGGATTGAACTCGGCTTCACACATACTTTGCAAGTGCTCTATCAGTGAGCTGCACTTTCAGCCCCCCCACCTCTTTTTTTTTTTTTTTTTTCTTTTTTTGAGTCAGGGTCTCCTTCTGGCATGAAGTTCAAGATCCTCCTGCCTCTACCTCCTGAGTTGCTGGGATTATAGGCATGCACCACTGCGCCTGGCTCACACACATTTTTAAGGGTTTATGGAAACTCAAAAACTCATATAGGTATGCTTCTAAATGCTTCTAGATTAAGAATCTAATTTAAGAATAACATTGGGTCATACAATACCTGGTTTTCAAATATACCTTCAAACTTTTATCATCAGTTTATATTACAATTCATCTTAATTTTTTTCAAAAAACACAGGCTTGGGCTAGGAGTGTAGCTCAGTGGCAAAGTGCTTTCCTAGTATGTATGAGGCCCTGGGTTCAATCTCAGTACCACAAAAAAAATAAAACAAAAGACGAAAACAGCCTTTTTCATTCAAATTACTGATCAATAGAAAAGATGATTCTGTTTTTAAAACTTGTTTTTAAAACTTCCTAAAAATAATCTCATTGTCATTTAAAAAAATAGACAAAATTATATCTCTAGATATAATCTCTATATTGTATCTTTTCTATGAAGGATCATTCTGCACTTAAACCAACACAAAAAACCTACCATGTGTGGATAAAGTTTGAGAAACTCATTCTCTGAAAGCTCTGTGGGGCACTGGAAAAATCCAGAAGCATAAGCATTTTATTTAAATTTTAATATTCAGATTGCTTATCCTGGAAGAAAAAATTATTGGGGACTTGTATTTCAAAAGGTCATTTGGTCTTTGTACCACAAGAACATCTATCAGTGATTTAAATGTGAATAGCACTGTAATAAAATCCGTAATAAATGAAAAATCTGAACCAGGTGCCATGGCACACACCCATAATCCCAGTGACTTGGGAAACTGAGGTACAATAGAGAGTTTGAGGCCAAGAGCAGTCTGTGCAACTTAAACTCTGTCTCAAAATGAAAAATAAAAATTTTAAAATGGACTGGAGGTGCAGCTAAGTAGTAGAGCACTTAGCATATGCCAGGCCCTGGGTTCAACCCCCTAGTCTTGGGAAGGGTGGCGGAGAACTGTACTATTTCATTATTTTTAGATCATAAACCTTTTTTCCACATTTGGAAAAGCCCAGAAAATGATGCTTTACTTTTAGCAAGGTGTTCTTTTACGGTAATTAAAATAAGTTATTTTAAGGGATCAAACTTTGATATGGTTGGAAAATAAGTATGCTCAATTTTTCCTTTTTTGTATATAAATATATATTTTAATTTCCATGTGCTTTATGAAAAATGAGGGTAAACCACAACTACACTATGATTATTTCAAATAATGAGCATTTCAAATGGTTTTCCTAAAAAAAAAAAAAAAAAAAACTAGGATGGTTTTTTTCAGGTTGTCATTTTCTGAAAATAGTCTCAGCAATATTTCTATTCTCCTGTACTTTTTCCAAGCTCTGTCACTCTCCCAACAAAAGAGAAAGTCTATTTCCCCTCTCCTTGAAACCACTCAGGCTTTTGTAATTGCCATGACATATGGCCTTGTATTAGTCAGCTGTCATTGCTGTAGCAGAAAAACCAACCCACACAAACTGAGGAGGAAGAGATATTTACTGGAGGATCACAGTCAGAGGAATCAGTCCATGATGGCAGCTGGGCAAGCATGGCAATGGTAGGTAGCAGGGATTATGATAGATGACCTTACATCTTTGTAAGCACGAGGGAGAAAAGTGATCTGGGCTGTGAGTCTGGGAGAAAAACCTCCAAAGCCCCTCCCTCTGAGATATCATTTCCACAAAGCTAAGACCCACCTTTAAAGTAGAATGGCTTTCACAAACAGTGCCACCAGCTGGGGAACCAAACATTGAAGCACATGACCTTTGGGGGATACTTTATATTTAAACCATAACAGGCCTCATATGGCATAAGTGATGCCTGATTTCCAAGACTAGACCATGAAAAAATAGGACTTCCACCTGGCTTGCTCTCTTTCTGGGTATTCACTCACGATGAAATTGATGTAGGCCACACAGAGAAGCCACTCACAGGTACTGCAGCTGAGAGTCACTGGTAAAATGCCAGCTGACAGCTGGCGTAACTGTTATAAATAATAGTAAATCTCTGGCTCAGTGGTAGAGCACTTGAAAAGCACATGTGAGGCCTTGGGTTCAACACCCCTAGTATTACAAGAGAAAAACAAAAGCCAGGCACCACGGTACATGCCTGTAATCCCAGCAACTCAGGAGACAGAGGCAGGAGAATCACAAATTTGAGGCCGAAGGCAGCCTGCATAACTTAGCTAGACCCTGTCTCAAGATAAAAAATAAAAAGGGGCCAGGAATCTAGCTCAGTGGTAGAGCACTTACAAAGTATGTGCAAGGCCCTGGGTTCAACGATCCAGTACCAAAAAAAAAAAAAAAGGAAGGAAGGAAGGAAAGCAGGCAAGCAGGCAGGAAGGCAGGACGACAAGCAGATAGGTAGATTGGTTGGTTAGCAAATCAACCTTCACATAATATAGGCCTAAACCTATGAGCCACCCCAACTGACACAGAGTGGGCAGAGATAAGGTAATCTTGCAAAACCCTGAACAAATTGCAGATTCACAAGCAAAATAAATGCTTTCAAGCCACTATGTTTTGAGACAGTTTGTTAAGCATTAATACAAGATTAGAACACTTTTAGATGAGTAGAGAATCAAATTAAGATTCATTCAAGGCATTTTTCTCTACTAGGAAGCAGGAAGGAGAAAGTGAGCTAGGTTGTGAGTCTGGGGTAAAAACCTCCAGCCACTTTTCAAAGTACATAGCTACAAAACTATACCCAGACCTCTCTCCTAACATGTACATCCCCATATCCAAATGACTACTAAACTCTGATAAACCCTGGCCTGACGACCTAGCTGCTGATGGCAACACTGATCTTGAATACGTTGACATAACTCTAACTCAGACTATCACACACCAAACAGATGCCATGACTTCATGCTGCACATACACTAAAGACCATCTCCATCTTATTAACAATAAATTCAGACATCACCAGCCTATTAAGAACAAACCTACAGCCCTAGCACTGTGGCCTCCAATCCAGTCAGATCTCAGAAGCTAAGCAGGGCCAGGCCTGGTTAGTACTTGGATAGGAAACCACCTGGGAACACCAGATACTGCAGGCTTGGGAGAAGAACCCAGCAACCCACTCCCAAAAATCAATCCGCCATTGAAAACCCTATGAATAGCAGAGAAGCACTGACAATAGTGTTTCTCCTGTTCTACATAGTATGAGTCGGACACCAATTCGATGGCACCTAACAACAACAATAACATCAAGAACAAAGATTTGGCTGATATGAAATAAAGATTGTTCATGATCTTTCGGTTATAAAGGACCTATCCTGCTTCTCCATCTCTGCGCACCTACTTAGACTCTGTGCTAGAGCAGGTTCCCTGTTTGACAGTAAAGCTTTTTCACTTAGTGCTTAATCTATAATCTTTGGTCCCGGCCTTTTGTGTGTGTGTGTGTGTGGTACTTAGGGGTTGAACCCGGAGCCTCAGCCTTACACATACTTTGCAAGTATTCTACCAGCAGCTGTACTCCTTGCTCATTTTATATTTTTTATTTTTTTGCGTCAGCATCTTGCTAAATTACATAGGCTGCCTGTAGCCTCAAACTTGTGATCCTCCTGCCTCTGCCTCCCAAGTCACTGGGATTAAGAGCATGTGTCACAGGACCCAGCCCTAATGGTCTTTGTACTTTAACAGTTTTTGACATCCAGGATGGCACTTTCGCACACACTCATTAATCTCAGTGACTTGGAAGGCTGAAGAGGAAAGATCATGAATTTGAGACCAGAGGAAGCCTGTGGAACTTAGCAAGACACTGTCTCAAAAAAAAAAAAAAAAAAATTAAAATTAAATAAAAAGAAATAAAAGGCTGAGGGTACAGCTCAGTGACAGCACATTTGCCTAGCATGCATGAGGCCCTGGGTTCAACCCCCTAGTACTAGAGGGAAACAGTTTTAGAGATGTCTAACAAATCATATGATAGAGGCACCCAGTAAAGCCAACAGCCTACCAGCATAGTAAGCCCTGGATTTTGGCAAGTTTCTGGTACCTTCTGATGATGACTCAGTTCATTTCATATGAATTTGTTCTGTTCCACAAGTTTGTTTATTCTTGTTCAGAGCTATTTGGTTTCTTACAGGTAGACAAGGAGAGGCAATGTAGTCTGTTCCTTGAGTGACCCAAAGCAAGTGGATATGTTGTTGTTGTTGTTGTTGTTGTTGTTAGGTGCTGTGGAGTCGGTATCCGACTCATAGTGATCCTCATAGGGTTTTCAATGGCTGTTTCGGGACTGCCTTAGGAGTGGATTGCCAGGCCCTTCTCCCATTTTTGCAGTGCTGGGAATTGAACTCAGGACCTCCTCAGAGACTGCAGCGCAGCGCTGTACCAAGTGAGCTAAATCCCAGCCCTATCTCTAAGAGATTCCTCAGAAAATTCATGGTATAAACTGGGTGTGGTGGTGCACACCTGTAATCCCAGCAATTTGGAAGCTTGAGGCAGGATGACGCAAATGAGGCCAGAGGTAGCCTATGTAATCTATTGAGACCCTGTCTCAAAATAACAAATAAAAAAGGGACTGGGTTGCAGCTCAGTGGTAAAACACTTACAAAGTACACATGAGGCCCTGAGTTCAACCTCTGAATACTGGGGGGAAAAAAAAAAAAAAAGCAAAGCAAAGGAAAGCAAAAGAAAGAAAAAAAAATATTCATGGTATAAGCTAACTCAAGGACAGCAGATACTAGACTATGGGGTCTGTACCAACTATTTAGGTACTCTATACATGTATTTGTCTATCAAATGATGAAGGAAATCACTTTGTTGTCAGGTCTGTCAATTCAAAACATCAAGTCCTATCAATACGGTTAAGTGTTTTTATTTTTATTTATTTATTCTGCAGTACTGGGAGGCTGAACCCAGGGCCTCCCACGTGCTAGGCCATCCCTCTACCAAGTGGCATCCTCAGCCCCTTTTTTGACACAAGTCTTGCTAAGTTACCTAGGCTACCTCTGGCCTTGAACTCATGATCCTCCTGCCTCAGCCTACTAAGTCCCTGGGATTACAGGTGTGTGCCACAGCACCTGGCTCCTTGAGTCTTATATGCTATCAATTATGTCAAAATTCATGTATCATCTAATGTTATGGCATAATTCACTCAAGACAATCTACAATTGCATTAGCTACTTTAGGGAATTTACAGTTTCAACAAAGGTATATACCACCCACACACACACAGTGCCTTAGAACCAATACAGTTAAAATCCCCAAAGCAAAAGGCTACCTTCTTAAACTGGCAGTTAAAAGTTTACTTCCTTGAAGGATTCCCTGGCAAAAGCTAATGAAAAGGCACCTCTTTCACTGTCCTGCCTTCCTGCCTTAAAAACTGAGCCTTTATCCCATCTCATGGACTCCTAAAGTTCTAATTCCTCAAGGGAGGATCTCACACTTTTCTCACACCTTCTTTACCACCCTGGGGTTCCCTGGTATCTTCCTGCCTTCCTTATTATGGTCCTATCTCATCTCCTGTTGCTGAGCACTCATACAATAAGCGAGAGAAAAGCCTACAGATTAAGGTCATGCTATCATTTTTAAACTCTAGTCCAAGGCAGAATCTCCAAGCCCATGAGTCCCCAAACTTTTCTGAGAAGTTTAAGACACTTTTAGATATCTATATTCCCAGTCCTGCCAGAACTTCACAAACGTACATAGACTACTAGTTTCCAAAAACACAGGCTGGGACCCTAATACAAATCAGGTTTCCCTAATCAGAAGAAAGGTTTGCTTTGAAGACTGAATTAGTTTAGGTTAAAAAAAAAAAAATCTTTAAAAATTGGAAATAATAAACACACAGGAGGCCTAGGGGAGTAACTCACCAATAAAGGGCTTGCTTGTTGTTAGAGATGACTTGGATTCCAACCTTAGAACCACAAAGAAAGGGAAAAAAGGGGAAAAAGAAAAAACAAGAGGCATTCTATAGCAGATATGTGGCATTTACGTAATAATAGATCCACAGCTGCTGCTGCTGTTGTTAGGTGAAGTTGAGTCTGAGTCGGTATCTGACTCATAGCAACTCTATGTACAACAGGTGAAAACACTATTGTCAGTGCTTCTCTGCTATTCATAGGGTTTTCGATGGCTGATTGTTTTGTGGGAGTGGGTTGTCCTTCTCCCAAGCCTACAGCACCTGGTGTTCCCAGACGGTCTCCCACCCAAGTACTAACCAGGCTTGACCCTGCTTAGCTTCCAATATCTGAGGGGATCAGACGTCACAGTGGTATGGCTACATGCAGATCCTTAGTATTTTTTATTAAAACAGAAGATTCTCTAGTGGCAGAGAGTCTTCTATACCTAGATACTAGGAGTTGATCAAAATCCCTTAAAACACAGCAGAAACAACTTCATAGTTTTTGTGAAGTATAAAAACAAAAGCAGAAAAAAAAAACTCTCTTTTCATTAGCCTCTCCAAACCTACCCTAGTATCACTCTATTCCAAGTAAAATGTTTGAATAAGCTGGGTAAAAACAATAAATATGGTTATTTACATAAACCCTTTAGCATATATTTACCACACAGCACAATAAATGTAACCATTAAATGTGTCAAATTCGCTTTGTTGTGAGCTTAAATCCCAGACTCCACTATCTTCATTAGTTTATTGTTCACATAACATAAATGATCTCACAACTCAATTAATGAGAGTCATTATAGATACCAGTAAAATTCTGGTCCCTGCAATTCTGAGGCTTCAATAATATGATTAGAACAATTCTCAATGCTAAACTTTATTTAGCTGTAACTTAAGGACACAGGCAACTACTTGAACTTCTATTTCCTCATAATATAACCTAACCTAAAGCCTCAATGGGAGAAGGACCTGGCAACCCACTCCCAAAAACCAATCCGCCATTGAAAACCCTACAAATAGCAGAGAAGCACTGACGACAGTGTTTCTCCTGTTGTATGTAGGGTCGCTATGAGTCGGATACTGACTCGACAGCACCTAACAACAACAACAACAAAGCCCCAATGCTTGTTTCTTTCTCATACAAATGTAAGTGTGTAGGTGGGGGGAGAGGTTGTTTAGGACTGCAAGAAACAGGTATAAATTTTCTTCACAGTATTAAAGATAGTGCCAAGTACAAATATTTAATGCTAGACAAGAGAATCTTCTTGTTGTTAGGTGCCATCAAGTCAGATCCGACTCATAGTGACCCTCATAGGATTTTCAATGGTTGATTATTTTGTGATTGCTCCAAAAGTGTATTGCCATGTCCTTCTCCCATTTTTGTGTGGAGCTAGAGATCAAACCCAGGTCCTCAGAGAGTGCAGAGCAACCCTCTACCATCTGAGCTAATAACCCCCAGTCCCAAGAGCATTTTAGCACCATTTTAAAATAACTAAAACCATAAGTCAGGCACAACAGTGCATACCTGTCATCCCAGCAACTCAAGAGACTGAGTCAAGAGGACTGCAGTTTTGAGGCAAGAGGAAGCCTGGGCAACTTATGAGACTGTGTCCCAAAATAAAAAATATAAAAAGGGCTGGGAGTGCAGATAGGTGCTGCAGCCTAGCATGCAGAAGGCACTGGATTCAACCCTCCAGTACTGCTACTAAAACAAAAGCATGTATACATTCAGGAGAGATTCTGAAACTACAAAATGTGACATATGTTCTGCCCTTCAGAATTTTAGAGTCTAGTTGGGAAGCTATGATTAAGAAAACAAAACAGCTGCAAACAAATTAATGTTAAACAATTAGTGCTAAATTGTATTACCAAAACATTTATAGTCAACACAAAAGTTAGTACAAAACAGGAAAGCTCGATTAACAGAACAAGCATTTATCAAGTACACAAAGATATGAAAGTTCTGTGTGTAGAAAATAAATACTGTAAATTATATCATAAAGCAAGGCAATTAAGCACAACAAAGTATCATGTGACAGGTGCCTTAAGTACAGAGAGTTTTTCTGACATTTCAGAGGAAAGAGCTCAAATTAGCATCTAAATTATTTTAAGAAGCTGCACAGGGGAGATACAATTTTAACTAAAGGATAAGAATGATGTTTAACCAGTAGAGATGAAACTAGAGAAAGGACAACCAAGAAAAAACTGAATATAAAAAGATGGAAAGGGTATTTGAAAGGGTTGCTAGAATCTAGGTTAAATAAAGAAAAAACACAAAGACTTAAAAGGTAGACTGGGGTTAATTTTCCGAATGGTTTCAATGACAAGCTAAGGAGCCTGGACCGGATCCTGTCAACAATGTTGTTGTTGTTGTTAGGTGCCGTCGAGTCGGTATCCGACTCATAGCAACCCTCTGTACCACAGGGGAAACACCATTGTCAGTGCTTCTCTGCTGTTCATAGGGTTTTCAATGGCAGATTGATTTTTTGGGAGGGGGTTGCCAGGTCCTTCTCCCAAGCCTACAGCTTCTGGTGTTCCCGGGCGGTCTCCCATCCAGGTACTAACCAGGCCCGACCCTGCTTAGCTTCCGAAATCTGATGGGATCGGATGCCACAGGGCTATGGCTGCAGGCTCTGCCAACAATAGACAACTACTAAAAGTTTCCAAGCAGGGAGAAGACATGATCAAAGTGATGATCTAGGTAAATTAATCTGACAGCGATGTCTAGAATCCACTGAAGGAAAAAGGACTCCAGGCAGAGAAACCATGTGTTTTTTAACTATAGCAACAATCTCAGTCTGATGTCTAAAGATCAAATTATGATAGTGGAATGAATGAGATTGGGAAGGTAGGAACAAATCAAGAGAGATTTCAAAAGAGATATAGCAAGGCTTGACAATTAATTATGTTGGAAGGAATGGTAAATCAATTACAAATCCAAGGTCCCTCCTTTGCTTTAAAATGTTACAGTAACTCCTGACCACCTATTGGATAAAATGCAGACTCCTTGGCCTGTCATTTAAGTCACTGTACAATATGACCTCTGGTGTTCTTTTTTTCCCTTTCCCATACATAACTTTGCAATTCATATCTTTTGATTTTGTTCATGTTTCTCTCTCTACCTAGAGATTAGAACAGCTTTGAGTCTAGGAAGTGTTCTTAGACCATTAGCATTACTTGGGTAGAGAGAAGGATTTAGTTGTCATGAAGTGCCATGGAGCCGAGTCCAAGTCATACAGACCCTATGTACAATAGAATGAAATACTCCCTGATTCTGTGCCAGCCACATAATCTTTTTTATGATTAAGTCCATTGTTGCAGACACTGTATCAATCCATCTAGTTGAGGGTCTTCCTTTTTTTCGTTGACCTGCCACTCTCCCAAACATGATTTCCTTTTCCAGAGACTAGTCCCTACTGACAACATGTTGAAAATACATCAAATGCAGTCTAGCCATTCTTCCTTCAAAGGAGCACTGTGGTTGCACTTCTTCTAGGACAGATCTGTTGGGTTTTTTTGGCAGTCCATGGTATATTCAATAGTCATCTCCAGCACCATAATTCAAAAGCATCAATTCTTCTTCTGTTTACCTTGTTCAATGTCCAGCTTTCACAACCAGATGATGCAACTGAAAATACCATGGCATGAGTCAGGTGCACCTTCATCTTCAATGTGACATCTTTACTTTTCAATACCTTAAAGACATCTTTTGCCACAGCTTTTCCCAAAGCAATGCATCTTTTGATTTCTTGACTGCTACTTCCATTGATTGTAGAATCAAGTAAAGCAAAATCATGTTGTTGTTGTTGTTGTTGTTGTTGTTAGGTGCCATGGAGTCGGTATCCGACTCATAGCCACCCTCTGTACAACAGGGAAAACACTATTGTCAGTGCTTCTCTGCTATTCATCGGGTTTTCAATGGCAGATTGATTTTTGGGAGGGGGTTGCCGATTGTAGAATCAAGTAAAGCAAAATCATGGACAACTTCAATTTCTTCTCCACTTATCATGAAGTTGTGTACTAACCCAGTTCTAAGGATTTTAGTTTTGTTCATGTTGAAGCACAGTGCATACTTAAGGCTATGTTCTTTGATCTTCATCAGTAAATGTTTCAGATCCTCTTCACTTTCAGCAAGAGTTGTGTTATCTCCATAATGAAAGTTGTTTATGAGTCTTCCTCCAATCAAGATGCCTCATTCTTCTTCATCAAGTCCAGCTTCTTGGACTATTTGCTCAGCATAGAGACTAAAGAGGTATGGTGAAAGGATACAGCCCTGATGCACACCTTCTTGACTTAAACCAGGTAGTGTTCCTTCTTCTGATTGAACGATTGCCTCCTGGTCGATGTACAGATTCCTCATGAATACAATTAAGTGCTCTGGTATTCTCATTCTTTACAATGCTATCCGTAATTTATTGTGATCCACACTAATGCCTTTGCACAGTGAATAAAACAAAGACATCTTTCTGGTATTCTCTGCTTTCAGCTAATATCCATATGACATTAGCAATCATGTCCCTGGTTCCAAGCCCTCTTCTGATTCCTGCTTGGTTTTCTGGCAGTTCTCTATGTACTGCTGCAGTTGCTTTTGAATGATCTTCAGCAAAATTTTGTTTGTGATATTAATGCTACTGTTTGATAATTTCCACATTCAGTTGGATCCCCTTTCTTGGGAATAGGCACAAATATGGACCTCCTCCAGCTGGCCAGGTAGCTGTTTTCCAAATCCCTTGGCATAAACAAGGTACCACCTTCAATGCTGCATCTCTTTGTTGAAACATCTCTATTTGTATTCAATCAATTCCTTGAGCCTCATATTTCGCAAATTCTTTCAAGGCAGTTTCCACTTCGAGTAGGTTAGCCATATCCTTCTCCTGGTCTGCCTTAGTCCAGAAGTCCCTGGTCTGTCTTAGTCTGGAGCTCAGCTGAAACCTGCCCACCATGGTAGAACCTGCTGGTATCTGTAATATTGGTGGCATAGCTTTCAGCATCACAGCAACATGCAAGCCCCCACAGTACAGTAAACTGACAGACACCTGGGGGAGAAAGATAAGAGAGATTCCAAAAGGATAAAAAGTACCAGAAGAAGAAGGACTAGTCAAGCAGACAAAACACAGCATCCTTTACTTAAGCAGCTGGCAATTTACAGTGCAGAAGAAATTGGTAACTGATTAAATCTGGGGACCACACTGAGAAAGTAGAGAATAAGCTGGTCACCATGGCTCACTTCTGTAATCCTAGCAACTTGGAAGGCTGAAGCAGGAGGACTGCAAGTTCGAGGCCAAAGGCAACCTGGGCAATTTAGCAAGATCATGCCTGAAAATAAATTTTAAAAAAAATTTAAAAGGGGAAAGGACTGCAGCTCAGTGGTAGAGGACTTGCCTAGCATGCAGGAGGCCCTGGTTGGAAAAAGGAAAGAAAGAAAGAAGGGAGGGAGAAGAAGGGAGGGAGAGGAAGGGGAAGAGGGAAAGGAAAGAAAAGGAATAGGGAAAGGAAAAAGGGAAAGAAAGGAAAAACAAATTAATCTTTCCATTGTACAAGTTAAATTAGTCATGCATATACCCTTACTTTATTCAGTTTTTAAAATCATGTGCAAGAGACATTAAAAACGGAGGAACAACTTGTTTCTTCAAGTCATTTCAAATCAATCACACTAATAGAACAAGTCCCAAGTCTTGTTCTTCATGGTGCAAGCACATACTACTACCTCGTGCAACCTTTATTTTTCCCCTTTTTATAGCAAACTTAAAAACTTTTAGAGGAAAAAAGGCAAAAAAAAAAAATTCCTTTATTGCAGACTAATATAAATCTATTTTCAAACTTAGAAAGAGAAAGTAATTTCCTTACTAAAGCATATTTATAGGCCATGGACTACTAAAAAGAAAACTCTGATATATTCCAAAATGTAAGATAATCTCTGGGTAATAATTGTTCTACAATTTTATGATAGTTTTCAAAATTTCTAAAATGTACATATAGTATTTTGTGATCCTCTTTTTTAATGACATGATAAAAATGACAAACATTTCAAACTTTAAAATATAGTCAAGCCCTCCATGTCAGCAGGTTCTACATCCATGACCTCAACCAAGGTATCAAAAGTATTTAGGAAAAAAACATGCACCTGGCTTGAACATGTATAGACTCGTTTCTTTTTATTACTTCCTAAACAACATTTACATTGTACTGGTTATTATAAGTATAAATAATTAGAATAAATGGGAGTAAATGTGTAGGTTATATGTAAATACTACACAATTTTATATAAAGAACTTAGGTATCCATGGATTTTGGTATTTTCAAAGGGTAATGGAATCAATCTCCTACAGATACTAAGGGTCAACTATACATCCTAATGGATTTAAACACAGGTTTTATTATTTAATAAATAAGGTTTGAATCCCTCTAATATGCTTGATGGGCTGAAGGTTAGCTCAGTTGGTAGAGTGCTGCTCTGCACTTTCTGAGGCCCTTGGTTCAATCCCCAGCACCGCAAAAACAGAAGGACTTGGCAACCCACTCCTGAAACATTGAAAATCCTCTGAATAGCAGAGAAGCACTTACATAGTGCCAGTGTTTCATTCTGTACACAGGGTCACTATGAGTCAGACCGAACTCAAACACACCTAACAACAACAATATGCTTGGTACAAACTACCTCAAATAATAAATCCCTAACCCCAAGGTTTCATAGTACCTGGTAAGAGACAAAATATAACATTAAGTACAGTAGTTGTTCATAGGACATGTCACAGAAAGGTATAGTAGTTCTTAAATTATATCCCCAAAACTAATTAAAAGCTTGAGAGTTTGTAATATGTATCCAGGCTTCATTAATTATTAAAATGTCAATGCTGAAATGCAATGAAGGACAGACTAAAAGATCCTAAGAGTCAATAAAGGTATTACTAACACGGACAAACTCGATGGTACCTAACAACAACACCATGGACAAAAAGATCTACACTATAGAAAAAAAATTTATTCCCATGGATAAAACATCTCTAAAGTTTTCCCTGACATTACTCAACAACTCCAAAAACAATATAACATAAGGGCCAGGGAGATGCAGACTTTAAAATTTTTCTAGGGCTAGGGGTGTAGCTCAGTGATAGAGTACTTGCCTAGCATGCACAAAGCCTTAGATTTGATCCCTACCACCATAAAAACAAAACAAATCAAATTCAAAAACGTTAAAGCACAACCATTTCTTTTACCTACGAAACTGTCAAAACTAATAATAAAAAACTGATTATGTATGTTCATTGCTGGCAATACATTTTCACAAGTTTGGCTTTTGGTCACTTATAAATAAGAATCCCAATATAGACTCTCTTCCAAGAAAAAATACACAGTTTTTTATATAGAATTCCAGTCTCCAGGATTGGAGGAAGACTCATTAACAACCTGTCATATGCAGATGACACAATTTTGCTTGCTCAATGTGAAGAGGATTTGAAACACTTACTGATGAAGATCAAAGAACAAAGCCTTCAGTACAGATTGCACCTAAACATCAAGAAAAAGAAATCCTTACAACTGGGTCAGTATACAACTTCATGATAAAGGCTGAGACTATTCAAGATTTTGTTTTACTTGGTTCTACAATCAACAACTTCAGAAGCTTGTTAGGTGTCCAACTCATAGCAATCCTATGTACAACAGAATGAAACTCTACCTGACACTGTGCCATGTCCCACATTATTGTCAGTGCTTCTCTGCTATCCATAGGGTTTTCAATGGCTGATTGCTTTGGGAGTGGGCTTTTCCCAAGCCTAGCACCCGGTATTGCCAGGCAGTCTCCCTTACAAATACTAACCAGGCCCAGCCCTGCTTAGCTTCCAAGATCAGACAGGATCAGACACCAGGGTGGCACAACTCCAGGCCTATCATCAGAAGCAGCAGTCAAAAAAGTCAAAAGACATGTTGCTTTGGGAAAAGTTGTTACAAAAGACCTCTTTAAAGTATTGAAAAGTAAAGATGTCATATTGAAGACAAAGGTGTGCCTCATTCACACCATGGTATTTTCAATCGCATCATATGTTTGTGAAAGCTGGACAGTGAATAAGGAAGACAGGAGAAGAACTGATGTTTTTGAATTATGGTGCTGGAGATGAATATTGACATACGATGTACTGCCAAAAGAACCAAAAGATCCATCCTAGAAGTGCACCTAGAGTGCTCCTTGGAAGCAAGGATAGCTAGATTGTATCTTACATATTTTGGCCATGTTGTCAGGAAGGACAAATCCCCGGAGAAGGAAATTATGTTTGGGAGAGTGGTGGATACAGTGGCTGTAACAGTGGGTTTAAGCATTAAAAAAATCATGTGCATGGCATGGTGTTGGGTAGTGTTTCACTCTGTTGTACACAGGGTCGCCATGAATCAGATGCGACTTGATGGCACCTAACAAATGATCACCACTCTGGACTGGTTTGCTTTTAAGGTTTATTATCTCAGGATTTTAGAGCGCTGCGCTGCAGTCTCTGAGGTCCCAAGTTCGATTCCCAGCACCACAAAAATGGAAGAAGGACCTGGCAATCCACTCCCAAGGCAATCCCAAAGCACTCAGCCATTGAAAACCCCATGAGGGTCGCTATGAGTTGGATACCGACTCGAGGGCACCTAACAACAACAATCTCAGGACTTTACTCTGTCCCTCTCTCTGCCTTTCCCTTTGTACACAAGGTTAAAATTAGCCAGTGGCTACAGCAGGAGACTTGTAATTCCAATAACAGGAAGCTGAGGCAGGAGGATCACAAGTTCAAGGCCAAAGGCAGCCTATCAAGGCAACTTATCAATACCTTATCTCAAAATAAAAAAAATTACAAAGGGATAGGGGTACAGTTCAGTGGTGGAGCACTTGATTAGCATACACAAGTCCTTGAGTTCAACCTCACATTGCTGCCAAACAGGAAAAAAAGTGACAAGTATTCTTGCATTCCCCTTTCATAGTATGCTCCCTCATTCTGATGAGCACGTCCTTCTGGTAGCTTCCTAAGAAAGGATGAGTGGAAATAACTTTTTGAGATCTGGCAGGTTCCAAAATGCCTTTATTCTGCCTTCACATTTGACTGAGAATATGATTCAATTTTAGGCTAGTAGTCATCTTCCCTTAGAATTCTGAAGGCACTGTTCTACCACCTTCTCACTTCTGGTATTGCTATAGAGAAGCTGGTGCCATTTCTAATTCTTAATGTGAAAATGAAAAGTCTAATGTCTGAGTGGAAAAACCCTTCCTCCCTTGATTGGTAACTGATGGCTTCCTTGTAGAGTGTCTGGTAAGGTGATCTGGCTGTTACATTAGGAGACTCCAAAATTCAAAAGTGTTTCTTCTGTGGCTATCCAATTCTTTATAGAAAAGACTTGCTCATAAAGGATAAAAGATATCATTGGCTGCTAGTGTTCTGAGAGCTGAACAGAGCACAGGGGCTGGGAGTTTCACCCTTTAAGATGTAGCCAGGCTCTTCGTTTTCAGATGACCATTTCTTTCTCACTCCCACAGTGCCAGGTATCACTGTCTCTAGAGTCCATTTGGCAAACTTTCTTCACAGGATAGTTCTTGAACTTTTTGCAAGGGTAGGAGAATACTCATTTGCCTGATAGGATGAGGTGAGGTATAAATAAAACCTTTCACAGACTTTAAAACATTTCCTGTTTTCAGCCTCCTATCTCACATGCACTCTCAGAGATACCTGCTGTCTCCGATTCTTGGGTCTTTCTAGAGGTCTGTGGTATGAACTGGCTGGAATCCTATAAGGACTTGGTATCTTCCCCTATAGACACTTTGTATTTCATTTTATCTGCTAAATAATCTACTCTAGCCACCCTTCTGATTTTTTTCCATTGTATAAAATCAGTACCAAAATATATGTTCTATAAACACTTAGAAAGTAACACATTTTGATACTTACAAATATACTGCCAAAGTAACAAATGTTACTTGTTCAAAACTAGTTTTTTTCAAAAAAAAATAAAAAATGTAAAAATAAAGTTTTTTCATGTGTTAATATTACTGGGAATTTTCTATCAGGTCATGGACTCTTGTACAAGTTGACTCCAGAATGAACAGCCTTTCTCTCACTCCATAACACATAGTTCCCGTTCCTTTTTGCTTATCTCATTCCCTTCATTCTCTCCTCTATATGGGAAGTTTCTATCAGTTCCTTTGCTGAAAATAGTTACTGAGTGGTCTTCTGTTCAAACTGAAAGACATTTCCCAAGGTCTCTGAACCCAGACACAACTGAGAGTGGTGAGGTTCCTTGACATCACTTATGTGCTGTCTCCTGCTCTATTTCGCCCTTGTAGATGTTTGTTTTGAGACAGGGTCTCACTGTGTTGCCCAGACTGATCTCAAACTCATTAGCTCAGGTGATCCTTGGACCTTGGCCTCCCAAGTAGCTGGGACCACAGGCATGTGCCATAACACCTAGCTTGCTCTTAGAGATTTATGCTGTTTTTAATCCCTTTATCTCATTGAATGGGGTTTGGGCAGATAGCAGAAATAAACATGCTTGTTTAATCTTCTTCGCTTAAAAAAAGACAGTTCTTGAATGATGCAGCGCAGAGCTCTACCAACTGGGCTAAATCCCAGCCCCTATACATACATATATATATGTATATGTATATGTATATGTATATATGTATATCCTCAGATACATCCAGGGTTTGTGAAGACTAGAGTTTATATAGTTTGGGGGCCCCACTTTAATAACAATACAGAATTGGATAAGACCACCAATAGTCAATTTGGAATGCGAAAATAAATTATAAATTTTAACAAGTTGACAAATACCACAAACATTATTTTAAAAATCAGAAAATAGCAATATTTTTGTTATGACAGGTTTTCTTTTCCTTTTATTATATTTTCTTCATGACAGGCATGGTGGTACATGCCTGTAATCCCAGCGACTGGGAAGGTGGAGGCAGGAGTATTGCTAAATTCTAGGTCAAAGGCAGCCTGCACACTTAGCAAGACCCTGACTCAAAAATAAAAGGTAAAAAATGAGCTGGGGGTGTGGCTCAGTGGTAGAGCACTCAAAAAAGCATGTGTGAAGCCCTGGGTTAAACTCCTCAGTACAAAAAAAAAAAAAAAAGGATGATGATAATGCTGCTCTGTATGAGTCTTTGTGTGAACTTTATGTCTTCAATTCTCTTACACACTTAGGAGTGCAAGTGCTGAGTCATAAGCAACTCAAAGGCTTAATTTTTTGAAGAACTGCCAAACTATTTACAATAGGCTGAACCATGTCATATTCCCACCAACAATGTATGGTGGTTCCAACTTCTCCACATCCTTGAGAATACTTATTTTCTCAATTTTTATCAGGCACCTTCTAGTGGGAGTGAAGTGATATCTCACTGTGACTTTGATTTGCATGTCCCTCATGACATGATACTGGGTATCTTTTCATATGCTTGTTGACCACTGACATGTCTA
Source organism: Pedetes capensis (assembly GCA_007922755.1). Taxonomy (NCBI): domain Eukaryota; kingdom Metazoa; phylum Chordata; class Mammalia; order Rodentia; family Pedetidae; genus Pedetes; species Pedetes capensis. Next base: position 33,223 of record VMDO01000837.1, read on the forward strand.
CGTTGGAGAAATAGCTATTCAAATGTTTTGCCAATTTCTAAATTCTGTTGTTTGTCTTTTTATTGTTGAGCTGTAAGAGTTCTTTAAATATTCTGTACACTACACACTTATCAGGCTGCAGTTTAGCTCAGTTGGTAGAGTGCTACTCCGCACTCTGAGGAGCCAGGTTCAACCCCCAGCACCATAAAAATGGGAGAAGGATGTGACAATCCACTCCCAAAGCAATCCAGAAAACAATCAGCCACTGAAAACACTTTATAAGGGTCACTATGAGTCAGACCAGACTTGAGGGCTCCTAACAACAACCACACACTTATCAGATAAATGATTTGCAAATCTTTGCTCCCATTCTGTAGGCCACTTTTGTACTTTCTTCATAGTATCCTTTGGGTGACAAGGGTTTTTAATTTTGATAAAGTCCAACTGGGCTGGGATTTAGCTCAGTTGGTAGGGCGCTGCGCTGCAGTCTCTGAGGTCCCGAGTTCAATTCCCAACACCGCAAAAATGGGAGAAGGACCTGGCAATCCACTCCCAAGGCAATCCCAAAACAGTCAGCCATTGAAAACCCTATGAGGGTCGCTATGAATCGGATACCGACTAGACAGCACCTAACAACAACAACAACAAAGTCCAATTATCTACTTCTTTCCTTTGATTGTGTTAGACTTATGTGGTTGAATGCATGGTCTCCAGCTGGTGCCTATTTGGTAAGTGGTGGAAACTTTAGGAGGTGGGGCCTAGCTGGAGGAAGAAGGTCAATAGAGGCATGCCTTGAAGGTTATATCTGGTCCCCAGTCCCTTTCTCTGCTTTCTATCCACCGTGAGGTGAGTAGCCTCTGACACATGCTCCTACCACCATGATGTTCCTCTGCCTTACCACAGGCCCAGAATCAATGGAGCCAAGGGCTATGGACTGAAATCCCTGAAACTGTGAGGCAAAATAAATCCTTTTTCTCTTCATTTGTTTATGTCAGGTATTTTGTCACAGCCACAAAAATACCAGGAGCGGTGGCATGTCTATAATCCCAGCACTCAGGAGACAGAAGAATTGCTATAAATTCAAGGCCAGCCTGGATTATATAGCAAATTCCAGGCCAGACTGGGCTACAAAGAGAAACTGTCTCAAAAAAAAAAAAAAAAAAAAAAAAAAAAAAAAAAAAAAAAAAAAAAAAAAAAAAAAAAAAAAGAAAAGAAAAAGAAAAAGAAAAAGAAAAGAAAAAAAAGTAATTAACATAGGATGTTTATGCTTCTGGTGTGATACTTTCGAAATCAATGCCCATTCAAGGTCTTATGTTTCCCTCTAGGGGTTTTATGGGTTAGCTGTTATATTTCATTTTTAATCCATTTTGAGTTTTTTATACCTAGTAGGGATCCAACTTAACTTTCTTTTACATGGGAATATCCAGTTGTTCCAACACCAGTTGTTGAAAATACTCATTTTTCCCCACTGAATCTTGGCACTTTTGTCAAAAATCAATTGACCAAAGAGGTATGAATTTCTTTCTGGACTCTTAATTCCATTCTGTTGATCTATATGTCAATCTTTATGCCAGTACCATACTTTCTCACAGAAAAATACTTTTGTAACAGAAAAATAATTCAGTACTTCTTATAGAATAGTTGAACACATCTTTGTTGTTGTTATTGACAGTTCTCTGACTCTGCTGGGTACTACTGTCAGTGACACTGGGCTATTCACAGGGTTTTCAATGGTGGATTATTTTGGGAGTGGATTGTCAGGTCCTTCTCCCTAGCCTGCAGCACCTCATATTCCCAGGCAGTCTCCCATACAAGGACTAACCAGGCGGACCCTGCTTAGCTTCTGAAATCAGGCAGGATAAGATGCTATGATACTACAGCTGCAGATGCACATATACTATAAACCAATAAAATACTATTTTTAAAATGATCATGTGAACACATTGCTAGAGTCCTTCTGAGGCTCTCAGACTAGGTTCTGAAATTTAAGTTAAACCCATCTCTGTGAATAGCAAACTAGTTATCACAAGATGTGTTATCTAGTACCAACTCTACTACGAACTAGCTACAGAACTTGGAGCAGATACACATGACCTTCCTAAGCAATTTTTTTCACCTAAAATAAGGAAGAAGTTACACTGTAAATTCTAAGACTCCTTTCTAGAGGTCAGTCAAGAAATATTCCCTAAGTACCTTGGTAGTGTTCATACACTAGGTGAATAAGAAAAACACAAGAGGGGGGGCATGGTTGCACAAACCTGTAATTCCAGCAACTTGAAAGGTAGAGACAGTAGGATAGCAAGTTTGAGGACAGAAGCAGTCTGTGTAACTTAGCGAGACCCTGTCTCAAGATAAAAAAATACAGCCTCTCAGTAGTTTAACAAAGTATGCATGAGGCCCAGGGTTCAGCCCCCCAGTGCAAGAAAGAAAGAGAAGAGGAAGAGGGGGGAGAGGAGAGGAAAAAGGAAGGAAGGACGGAAGGAAAGAAGGTAGGAAGGAGAGAAGAAGGAGAGAAGGGAAGGGAAAGGGGGAAAGGAGAGGGAAAGGGAAGGGAAGGGAAAGGAAAAGGAAAGGAATGGGAAAAAAAAAAAGATAAACAAAAAGAGGTATACACCTTGGCTTGAAGAAACTCCAATCTAGTAAGGATAAAAGACAATGAGTACGATCAGGAAAAAATTAACCTGAACTCAGAATAAAGTACAGATTTCAGTTAATAATACTATACCAATAATGGCTTATTAATTATTGTAAAGGAACTAAAGTAAAATGAGTTGGCAATAGAAGAAACTAGGCGTGGAAAATATAGGAGCTCTCCATACTTTATTCACAATTTTTCTGTAAATCTGAAATTATTCTAAAATTTAAAGTTCATTTCTTAAAAACACATTAAATAGGTAAACAAATGAATATTAAAATAAACCAGGGTAAGTCCTCTGAAGTTAAAAGGATATTATGATAGAGAAAAATGAGGGTAGATGATACTTTACACAGGACAATTAGGAACTCCTTAAGGTGACACTCAAACTAACATGGAAAAATAAGAAGCAACAACAAAAAGAAGAACCCTGAAAAAGAAAGAATAAAAGGCCTTGACGTGGTAAGGAAATTGAATTTTTCAAGAAATTACAAGAAAACCAATGTGACTAAAACAACGAAAAAAAGAAAAAAATAGTCAATAGGGATCAGACTATATAGGGCCTTGGGCAAATAATATCTATCTCATTCAAAACATGATGGAAGGCCACTGAAGGGTAAAAGCAGGAGAAGTAAAAATCATCCATCTCACTTTTTTTTTTAACTTATGAAGCTGCTCTGTGGAGAATGATTTATAGAAGAAAAACAATGCAGACTCTATAGGGGACCACAAACATTCTTTGACTTATTGATTGACTTAAAGATTGTTTTTTTTTTTTTCTTTTTCTTTTCTTTTTTTTTTTTTTTTGTGGTACTACTGGGGGTTGAACCCAGGGCCTCGCACTTGCATGCTTTGCAAATGCTGGACCACTGAGCTGCACCCCCAGCCCATTTTTTATCTTTTTGAGACAGGGTCTCGCTAAGTTACAAAGACCGCCTCTGGTCTCGAAGTTGCTATCCTCCTGCCTCCGCCTCCCGAGCCGCTGGGATTACAGGCATGTGCCACCGCACTCGGCTTGAGATAGGTTCTCATATGTAGCCCAGGCAGTCCTCGAACTTGAGATCCTTTTGCCTCCACATCCCACGCACTGAGATTACAGGCATGCACCACCACGCCAGGTCACTCTTTGATTCTTAACCCTGAATTATAACATTTCTTCCAATATAAAAATCACCCCAGAGAATGGAAAATTAAACTCACATATTTACATAAATTAATTCAGACAGTGTCTGTCTTCTTTCTTTTTGTCAATCTGTTTCCCTTTCCAGTCAGTATCTTTTTAATCCTTTATCAAAATAACTTGGAATTTTTGTGCTTTAATAACAAAATTAATTTTGTGTTTTAGTAACAAAAAATATTCCTAGAGGCTGTCGAAAACGTTTATGCCATTTGTTAGGTGATCTGTAATAAAATTCCAGGAAACCTAAAAAGGAACACAAATTATGAAAGCTGGAAAATTATATCTACTGGATTATCAAAAAAACATATAGTCCCACCTAAAAATAAAAAGTAGCAGCAGTGGCCACCACTGCTACCACCTACAACAATTGTTAAAATGACTGCAAATCTCCTGATATTTCTTTCATCAAGAGATAGGGGCCACATTCCCTCTCTTTGAATCTAGAAGAGCTTGTCAGTAACTTGCTTATATCCCATAGAATACAGCAAGGACTTCCCAGGCTAAAAGAGGAAATGTAACTCTCACCTCCTTTCCTGGACAATTCCTGCTGATGCCCTGAGCTAGCCCTGTTTGCAATATAACGGCCCTGAAGTTCCCTGGCAAAGTAACCTAGTCTGTGCAGAGATGACACGGAGGCTGGGACACGACCTGAAGAGACAGAAATGCCCAGTCAACTCCCAGCTATTCTGGCTCCAGACACAATCTGAATAAACATATAATAGACTCTGAGCCAAAATCACCCAACCAAGCCAGTATTCCCAAACTCCTGACCCACAAAAAACGTAATAAAAATTATGGGGGGCAAGGGCTGGACAAGTTTTGGAGTTACTTTTTATGTAGCAATACTAAAAGCCTCTATACAGTAAATACATGATATTTTTTCCAAATAATCAGAGGGAAGAGGAGAATTTGTTTAGCTAGCAGCAACAGTATATTTTCCAGATGTTGTTGACTCAGGTCCGATTCATCGCAATCCTGTGTACAACAGAATGAAACACTACCCAACACTATGCCATGCCTAGCACTATATCAATGCTTCTCTGCTATTCATAGAGTTTTTGATGGCTAATTGTTTCAGGACTGTTTCACAAGTGGGCTGCCAGCTCCTTCTCCCATTTTTTGCAGTACTGAGAATCAAACCCAGAACCTCAAAGCACACAAAAAAAGTTAACTCTACCAACTGAGCTAAACCCCAGAATGATTTTCCAGATAGAGACTAACTTTATATATTTAAGAGATTTGAAAAGCTATGTAATGAATGACTTATAGAAAGTAAGGCACATTCTTCCTGAAGTTAACATAATTGACCTTAACAACCTCTATAGATTCTTTCTCTGCACCATGATTCTCTTAAAGCAACAAAAGAGGGTATTAAATATACTTATTACATCACTGGGCAGCTAATTGAGAGCCTTAAGTTATAATCCTTCTAAATATAGCAGTTATCTATTATGTCCTAAATTAATCCCTGGCCTCTCTTGAACCAAAATCAGTGAGTCATTTATTGCAGGAACATCAAAAGCGCCCCCCAAAAAAATATTTAAAAATATTGTTACTCTCTTTTGAGCTAAGAATCACCACACATTACCACAAAGAAGAGGTTTTATTGTTTTGTTTGTTTTGTTTTGTTTTTGGAAACAGTCTCGCTACATTGTCCAGGCTGTGCTGGCCTTGAACTCTAGCCTCAGCCTCCTGGGTAGCTGGGATTATAGACATGTGCCACTGTGCTAGCTCAGATCTATTAACTTATGTTTCTCATATATCCTTCTTAAAACTTTTATTCATTTAATTAACAAAACTCTACTGAGCACTAAATTTGCAAATATCAGTAAGGATATTCTGTGGCTACAAAGGAGTTCACAAGGCTGTGGGGGAAAACATCACAACCAACTAAAATGAATTTTAGGTCAATATGGTAATATAATGTGAAGCATGCTAAAGAGTTTAAGGAAAATAGACAGGGTGTGTTTGATATTTTCAATTTGCTCTTCCAGATCCATTTTTTACTCTGTGAACTAGAAGCTGAAACTGATTCAGTAAATGAGAAACAATAGCAGTCTCTCTGGGTTCCCTAAATCACTCTCTCCCGTTGCCCTAGCTGGCCCACCTTCCTATTCCTGCCAGTTGCTAGTGCTATATTAGTCCCTGTTGGATTCCCTTTAACCTCCCCATACCACAGTAAGCAGTCCCTTCATTACAAACAGTCTTTCACCTACTCTAACAGCCCTACCAATCTCCTACCAGAACTCTGATAGAAAGGGATACCAACTTAACCTGCAGAAGTATGGGAAAAATGTAGAGGTAATACCTCAGGTATGTCTTAAAAGCTGAGTAGATTAGGCAGGAAGACTAGGTGGGGATGGAGGGTAACAGAGTCTAACAAAATAGCATCAAAAAGTTGGAGTGAAAGAAGAATACGAGATTTAACAAAAGATGACGAGTTCAGAACGGTGGAACTTAAGGACATGATGGGCACGCTAGAGCTGAATCAAAAAGGTTTTAGGCTATGTGTGGGGGCACATGCCTGTAATCTCAGCAACTCGGGAGGCAGAGGCAGGAGGATTGCAGGTTTGAGGACAGAGGCAGCTGGTATAACTTAGTGAGCCTCTGTCTCAATTTAAAAAATAGAAAAGGGGCTGGAGTTGCAGCTCAGGGGCAAAGTATATGCAAGGCCCTGGGCTCAGCCCCGAAGTACAGCAAAAATAAAAAGTTTTCTGATGCTGAAGGTATTTAATAGACTTGGTTTCTATACTAAATTTTAAGAAAAAGATAAAGAAAATTCAAAGAAAAAAAGGAAGGCTGCCTACAGTTTAAAAGATATTTAGAGTCACACAATATGTAGGTCTCTTCTGGATCCTGATTAGAATCAACTATTCAAAGACAACTCAAAGAGGGAAATGGAGGAGGAAGAAGGTAAGGAGAAATGGAAATGCACCTCTTAATGAGATAGGTGGGATTTTCTTATTTTCAATTAGTTTACGTAGCTAAGAGTGAATATTACTGATAGAATGAGCCAGCGGCATACATCTTAACTTATAGTTCCCGTCCGCTCCAATCCCCTTTTTCTGAGACAGACTCTCACTCTGTAGCTGAGGCTGGCCTGGGACTATGTAGACTAGGATGGCCTCGAACTCATGTGTGCTGAGATTACATGTGTTGCCACCATCCCTGGCTCCTATTTTTCATTTTTAAAAATATAAATGCTAAGAAAACATACTTACACAAGATAAGTGAATGGGAATTAAAGTATTGTTACAGCAATGCTATTTAATTATTTTAACTCCTTGAGTTATATATGCCTTCCCCCACCAAAAATCAGAGCTAGGTATGGTGGCATGTGTCTGCCTGTAACCATAGTACACAGCACTCGGCACTCAGGAGAAGAAGGCAGGAGGATAAGGAGTTTCAGGTCAGCCTGTGTTACACAGTGAGACCTTGTCTTGGTGGGGGGAAGGCGGGGCAGCCAGGTGTGATGGTGCATGCCGGTAATCCCAGCATTTGTGAGGCTAAGGTAGGAGGATTGAGAGTTCGAAGTCAGCCTGAGCTAAGACAGTTCCTGGCCAGCCTGGTCTACCAGATGAGATCGTGTTTCAAAAAAATCCAAAAAAATGCAAGGTGCTGTGGTACACTCCTGTAACCCGAGCTATGTGGAAGACTGAGGCAGGAGGATGGCAACTTCAAAGCCAGAGGAAGCCTGCACAGCTTAGCAAAATTCTGCCTCAAAATAAAAAAAATTTAAAAAGGGAAAGTGAGGGATCTCAGTGGTAGAGTAATTGCCTAGAATGTGCAAGGCCCTGGTTCAACCCCCACTATGACTTCCCCCAAAATTAATTAATAAACAAAATAAGATAATGATCTATAATTTTAAAGCTTTCTGGAAAACAATGGTATTTATCTGGTCTTTCTATTTTCTATGAAAATTATTTTTAATGATCAGGTAACAACCTGAACACGTCTTTTGATTTTGTTGAAAATCAAAGAATGAAAACTACCTGACTTATAAAAACATGTTAGCCAGTATTGGAGTCGCTGCATTCTAAATGACCTCATCAATACCCTGATTTGTCTCTTTGGCAGCCTGCAAGGCCCCATACCACAAGACAATGTACTAGCTGGATAGGAGAGCAATATACTTTTCTTTTATAAAGGGGAAGGTAGAAAATATGAAAGACTGATCAGTTTCAGAATCTGCAAACTGAGCCCCTTAAAAATACCCACAGGCTTTCATTCTTTTATTTCATTCTCATTATATGTTCCACTACCCATAGCACTAGGTGTACAGACATACCACCCTGGCACCTGATCTCATTAGATCTCAGAAACTAAGCAGGGTCAGGCCTGGTTAGTACTTGGTCTCCTGGTAGGAGACCGACCGCCTGGGATAATACCGGGCACTGTAAGCTTGGGAGAAGGACTCCGGGAGCCCACTCCTGAAACAATCAGCCATCGAAAATCCTCTGGATAGTAGAGAAGCACTGACAACAGTGCCAGGCATGGCACAGTATTGGGTAGTGTTTTGTTCTATTGTACAGAGGGTCACTATGAGTCAGACCTAACTCAATGGTGTCTAATGACAACAACTATAGCACTATTTAGTTACCGCCTCCATCAAGTCCTCTAGTGTCTGTTTATACTACAAGTTCCCTGAAAGTAAGATCAGTGTCTTAAACTCTTCCTAAAATACCAGAGCCTACACTTCAGTGTTAGATATATGTAACACTCTCAGCAAATGTTTACTGAATGAATACATGAATATGTACCTATTTCATCCCCATCCAAATTATCATTTGTTTGACTGGTTGCCTTGTTTGTTGAGGCTGGGCCTTACTATGTAGCCCAGGATGGCCTTTAACTCATGATCCTTCCGCCTCAGTCTCCTAGGTGCTGGGATTACAGGCATGCACCACCACACCTGGCTCCACTCATATGCCCACGCTAAGGAATTGAACCCAGGATCTCACACATTCTAAGCAAGTGCTCTACCTCTCTGGTACATTTCCCACCTTCCAAGACTTTCTGGGTACAAAAAGCAGCCTTAAGTGCTAACTAAATTGGTAATCAGAATAAACTTAAAATGTTATCAATAACCTCATTTTAAAGTAATAAAAGGATTGGTTTACTATCTAAGCTAAAAGAAAAAAGAAAATTTAAAAACTAGGAAATACAAAACTAAAATATACAGGGATTCAAATTTTATTACAAAGAACTTCTTGATACATCTGTCCTCATTTCTAAAAAACTGGGATCGTTGTACCAATTGTTCCCTCAAAAATCTATTACTATTCCCATTAAAGATTTAAAACTGTTTTTCAGATAAAAGGTGCTCATTTCACTTTTACTGGCTTAGAATATCTCTAAAGATCTGAATAGTAATTAAATGAGATAATAAGTGAGAATACTTTAAAACATAGGGATCTGAAATAAGTATTAAATTATCTTCCCAACACTGACATACTACTTATATATGCAAATATTTTATTTACTTTTTAATACCAGGAAAAATCTTCCAAGGCAATACTTTATTTCTTCAGAGCTTTGGAACAGTCTATGCTCAAGAACTGTAAAAAGCCAAAGCATGTCAAAATAGTAAACTATATCAATAAATAAGACTTCTACTTCAAGTCCGCCTCCCGGTTTTGGAAGTATACATCATACTGTTAAATGACAAAGGATTTCTGGTTTTCATGTTCTTTCTGGACCATGAAACTCAAGAATATCACCATAGGTGACTCTCTATCAGCAAAGAGATTTCGTTCCATTTCTTTTAAGGAACTTTTACCTTCAAATCAGGCAAGGAGCTCAGTCCCAGACTGAGCCCTATGGAAAGCACTACTCATCACCCTGAAGGGTTGGCACACAAGAGACTCAACTTTCCTGCCACTAACACCATTTACCAATAGCATAGGAGATGAGGCCAGTCAGAAGTACTGATCTGGGGCTTGTCTGTGAATTTTCTTAGGCAATATTCCACAAACAAACATCCAGTGAGTATCAGATCTTTGTGTAGTTAAGAAGCCAAACTTGCATAGCATGATAAAATCCTATCAATCAAGTCAGATATTAACAAAAGACCTCTTCAGTCCTATATTCTTACAGCTTAATAATGTAAAAATTCCTAAGATATGTCAGTTAATTCAATAATGACATCACAGAGAGGCTACCATTTGTTTCAAATGAGATCCTAAAGATCATGAAAGCCTTTTTCAATTTCAATATTCTTTAATTCACATTTATTGCTGATGTGATATGTATCAGGTACTGTATTAGAGATGGTATTCTGAATGTATTACTTCTTTAAGTTTAAGAAAAGATTTTTCCATTCTTCTTTTACAAAATTCCCAATCCAACCAACCAATATGCTTTCTTCTTCACTGGAAGAAAAAAGTTATAAGTAAGGCCTGATCCCATAATATACAAAAATAAAAACAGAATTACTATTAATGTTTGCAATTCTAATATAATGAAAGAATTTTTGTCTGTTCCTACAACATGCAACATTTAAAGAGTTTATATAAGAAAGCATAAACTAAATTATAGATTTTCATTAGAAGCTGAATTCACCTTTCACAGTGTCTAATCCTTCAACTCCACTGATTGCAAGTAACTCATTTTGACTTTAGGTTTCAATTTTACAGGCCTTACTCATGCTTGGTATCTCTCTACCTGCGCAAGAATAGCTCCATCTACTGGCAATGGAATATATTACAGGCTATTTTTGAAGGTATCAAGCATGCTACCATAGGGAACTGTTGTTAGGTGCCATCAAGTCGTGTCCAACTCATAGTGGCTCTATGTACAACAAGTAAATTACTATTTGTCAAAATACTATTTTTCAGTGCTTCTCTGCTACTCATAGGGTTTTCAATGGCTGATTGTTTTGGGGGAGTGGGCTGCCAGATCCTTCTCCTAAGCCAATAGGACCCGGTATTCCCAGGAAGTCTCCCATCCAAGTACTAACCAGGCCTGACCCTGCTTAGCTTCTGAGATCTGACAGAATCAGATGCCACAGTGGTATGGCTGAAGGCACAGGGACTGTATCAAGTCATAAAGACTTGATCCAAGCAAGTATTTCCCCTTAATCACAGTCGCCATCCTCAAATCCTCAGCCATCTAAAACAATATTCTACAAAGTTCTAGGGCTGGGATTTAGCTCAGTTGGTAGAGCACTGCGCTGCAGTCTCTGAGGTCCCGAGTTCAATTCCCAGCACCGCAAAAATGGGAGAAGGACCTGGCAATCCACTCCCAACGCAATCCCGAAACAGTCAGCCATTGAAAACCCTATGAGGGTCGCTATGAGTCGGATACCGACTCGACAGCACCTAACAACAACAACAACAAAGTTCTACTTCTTACCAAAAATTTGGGGAGGGAAGGAACAGGAGTTAATTGTTTAAATGCTTGCTATATCACTTTTAGATAATTTTAACACATAAGCTAATTGTATTTTATTCACTATATGAACCCTTTATGATATGGTGCTCTTAGGTGTACAAGAAATTTATCCTAACCAGACAAAGTGGTACAGGCCAGTAATTCCAGCAACTCAGGAAGCTGAGGCACATGATCTTATTTATGTTTAAGCCCACTGTTGCAGAGATTGTGTCAATCCATCTGGTGGAGGGTTTCCCTTTTTTCACTGACTTGCCATTCTCCCAGACGTGATGTCTTTCTTCAGGGATTGGTCCCTCCTGACTACATGTCCGAAATATGTAAGACGCAGTCTGGCCATTCTCGTTTCCAAGGAGCACTCTGGTTGCACTTCTTCTAGGACACACTTGTTGGTTCTTTTGGCATTCCATGGTATATTCAATAGATGTCTCCAGCACCACAATTCAAAAGCATCAATTCTTCTCCTGTCTCCTTTGTTAAATGTCCAGCTTTCACAACCATATGATGCAACGGAAAATACCATGTCATGAGTCAGGTGCGCCTCTGTTTTCAATGTGACACCTTTACTTTTCAATACTTTAAAGAGATCTTTTACCACAGCTTTTCCCAAAGCAATGCATCTTTTGATTTCTTGACTGCTGCTTCCACAGGTGTTGATTATAGAGCCAAGCAAAGCAAAATCCTGGACAACCTCAATCTTTTCTCCATTTATTGTGAAGTTGCATACTGACCCAGTTGTAAGGATTTTTGTTTTTTTGTCTTTGATCTTCATCAGTAAATGTTTTAAATCCTCTTCACAATTCGTGGTATTACATAATATAAATTATCAATGCCTGGCACAGGTCAAAAACAATAAATATCTGTTGCCTGAATAAGTGAAATAATAGCTCTAAGGAATCATGGTATCCTGAATTAAACACCTACATATGCTTATTAAACTGTTCTTATCAATGTTGGAAGCTGCCTTGAAAGAACTGGTGAATCACAAGGCTCCAGGAATTGATGGGATACCAACAGAGATGTTTCAACAAACATGCAGCACTGGAGGTGTTAACATGTTTGTGCCAACAGATTTGGAAAACAGCTACTTGGCCAACTGACTGGAAGAGATCCATATTTGTGCCTATTCCCAGAAAAGGGGATCCAACTGAATGTGCAAACTGTCGGACAATATCATTAATATCGCACACATGCAAAATTCTACTAAAGACCATTCAGAAGCGACTGCAGCAGTATATAGACAGGGAATTATCGGAAAATCAAGCAGGATTCAGAAGCGGGCGGGGAACCAGGGACATCATTGCTGATGTCAGGTGGATATTAGCTGAAAGCAGAGAATATCAGAGATGTCTATCTATGTTTTATTGACTATGCAAAGGCATTTGATTGTGTGCATCATAATAAATTATGGATAACACTTTGGAAAATGGGAATACCAGAACACCTAATTGTGCTCATGAGAAATCTGTACATGAACCAGGAGGCAGTTGTTCAAGGAAACACTGCGTGGTTTAAAGTTGAGAAAGGTGTGTGTCAGGGCTGCATACTTTCACCCTATT
>VMDO01000837.1:46064-251460 GCA_007922755.1 Pedetes capensis
AGAACGTGGCATCAAGATTGGAGGAAGACTCATTAACAACCTGCATTATGCAGATGACACAACTCTGCTTGCTGAAAGTGAAGAGGATTTAAAACATTTACTGATGAAGATCAAAGATCATAGCCTTCAATATGGGTTACGACTAAACATCAACAAAACAAAAATCCTTACGACTGGGTCAGCACGCAACTTCACAATATGGAGAAAAGATTGAGGTTGTCCAGGATTTTGCTTCGTTTGGCTCTATAATCAACACCTATGGAAGTAGCAGTCAAGAAATCAAAAGATGCATTGTGCTAGGAAAAGCTGTGGCAAAAGATCTCTTTAAAGTATTGAAAAGCAAAGACGTCACATTGAAGACAAAGGTGCGTCTGACTCATGCCATGGTATTTTCAGTCGCATCATATGGTTGTGAAAGCTGGACACTGAACAAGGGAGACAGAAAAAGATTTGATGCTTTTGAATTGTGGTGCTGGAGACATCTATTGAATATACCATGGAATGCCAAAAGAACCAACACATGTGTCCTAGAAGAAGTGCAACCAGAGTGCTCCTTGGAAACGAGAATGGCCAGACTGCGTCTTACATATTTCGGACATGTAGTCAGGAAAGATCAATCCCTGGAGAAGGATATCATGTTTGGGAGAGTGGCAGGTCAACGCAAAAGAGGAAAACCCTCCACCAGATGGATTGACACAATCTCTGCAACAGTGGGCTTAAACATAAATAAGATCGTTTGTCTGGCACAGAATCGGGAAGTGTTTCCATCTGCTGTACATAGGGTCGCTATGAGTCGGACTCGACTCGACAGCACCTAACAACAACAACAACAACAAATCAAAGACCTACATATACTTATTAAACTGTTCTTATCAAAATATTTAGCCTGCAGGGGTAGCCCAGTGGCATCCGATCCTGTCAGATCTCGGAAGCTAAGCAGGGTGGGGCCTGGTTAGTATCTGGATGGGAGACAGCCTCGGAACACCAGAAACTGTAGGCTGGGAGAAGGACCTGACAACCCCCTCCCAAAAGTCAATCTGCCATTGAAAACCCTATGAACAGCAGAGAAGCACTGACAATAGTGTTTCCTCTGTTGTACAGAGGGTCGCTATGAGTCGGATACCGACTCGATGGCACCTAACAACAACAACAACAAATCAAAATATTTATGAAAAGCTTTTTATTAGTGCTTGAAACCAGATTTATTTTGAAGCTACAGTAATCAAGACAATGTACCATTATAAAGGATAAATTTAAAATGACAGAATTATTAAAAAAAAAAAAGAATGGAGTCCAGAAACAGAATTATGTGTATATTATATATTGTATATTTCAACCAATGTGCCAAGGCATTTCAATGAAGGAAATAGTGTTTTGAAGACACAGTGATGGGAAAATTTGATATCTGTATTAAAAAAAAAGAACAAACCTCAATTTTTATTTCTCACATAGTATTTTTTAAAAATTAACTTGAAAATGATCATTGATTTAAATGTAGGAGCTAAAATTACAGATAATGTAGAAGAAAAACTAAGAGAAATTCTTTAGAATCATGAGTTAGAAAAATTTCTGAAGACAATAAAAACATGAACCATTAAAGAAAAAAACTGATAAACATTCAAAATTTCTCTTTGAGACATAATATGTGGGGAAGGGGAGTCCTAAAGACTAGAAGAAAGAATTCTCAAAACTCAATAATAAGAAGATAATCACCAGACATGCTGTCACATCCCTATAATCCCAGGGGCTCCAGAGGTGGAGTCAAGAGGATCACAAGTTTGAAGCCAGAGACAGCCTGCATCACTTAGGGAGATCCTGTCTCAAGATAAAAAAATAAAAAATGGGCTGAGGGGATAGGCCAGTGGTAGGGCACTTGGAAAGTACGTGTGAGCCCCTGGGTTCAATCCCCAAGAATGGTGGGGGACCTGGAGGAACTATGACACAAACAGTTGAACAGATGTTCATCAAGAATTACTTGGATGATGCTTAACACTGTAGGACACTGAGTGAAAATTAAAATAAAATGAAATATCTGTACAGACCAATTACAGAATGGCAAAAATCAAAGACTCACAATATCAAATGTTGACTAGAACAAGAAACAACTAGAACTTTCATACATTGCTGGTGGATATGCAAAATAGTATAACTTTGAAAAAGTTCAGATTTTTTTTTAAAGTGGTACTAGGGAACAAATGCAGGGCCTTGTGAATGAGGCATGTGCTTCTACCACTGATCAACATTCCCAGTTCCCCAAACAGTAAGATTTTGTTTGCTTTTGTTTTTTGAGACAGGATCTTACCATACAGCCTTGAACTCAAGTTAATCCTCTGACCCCAGCCTCCCAATTATAGCCTGCACCACTACACTCCTTAGATTTTTTTTGAGACAGCATCTTGCTGTGTAGACCAGGCCAGCCTCGAACTCACATCCATCCTCTGCCTCAATCT
Source organism: Pedetes capensis (assembly GCA_007922755.1). NCBI lineage: Eukaryota > Metazoa > Chordata > Mammalia > Rodentia > Pedetidae > Pedetes > Pedetes capensis. Next base: position 48,515 of record VMDO01000837.1, read on the forward strand.
CCCTGAGTGCTGCGATTATAGGTGTGCACCACCATGCCTGGCTTTCAGCCAATTTTTTAAATGTTAAAAACACACTGTCTGACCAAACAATCCCACTCATTTTCCTAAGGAAAAGAAAAATATGTTCACAAAGAGTCACGGACTGAAATGTCCACAGTACTTTACTCACATTGGTGAAAAACTAGAAACAACAAATGTTTGTGGATATTTGTGAATGTGTAAACATACTGGGTAACTATAACAACGGCAATATTCCCCAAGGATTTAAAAAAAAAAAAAAAAGTACAGATACCTGTTATGGATAGATCTCAAAAGCATTATGCTAAGTGAGAACAGCTTGATTCAGAGGACTACAGACCGTATGATTCCCTATCCACTATATTCTAGAGAAGGTAGAAATATAGTGACAGAAAGCAGACTGATGGTTGAGGAGGCGTGGGGATGAGAGGACACTGACTATGAAAGGACCTAAGGTAACTCTGGAGAAGAAAGAAATGCCCTAAGTGCAATCATCTATATAATAATTTCTACCAAAAATGAACTATCAAGATTTATTTAAAATTTTAAGCTTTATGTATTGTCCATTTTCAATACAAAACCAAACTAAACTGCCAATCAAATTTAAGTTATTTTCTGATACTTAATAAATCAAATGAGGTTTTTAAAAAAGAAGTAAATCCTTCCAGAAGCTATTCTAAAATAAAATTCCTCACCTTGTTCAACTATTTATACATCAATGGGAAAATCCAAGAGAAAAAGATTTTAAATGTTAACATTTAACTATGAACAGTGTTAAAAACTAATACCTAGGAAACCAGCTTCAAGTGAAATATTAATAAGCTTAGTTTTCAGCAAAATTGCTCTAGTCATTGGGTCACTATGAGTTGGACCCTACTCCATGCCACCTAACAACAATGAACAATATATAAAACCGCATTCCTAAACACAGGCATCTGCAGCCATAGCACCTGGGCATCTGATCCTGCCTGATCTCAGAAGCTAAGCAGGGTTGGCCTGGTTAGTCCTCAGATTAGAGACCACCTGGGAATACAAGGTGCTACAAGCTAGGGAGAAAGACCTGACAATCCACTTCTGAAACAATCATCACTGAAAACCCTATGAATAGCACAGAAGCACTGACAATAATGCCAGGCATGGCACAGTTTCAGGAAGTATTTTATTCTGTTGTACATAGAGTCATATGAATCAGACTACATTCAACGGCACCTAACAACAAACACAGGCAAGAATGAAGATCAGAAAATACAATATAAACCCTCAAATATACATCATACCATGAGGGCCTGCATGTTGCTGTGATGCTGAAAGCTATGCCACAGGTATTTCAGATACCGGCAGGGCCACCCATTGTGGACAGTTTTCAGCTGAGCTTCCAGACTAAGACAGATTAGGGAGAAGGACCCAGCAACCCACTCCCACAACAATTAGCCACTGAAAACCCTTTGAATAGGACAGAAGCACTATCCAATGTAGTATCAGAAAATGAGTCCCCCACAGGCTGAAAGGCATTCAAGAAATGACTAGGATAGCCGGGCATGGTGGCACATGCCTATAATCCCAGTGGCTGAGGAGGCTGAGGCAGAAGGATCGCAAGTTCGAGACCAGAGGCAGTCTGCATAATTTCGCGAGATCCTGTCTCAAAAAGTAAAAAATGGGCTGGGGTGCAGCTCAGTGGTCCAGCACTTGCAGAGCATGCAAGCATGAGGCCCTGGGTTCAACCCCCATTTGTACCGCAAAAAAAAAAAAAAAAAAGAAAGAAAGAAAGAAAGAAAAAGAAATGACTAGGGAAGAGTTGCCTCCTCAAAGTAAAATCAAATAGAGTAAAGGCCCTAGGACCTCCTTTTGCTGATGTGGCAGTACTCAAAATAAGAAGAAACACAGTGGCGGCAGCATTGAGCTCAAACATAAAAAGATCACGTACATGGCACAGTGTTAGGCAGTGTCTGAGTTGGTGTGAGTTGGATCTGACTCGACAGCACCTAACAACAACAAGAACAACAGGAAGAAAATTATAAAACTATCTTGACCAATGTGGATCAAACCTTGAATAAATGTAAAAGCATAGCATGATCCTAGGTAAGAAAACTAAATACACCTAAATGCCTTTTTTTTCCAAATTTGTGAGATTCTAATCATAATCTCAAAGACACTGCTTTTTTAAATCTAAGTTTAACATTTATGTGAAAGAGCAAATAAGTGAAAAAAATGTTTGGCCCAATGAAAATTATAAAGCTACAATAATAAAAACAATATGGCAGGCCAGACACCATGCACATGCCTGTAATCCCAGTGATTTGGGAGGCTGAATCAGGAGGATCCTGAGGCTCAAGGCCAGAAGTAGTAGCCTGCACAACTTAGCAAGACTCTGACTCACAAAAAATAAAAGAGAGGGAAGACTGAATGGAAGAGCAGTAGTCTAGCATGCACAAGACCCAGGTTCAACCCCTAGTACTGAAAAAGCAAAACAAAACATGACACTATAGGAGACATAGATCTGACTCTATTATAACTAACTTAACAAAACTGACAAAACTGAAAAGATATTATATCACCATAGAAAGGAAAAAATTGGTTAATAAATGATAATGAAGCTAGGTGAGGTGGCACATGCCTGTAATCCCAGCAACTCAGGAGGTAGAGGCAAGCGGATTACAAATTCAAGGTCAGGGGCAGCCTATGTAACTTAGGGAGACCTTGTCTCAAGAAAATAAATAAAAAAGGGGCTGGAGGTGTAGTCCAGTGGTAGAGCACCTGCAAAGTATGTGCAAGGTCCTAGGTTCAACCCTCAAGTACTACATAAATAAATAAATAATGAGCTGGCTAAATAGCAATTTAAGGGGGAAATAATTTCTTAAACCATTTCTTAAAAATACTAAAACAAAGCCAGGCATGGTGGCAAACACCTGTAGTCCCAGCATCTCAGGAGGCACAGGCAGGAGGATCACAAATTTGACACCAGAGGCAGTCTGGGTAACTTAGCAAAACCTTGTCTCAATAAGTAAAACTATGGGCTGAGGGTGCAGCTCAGTGGTACAGCACTTAAAAAGCATGTGAGCATGAGGCCCTGGGTTCAACCCCCAGTACTGGAAAATAAATAAACACACACACACACACACACACACACACACATACATATATACATACATACATACGTACACATACATACACATACACACACATATATACACATACACACACATATATTACAATAAAATGTACATAAATATCAAGCTTATTGAAGAAAAGGACCTTCCTAAGTATAGAATAGAAAAACAAAAGTAAAGTTGCAGAGATTTGACTCAACATATTTCTGGCATGTTCAAAAACGGTCAAACTCAAAAAGAATAGACTATAGAAATGTTTGTACCAAAGATGGTAACAGATTAATATATTTTTAAATTCTCAAGTAGATCAGTAAGAACACTAAGGCCCTACCAGGTAACTAGGACAAAACCAAATAAGTCAACAAAGAAAAATAATTAGCAAACAGAAGAAAATATTGAACAACACAGGTAAATGTTTAAACACTACATGACATGAAATTAACCAAGATTTTTAAAAATAACAGCCAATGCTTATAACAGAATAGTGAGAAAAAGAAAAGAAAAAAAAGAGAAAGAAAAAGGAGACTTTATTTATTCATTGCTGCTCTAAATAGGCACAACCCTTCTAGGAAGCAGCCTAGGGAAAAATTAATCAAGACTCTTAAAAGAATCAACACACTTGAACTCCCTACCACTATTTCTGTGGAAATAGCCTAAGAAAAAAATCAAAATTATCTACACCATGGTGTTTACAGAAATTATTTGTAGCAACAAAATCTGGAAGTAAATGTTAGAACATCAAAAAGAAACCTGAAGCCATATGCCATGGCATATGCCTGTAATCCCAGCCACTTGGGAGACTGAGGCAGGAGGATCACAGGTTGAAGCCAGAAGCAGCTTGTGCAACTTGGTGAGACATTGTCTCAAAATAAAAGAATACTGAAAGGGCTGTGAGTCCAGATCAGTGATAGGGCACTTGCCCAGCACACCCAAGGCACTGGGTTCAACCCCTCTAACTGCAAAATAAATATAGATAGGTAGGTAGGTAGATAGACAGACAGACAGACAGACGGTAGGAAAGTACTTGCTGTCAAATACCCTTAACTGTTTATCCTAAAACCAATCTTCACAGTTCCTATTCCATCTTCCATACTGCCCCTAGACTTATTTTTAAATAGCAAATAAAACAAACCCTCAAATACTTCAATGGTTCCCATAACCTTTAAAAAAGTAAAATAAAATAAAACTTCTTGGCAAACTATAGCAAAGTCCTACATGGGTAGGCCCAACTATAGCCTCATCTCTTGCCACTCACACCCAGTGCATTAGCCTTAACAAACTCATGGAAGACTATATGGAATTACTTACAGCTCTCTAGCATTCACTCAGTAAAATGCCAAAAAGCTCCTAACCCATGCTGCAACAAGATCCTGCCTCCATGGAGTTTACAAGATAAATACAATAAGTGCCTGTGAGCAAGTTAGGTCTGGTACCAGAGAAAGAGACTCTTTAGAGTCACAGAGAAGTCAATTTAGGTCATGGAAAGTTCTAGGGATAAGGATAATGCTTGACATGAGCTTTAAAAGCTGAGCAAGAATTGCAAGGGGTGAGCATAATTCTAAATGAATGTCAATATATTTATTTTTCCACACAACTTCTAATAAGTTTGTAACAGACTTTCTAGATAGGTAACTTGGTTTCTAACATGTACTTAACCTCCTACTTCATAGAGCAATTGTGAGAACTAAAAGTAACACTAGATGTGAACTTGACACAGTGTCTGGCACTTAATACATGCCTGTCATACAGACACCAGTAAAAATGTTGATTACAACAGCGTATTTCAAGGGTCCTGCATTCTTAAACATGAAAGTAACAGTAAATAAAAAGGAAGCATGAGAGAAAAACCAGCAAGAACAAAGCTAAACAACCTATCATCATTTAGTTAGGGTCAAACAGTTCCCTATAGACCATGATGATAACCGGGCACTACATATTACAATAATATGATAATTTATGTTCATAATGTTAATCATAATCATAAACATTACATTTTGTTAAGTATGGTCTATTTTAAACAAGACATATTACAGTTTTGAAAGACTCATCAGAAACAAAGTAAAAATTTTGTGTGCCTTAAAGCTTGTGACTCTTTGTTATATTTACTATTTAAAAAGTGTGAAGGTTCACTTTACCTTGAAAATTGAGTTATATGCTAAATATGCTAAGTAAATGAGATGTTAGTATGCTGTGATAGAAACAGCTCCATCAACAGGAAAAAAGTAGAAGCCATGATTCACATACACACATACATACACATACACACACACTCTACTCACCAACAAAACCAAACTACATGACACACCTAAACATGTTCTATTGACTATGTGAAGAGGGTTAGACTAAAAGAGAGAACTTAAGAGAAAAGGAAGGAGCTAAGCTACATTGGTTTTCTCCTCAGAAACCAAGAAAATAAAATGAATTGGGGACATTCAAATCACCACTGCCCCTAAAAAAAAGTCATCATGGTATACAGGCACATTCATACTTAGAAATTGCAAGATGCAACTAAGGTGTAATTTTTAAAGCTTTGAATTAATAAAATATGCAGTAAAACAATACTAAGATATCAGCATATTTAAAGTGAGATTTTAGAACTAATTTTCCTTAAGTTACACACCAGACTAGCCTGCTTACTGCTGAAGATTTTACAAATTAATAACATGAGAAGCTACACACAAAAAACATCAAATTTACAAAAAAAGTCTGAAATAAATGTTCTGGAGAAGTAATCTATTATTTCTCCATACCTAAGAATTTAAAGTATTACAAACTATACTAAACTGCTTTTCCAGTCTTTGATTTTCAAAACCAATTATGGTATAAAAAATATACCCATTTTTTCCACTACAACCAAATATAAAGAATATTTTCCAAACCATTTCTATTGTAAGAAAAGCCCACATCAGATATGCATAATATTATAGAGACTATTGTTGTTGTTAGGTGCTGCTGGGTCATGTTCTCCTCATAGCGACCCTTACAGGGTTTTCAATGGCTGATTGTTTTTTGGGATTGCCTAGGGAGTGGATTGCCATGTCCTTCTCCCATATTATACAAATTAGACATTATGTCTAATCTGCTCTAGAAATCTGCTCTAGAAATATTATGTCTAATCTGCTCTAGAAATCTGCTCTAGAAATATTAGCTGAAATTGATAGCATTACCATGCAGCCAAATCTATGTTTTGATTTTATTTTTACGAAGACAGGGTTTCTCTATGTAGCCCAGGCTGGCAGAGAACTCACCATTCTATCCTCCTGCCTCAGCCTCCCGAGTGCTGGGATTACAGGCATGTACCACCACACTCAGTTTATTCATATAGCTATTTTTAATAATTAACTGTTAATGTGTCATAAAGAACAACAGAAGTAGCTTGATAGACCATATCAGATTTTAACCACCAATGGCCAGAGGAATCACAAATTTGGGGTTAAATTAGCCCCACCATCTTTGTTGTTGTTGTTGTTGTTGTTGTTGTTAGGTGCCATTGAGTCGGTATGCGACTCATAGCGACCCTCATAGGGTTTTCAATGGCTGACTGTTTCGGGATTGCCTTGGGAGTGGATTGCCAGGCCCTTCTCCCATTTTTGTGGTGCTGGGAATTGAACTTGGGACCTCAGAGACTGCAGCACAGAGCTCTACCAACTGAGCTAAATCCCAGCCCATTGTTGTTGTTAGGTGCCCTCAAATCCATGTTCAACTGATAGCAACCCTACGTACAACAAGCAAAAAAGTATTGTTACTGCTTCTCTGCTCTTCATAGGATTTTCAATGGCTGATTGTTTTTTGGAGGGAGCAGGTTGCCAGGTCTTTTTCCCAAGCCTATAGGACCTAGTGTTCCCAGGTGGTCTCCCATCCAAGTACTAACCAGGCTCGACACTGTTTAGTTTCTGAGATCTGATGGGATCAGATGTCACAGTGGTACAGCTGCAGGTCCACCTTCTTAGCATCAACAAATATCACAGTTCACTAACTGGTTGTGGTTTTAGGAAGAATACTGTATGTGGAAAACACTAGTATCTATTGTGGGCAGAGATCTCATGGCTCAAATATTTCCTCTCCTTTGGGAGAGGGGCGGGAATTATTAACACCTTTCAGTAAATGGGCAACTCTACATGAAGGGTATAACTGAATAACTACAGTTCATAAAGTTGGAATCAAAGGCACTCTACAAATGTAAAATATTAGCATGGTATTAATGTAAGGCAAAGAACAATAATTTTAAAACATCTTATAGCCCAAGTGTATTATAAACCAAATAAAAATTCACTCAGGGACCTGCCATTTTTTCAGTGATTTTTCCTCTATTAGGGAACTCAGATTTAAATGAACTGTTAAACACTTAGTCTAAAGGTATGCCAAGCATTTCTTAAGGTCTTAACAAAGAATCAATTTTTTTTTTAACAAAATGAGGCCTAGGTTAAATATTTTATTTGGCTTCTCAGATGGACTGAGAAGTTGGGCACCAGCTCCAGACCAATTCCTGGACGCACATCAAACACAGCCCTGTCATTTATCCAGTCAGTCAAAACAATCTTTTCCATCTAACCCTTTAATGTTTATGTCCTAAAAAGCTGCTAATTGAATCCAGCTCTTGAGATGTATTTGTTAAAATCTATACCATCTAATTTGTAATTGATGAACAAAAAAAAAAAAAGAAGAAGAAGAAATATAAGTTAATTTTCCTGGCAAAACAGAAGAGATTCCACCATATGTAACCAAAGAGGGGAGGACAATGTTTTTAATATTTGTCAAAGTTCGAGAAAACTATTCAGAGGCAAATTCCCAATGGTTTTAAGAAATTGAGAGTACTTCAAACTGTTTTTACAATTAAGAGGACACAGGGTATTTAAAGTTCTTCAGAAAAAAAATCTACATATACAAAATCACTCTATAAATTTAGCCTGATGTTCTCCCTCCCTACAAAAAAAGAAGTGCAATCACTTCTCCTGACAAACTTGGCTTGTGAATTTCTATAATGTATCATATGCTGTAAGGAAACCACAGATAAATACTTTAAGATCTACCAAATCATAGTAAAAACCTCAAAACTCATTTTATCTGCTGAAAATCAAAATCCCTGTTTCTCTGTCTTTTTCTCTGTATGTATATAGCCTAAAGGGAAATAAATAGTAACAACATGTTTCTCATGGCTCACACCTCAGATCCTAGGTTCTTTCCATAATTACTGACACAGGACTGCCTCCAGATTAAGAACAGTAGTAGATAAACTAAAGCACCAAAGATCCTTTAGAATGGTTTCCACTAATTCTCCCAAACTAAGGAAACTGAAAGAGGGAAAGTGGAAGGATTAACATCCCTCAACCTAGGTTTTCCATTAAGAAATACTTAATAATTCCTTGCAATTTTCCCTACAAAAGCCAAAACTGTCATGAAAGTAATATAATTTTTGAATTGCAGCTAACATATAATCAACCTAAATTCTCAAATACCAAATTCACTAAAAGTTTTTATCTGGAAAGTTCAGCCAGTGAAGTAGGATGTGACACACACAAACATTCAACTACAAAATTGTTGTTGTTAGGTGCCGTAGAGTCGAGTCGTATCCGACTCATAGCGACCCTCATAGGGTTTTCAATGGCTGACTGTTTCGGGATTGCCCTGGAAGTGGATTGCCAGGCCCTTCTCCCATTTTTGTGGTGCTGGGAATTGAACTCGGGACCTCAGAGACCGCAGCGCAGCACCCTACCCACTGAGCTAAATCCCAGCCCAACTACAAAATTAGTCAATATAAATCTCAAAGCCTACAGTAGGAAAACAGAGTTTATTCTTTCTCTCTCTCTCCCTTTCTCTCTTACACACTTACACACACACACACACACACCCTCTAAGGAAAACCACCTTTCTCACCACACATCTGAATATAAACGTGGACAATTTATTAATGATTAATGATGAAACTAGTGTAATGTCACTGACTTCAATTACTTTTCTAACCAAATATAATTTTTTTTTAAAATGAAGGTCACATGTCCATGAAACAATCCCAAAAACGGCAACACAAACTGCAGCTGTAATGTTGAATATTTCACGCACCTGGAATCATAAACACATTGTAAGAGTAGTCTTCTACCTACCAAACCCCTCTGGACATTCTTTTCCATTGAGAAAAGGGAAGGGGAAAGGGTGGAGAGAACGAGAGAAAGTCATGTCTGTACGAGCCCACACTTAAGAAATGTACCCAAAGAGTTCCTGAAGCCGACCTAGAGTGAGATGTGAGCCACTAGCTCTGTGGCCCGCGAGAAACCACCCTAAACATGTTACCCTACAATCAAACACTTCCAAAACACTGCGTACAAAGAACCCGAGTCGTGGGATCCGGCAGACATACGGGGAAAAGTCCACTTCAGCCTCCTTCCCTCCCAAAGACGCGCATTCCCGGCGTGCAGCACCGGCCCCGGTGGCTGGCAACAGAGAGTCAAAGGGTTTGCACGGGGGCACGAGTGCGCGTCCAAGTTAACAACCCGGGAACGCACACGCACCCAACTCCTGTTCAGCACTCCATCTTTTAAAGAGTGTTTACTGCGCGCAGTCAGCAACCGGATTCAATAATCTCCTTCACGACCCCAACTGGGCAGCAGCCCAGTGGCTGCTCCCGCGGCCCCGGGAGGGAGAGCCCGGCTCGCCAGCCAAGACTTCCCGACCTCAGAGCCGCCCGGTCACCCCGGCCGCCGCACCTCTCCCTCCGCAAGGGACCCGCGAGCCACCCTGGGCTTTTTACTTTTCTTTTCTTTTCTTTTTTTTTAATTTAAGAATTTCCCAACCCGAGCGAGTGTTTTTCCCATGACTCCCCCTGAACGAGGCCTGCCCACGCCCGGCTCCCGCCGCTCCCCTGACGGCGACCCCGGCCCCTTGCGAGGCCACAGGGGACCCCCCGCACCCATGGCGCCCCAGCCGCCTCACCTGTCAGGCGCAGCTTGACGGGCCCGTTCCTCCGGCCTCCGGCGTTAGACATGTCCCCGGCGGCGGGGGAGGCGGCGGCTGAGGCGGCGGCGGCGGCGGCGGCGGCGGCGGCGGCGGCTGCGGGGGAGGCGGCAGCGGGCGGGCGGGGCGGCGGCGAGGCGCGGCGGAGTCACCACAGCGGCCGGGGCTGCGGCCCGAGCAGCCGGCGCCGTGGCCGTGGCGGCCAGAGGGTCCCGGATGTGCCGGGCGTCGTCGCCATGAGCCGCGGAGGGAGCGGGACGCCGAGCCCCCCCCTCCTCCCACTTCTCCTTCCTCGGCCCGGGCCGCACAACAAAGCAGCAGCCGCGGCCGGCCGCGCCGCCTCCGCCCGCGCCCCCGCCGCCTCCTCGCGGCCGCAGCGGCCTCGCGCGCACTCCCTCTCGGTCCCCGCGCCGAGGGCGCTAGTCAGCTGAGGCGGGAGGCTCTGGGGGCGCCGCGGCCAGGACTCGGGGATCGCCCGCTTCCTCCTCCGCTCGCCCTCTTGTCTGAAGGAACCCGGTCCTGGGGCCGCCGCCGCCACTCCGGAGGGCGGGGAGAAGACGGGAGGCGGGGCTGGTGGTGGGGCGGGGCGGGGCCGGCGGGCGCGCGCCGGGCACCCGGGGCGCGGGAGGGAGGCCGGGCGCGGCGCGGGCGCCTGCTGAAGGTGTGGCGCTACCTGCGGTGCAGGGTCCCACACAGAACTGCAGGCAGAGAGCCGGAGAGGCGGTGGCTCTGTGGCACCTGGAGGAGCTTAGTGTCCAACCCGCGAAGAGAGAGCTCTGTCCGGACAGGGCGGACTGCATTAATGAGATGTCCACTGCGTGCAGGGCGCTCTGAGAGTCCGAGGCGAGCCAAGCGAGATCGGAATCCGCTGCCCTCCAGGAATTTAGCGAGGAGAGGACACAATTCCCACACCAAGTGTTCCAGAGAACCCCCAAGAGTGCTTTGTTCTTGGTACTATAGTTGCCACTCTATCCAGGACTCACCTGATGGACCAGATCAGATTACCTGCCTGCTCAGCCACTTCTTTTCCCAGCAGCAGTGCAAGGACAGGGATATGATACAAATTCCGCAAAGGATTGTTAACAAGAGAAATCTAGGAGAGCATCGTGTGAAAAGCTTTTCCTACAATACTGTATTTTGTTGTCTCGGGAGGAAAAATTAAAAGAAAAAATTAAATAAAAATAACTGTGACTTACCCTGTGACCCTGTAATTGCGCTAGTTGGAATTTATTCTTGACAAATAAATAATACAGAAAATATTCTTTGCAGAGTTCGATTAATAACAAAAAAGGGGTTGAGGTACAGCCAACTGCTGAATTATATTACTTCAAACATGGATTTTTAATGGAACCATTTAAATGACGATCATGTAATATGGAAAACATTACATGTAAAGCAGAATTTAAAAGCAGAATAAAAGTTGTATGTGTACACTGAAGTAGCATAATGAAAACTACTAAGATTGTGAGGAATTTGTGTATGTGTGCTTTGTTAATTTTGCTTAAGGCTGTTATAACAATGCAATTTAAAGTGCTTAATATTAAGTCTAATATATTTTAACCATAATCAGTGTAAATCATTGCTTTTAATTCATCAGTGAAGCCACTTCATTCTCCAGATGAAGTTACCTCCAAGAGACTTTCACCAGTCTACATACGCTCCTGCAAATTAAAGTGATCCCAAAGGCATATAAAGTTGTAGAATTCAGACTAAAAATACAAGCAACTGTGCTAGAAATTCATTCAACAAATATGGAGTGCTTACCTATGTGCAAAGCAGTGAACAAAGACATTTAGAAATACTTCTTTGTATGACAAAAGATCTGAAAATACACGAATCCACTTTTACTATAGTTGCTATCACTATATAAGAGGCTGGATTGTTGTTAAGGGCCAGTTGAGTCAGGTCCGACTCATAGCAACCCTATGTACAACAGAACAAAACAATACCTGATGCCATGTTGTACACATGATCTTTTTTATGCTTAAGCCCAATGTTGTTGCCACTGTGTCAATTCATCTAGTAAAGGGTCTTCCTTTACTGGCCTGCCACTCTCCCAAACACGATGTCCTTCTCCAGGGATTGGTTCCTCCTAAGAAGAGACTGGATAGTAACAATAAACTTAGCAAACAGATATATACAAACACATTTGTCTTATTCTTATGGCATATACTTTGTTTCCAACAACCTACTAACTTAATTTTTACCTTTGTGTTAGGAAATAGAAGTTAGGATTTCAGAAGGTAATAGGGAACCTGTGGGAAGACTACTTATTATGAAATTTAAAATGGTACATTCAAACATGTACATGACAGCCTAGGAAAATGGATACAAGCACAATGTGCAGAGGACTCTGTTTAGGCTTAGTTGCATGTTAAGTGTAAATCTTATTGTCTAAAACAGATTTGGATAAGAATAATACTTTAAAACCATTCAATATGTTGGTAATAATCTTTTTTGAAGCTGTACATGGATGTTCATTATATTATCATTGTTTTGTTTACCATGTTAAATATTATTTGATATTGACTTGAAATATATAATAAAAATAAATGAACTAAATGACTAAATAAAACGAAACAGTACTAATAGGAAAGTCATTGTGAATGCATCTCTTAACTCAGTGGCCTCAACTAGTACAGGCCCAGAATACAGAGATGCTTAGATCTAAAGCCTTTGGGAAAACAAAGAAAAAGAAAAAAGAAAGTCTATATATTCTTCCCTCCTTTGGGATATGTGAACAATGTACATTATAGTTGATAGCTGGAACTTGGGAAGGACAAAGAAGAAATGAACTGGGGGTTGGGAATCTTATGTGATATCAATTATATGCATTCAAGTGTAAAAGTCTTCCAGAAAGGAAAATAGCATTGAACATGAACATAGGGCCATTAGCTACACAGCAAAATATCATTATGAGGCTCATTCATTCATCCAATTATTTTTAGTTCTTTCGATGTACCAGGAAGTGTACTAGGCCTTTACTGAAATGGAAAAAAAAGAAGAGAACAAAGAAAAAAAGACCAATAATTAAAAGGCAGTCTAGTGGAAGAGAATTTTTGGAAGAGAGGAACAAAGGAAGGGAAGAAGGAATGATTTAAATGGAAGGAGGGTAAGGAGGACTTGTTAACTTAGATTGAATTTAAGTAGGGAGGGATTTTTTGTGTGTTTTTTTGTTTTTGTTTTTGTTTGAGGTACTGAGGGTTGAATCCAGGGCCCCACGCTTGCATGCTTTGCAAGTGCTATACCACTGAGCTGTACCCCCAGCCCTTTTTTTTACTTTTTGAGACAAGGTCTCGCTAAATTACACAGACTGCCTCTGGTCCCAAACTTGGGATCCTCCTGTCTCTGCCTCCCGAATTGCTGGAATTACAGGCATGCACCAGGGCGCCCAGCTAATGAGGTTTTTTTTAACCAGTGTCTCCATAGGTCATCTGGCATTAAAAATACAGGTTCCTAAACCTGTCACGGGCTGGGATTTAGCTCAGTCTGAGGTCCCAAGTTTAATTCCCAGCACCACAAAAATGGGAGAAGGACCTGGCAATCCACTCCCAAGGCAATCCCGAAACAATCAGCCACTGAAAACCCTATGAGGGTCGCTATGAGTCCGACACGACTCAATGGCACCTAACAACAACAACAACAACAACAACAAACTGGTCGCAGGCCTACTGAATCAGAATTTCCTGCAGTCAGGCTGAGGAGTGTTTGTAAATGCTCCACAGGGACCTCTGATCCACAACCAAGTTTGGGAACTACCACCCCATTGGTTCTGAAACTTGAGGATGCAGTCAGAATCACCTGGAGAGCTTGTTCAATACAGATTGCTACCTCCCACCCCAGATGGTCTGATTGGGTCAGTTTAGGGTAGCACTCTGGTATTTGCTCTTCTAACAAGTCCCAAGGAGATGTGGTTGCTGCTTATCAGGGTACCACACTTGGAGAACAACTGGTCCATTCTTAAATGACACTGTGAAGAAAAGCTCAATTTTCATCACATTAAATTTCAGCACTAGATGCATCACATTCCTTTATCATACCAACAATTTTGTTGTTGTTAGGTGCCCTCGAGTCATCTCTGACTCATAGTGACCCTTATAGGGTTTTCAATGGCTGATCGTTTTGGTATTGCCTCGGGAGTGGATTGCCATGTCCTTCTCCCATTTTTGCAGTACTGGGAATCAAACTCTGGACCTCAGAGATTGCAGAGCAGCGCTCTACCAACTGAGCTAAATCCCAGCCCCAGCAACCATTTTAGACTTAAAAAAGAAAGGAAGGAAGGAAGGAAGGAAGGAAGGAAAGAAGGAAGGAAGGAAGGAAGGGAGGGAGGAAAACAATTCTAAGGGAACTGGTCCTTTGCTTTCTTCCTAATGTAGAAATCCACTTCGAAATTGTGCTTGGACATACTTGTGATGAGTATGAAAATCACAGAAAATCTTTTCAAAGCTGTTTTATTCCCTTATGACTCCTAATTGGTCTTGGCAAAATTGTACACCTTTTATGGAATCATCTTAGGCATCTATCTCAAATATGCTAATAGCACCTATTTTATACCAAGAAAATCAATCTTTTTTGCACATATACCACTTAACAGAATCTTCCCATGAAAATGCTATAACAGGAATGCACAACATAGCATTTTTAAGCAAAAGATTTACACTTATTAATACATTTTACTAATCACTTAAAGTGGTACTCTTTATGATGTACCACTTTCACATTCATGAAAATCTACACAGTTATGTGAAGATTTAAAACATGTTTCTGTTTCCCAGGGCTAATGTTAAAGTTGATGTGACTTTGCAAGAAAATGCTTACCATCTGTAGTTGGTATTTTTCCTGCTCCAGCCATTAATACAGTTTCACATGGAAGAGTTGTCTCTAGTAATAAAAAACCTGTCTGAAGAAAGGTTATTTTAATAATGGTACTCCTGCAGAGCTATTTTTATAGTGTAAAGTTCAAATTTAATACAGTGTATGGGCCATGGAAAAAGCTAGTATCAGGCATTCCGCAGTTCATACCACTGCTTAAAAGTGAACTTTTTTTAAAAATCATGAATTTAACTTAACATTAAGTCTAGCTGCCTCCAAATCCCCTCATAACTGATAAAGCAGCCCCCATGTAGTTACTGTTGTCAACCTGACTCTCCTCTTCCACCTCCATTCGTTCTCCACCTTTCCCAGAGCCTCAAAGTGGGGTTCACACAAACCCTCATGAACAGTCCTGTTCTCACAGGGTTTAGGATTAAGTCACATTCTGAACTGTTCTCTGTGGCCACTTCTGTGACCCTCACGGCCCCAGCCTACCTGGCATCCAATTGTAAAAGCTGAAGTCACGTGTCTTTTGCAGCTCTCGGGCTCCCCTCACACCACTTGCATGGTGCCCTTTATCTAAATTGGTCGCCCCTACACACATCCCCTTCTGAGGAGCTCTGCCCGGCCCAGGTCTCTAACACAGTGCCCTGGACTCCATACTCAGAAGTACCGATTCAGTTGGTTGGGGTGGGGCCCATGAATTTGCATTTCTAATGCGGCTAATGCAGAGAACCCTTTTTGAGAACCACTAGCTTAGGCCAGGGCCGAGCCTGGGTAGCCATGTTTGTAGCCCGTGAGCTTGGCCTCAGCTGATTGAGCCACAGGTGTGGCTAGCAAAGAAGCCAATCAGATTTTTTCTCTTTGGAATGTGAGATGGGGACTCTAGGAGACTGAGCTGTAGAGGTGAGTTGAGAGGCTGCAGAGTGAGCAGCTGAGGAAGCCATTTTGAGACCATAGTGAGGCCTTTCAAATTGATAAAAGAGGAAATAAGTCTGTGTAGAAAGAGACTCAGAGAGAATTTGAGATAACAGGCTTCTAAACCCTCAAGAGGAGGCAGAGTGATTGACAGACTCTCTACCACACTTCTGGCCAGGTGTACTTCTTATACTCCATCTCCAATGCACGCAACTGTGAAATAACCACGGTGCCTTTCACTGGTCTTCCTGTGTAGCCCAGGCTGGTCTCAAATTCTCAATCCTCCTGCCTAAGACTCCCAATTCCCAAAGATCTTTAATGTCTGTCTTGCTCCTGACTGTTTTTCCTCAGTACACCCTCACCTATAACCCAGCCTACCACACTTTGGCAGCACTTTACAATCTTGTTGAAATATGGCTAGGGATGTGCTGCTGCAAGAGTAAACTACACACTGGATTTTGAGGATTTAGTATAGGAAAAAAAAAAAAAGAAAAATATCTTATTAGTATTTTTATATTGACTCATTGCAATGATAACATTTTGGATATATTGAGTTAAATAAAATATAGCATTTTCTTCAATATAGCCACTAGAAAATTTGAAACAAGTGTGACTTGCATTATGTGCCTACTGGACAGTGGTGATCTAAAGGTGATGGCCATTGACCCTTGTAACCCTAGAATGTTCAGCATCGGCTGGATTCTCCACCAATGGTCTCTGAACTCTTCCCAGCATACTTTACCTGGATCCACCCTTTAGAAGAATTTACCTTATCCTGCCAGCAATCCACCCAATTTCTATGGGTAGGCCAGTTCAACAGTAACTATCTCACCTGAGGCAAAACCTATCTAACCATCATGCTGTCTGCCTAATTCTCAAATCTGGACAGACCTTGTACCACTAATTCATGTGTCCAGTAGAAAAGTGAGCTAGATCAGCAGTTCCCAAACTTTTTGGCACCAGAGACCCATTTTATGGAAGACAATTTTTCAACAGACCAGAGGCAGAGCTCAGGTGGTAATTTGAGCAATGAGGAGCAGCTGTAAACACAGATGAAATGTTCATTGCTCACCTTGCTGCTTACTTCCTGCTGTGCAGCCTGGTTCCTAACAGGAACCAGTACCCATTTAGACCCTGGGGGTTGGGGACCCCTTTGATAGATTGGGTTGAATTGTGCCCTTTAAGACATATATTGGAGTCTTAACTCCTGGGCCTGCTGGGGTTTGGCTCAGTTGGTAGAGTGCTCTCTGCCCAGCACTGCAAAAAAATGGAAGAAGGACATAGCAGTTCACTCCCAAAGCAATCACAAAACCATCAGCCATAAAAATCCTGTAAGGGTCTCTATGAGTCAGACCTTACTGGAGGCCACCTAACAACAACTCCTGGGTACTTGTGAATGTGACCTTATTTGGAAATAGAGTCTGCAGATGTAACTAAGTTAAAATGAGGCCATTCATTCGTGAGTGCTATCTTTGTTTTTTTGTGATGTCTTTTTTAAGAAGGAAATGCCATGTAAACACAGAAACACAGAGAAAGAATGTGGTGTGATGACAGAGACAGAGATTGGAGTGATATAGCGGGAAACTGAAGAACACCAAGGATTACTGCCCACCTAGCTCCACTAGAGGGGCTAGGATTTAGTTCAGTTGGTAGATCGTAGCTTTGCAGTCTCTGAGGTCCCAAGTTTGATTCTCAGCACCGCAAAAATGGGAGAAGGGTGTGGCAATCTACTCCCAAGGCAATCCTGAAGCAACCAGCCATTGAAAACCCTATAAGGGTCTCTATGAGTCACACATGACTCAACAGCACCTAACAACAATAAGCTCTATCAGAGGCTGAAAAGGAGCAAGGAAAGATTCTACCCAGAGTCTCAAAAAAGAGCACCTTGATTTTGGATATCTAGACTTCAGCATTGTGAGAGAATAAATTTCTGTTATTTTAAGCATCAAATTTAGGGTGCTTTGTCATGGGAGCCCTAAGAAATGAATTCAAATTCTAAGTCCCTTCCATACCTTGTCACATACAATGCAGATGACAAAGCACAGTGCACAACTCATTTTCATTATTCATTGCATTTACAATACTGTGCATAAAGTCATGTAACCCTAGGCCATTTTATGCACCCATTTTCAAATGCCTTAAGTATACAAACTAGCCTATTATACTATGAATTCTCACTTAAAAGAGAATGTAATTTGAAGAGATTGCATATTTTCCAAAGCCAATTTGGTGATTTAACCATGGAAGTATTACAATTAAATGTTTGAAAAGTTATCTGTGCGTGTTTTGCTGTAAGCTGATATCATGAAGCAACACATCTTTTTGGGATGAGGTAGCAGCCACAGCCCCCGGGGAAAGGGAGCGGGGTATCACTCCACTACAAATACTTTGGACAACTGAGCTACATGAGCAAGCTCAAAAAAAAAGTCACCTCTAATCATCTTCAAAATACAGACTGTAGTAGCTACAACATGATTCTCTAAGGGCGGGATGGGAGGAGATGTGGAAATATTTGTACGATGTAGTCTTTCTGGGTAATACAGAGAATATGGGCCAGAATGAGATCAACATGACTTGCAAGCCCATGGGTCAATGTCAAATCATTGCTTAAAATCCCTCAAATAGCTGTTCATTGCCTTTAGGATCCAGTCAAACATCTCTGAGTGGCATTCCTGGCATTATCACATCCCTACCTACCTCTTCAGTCTTATTTCCTCCTCTTCCCTCTGTTCCACCTGAAGGCTGTCATC
This sequence comes from Pedetes capensis, assembly GCA_007922755.1. Classification (NCBI taxonomy): domain Eukaryota; kingdom Metazoa; phylum Chordata; class Mammalia; order Rodentia; family Pedetidae; genus Pedetes; species Pedetes capensis. The sequence continues at coordinate 67,068 of VMDO01000837.1, forward strand.
TCTCAGATTCCCGTTGTCCCATGGTGGTCAGTTTTTCCTCTCATCATCAAACATGCTATAGGCACTAGCTTTCCAGTCTGCCCTGGCATAACAGGAGAGCATCTAATAGGAATCTTTCACATAATATAATTGAATACTTGATTGATTCATAAATTATATTTTAGTGTAAATGTGTCCCTTAATATATTACTTAGAGTTGTGTCATTTTGGTTAATTGTAGATAATTGAACCGGAAAACCACTAGAGATCATCTACCATGTTCACCTCAATCTAGATGAAGAGAGTGAGGCTATTTTCTGACATCTTAAAAGACAACAGCTAGAGGGCCAGGTACAGTGGCCCATGCCTTTAATCCCAGTGTCTCCAGAGGCGGAAGCAGGAGGACTGCAAGTTCAAGGTTAGAGGCACCCCAAGTAATTTAGTGAGATCCTGTCTCAAAATAAAAAGTAAAAAATGTATTGAGGGTGCAACCCAGTGGTAGAGCACTTGCAAAATATGTTTGAGGCCCTGGGTTCAACCTCCCAGTACCAAAAGCGAAGAAGGAGGAGAAGGAGGAGGAAGAGGAGGAGGAGGAAAGGGAGGAGGAGGAAGAGGAGGAGGAGGAGGAGGAAGCTGGGTGCCATGGCACACACCTGTAATCCCAGCAACTCAGGAGACTAAGGCAGGAGGATTGCAAGTTGGAGGCCAGAGGCAGCCTGCACAATTTAGCAAGACTCTATCTCAAAATAAAAAATAGAAAAAGGCTAGGGGTGCAACTCAGTGGTAGAGCACTTGCCTAGCATGAACGAAGGACCCCCCAGTACTGAAAATAAAATAAAATAAATAAATGAATAAATAATCCAGACAGTTATAGCCAGGAGTGGTGGCACATGCCTGTAATACCATTACTTGGGAGGCTGAAGCAGGAGGATGGCAAATTTCAGGCCGGCCTAGGCTACTTAGTGAGCTCAAGGCCAGTCTGGGCTGCGTAGTGAGACCTTGTCTCAAAAAAATAAAATAAAATAAAATAAGATGATATACTCCATATATATATATGTATTTCTGATAATCACAGACTCTGGCATTAAAGTCAACTGTTGGTCCTCTTTGTTATTAGGTTCATCAAGGTAGCACCCTTAAAACACCGGAGCAAAACTTTAGGCCTCCACTTGAGGTAGAGCTGGACTATGACAATGCTTCCATCGTGGGAGGTCTATCCCAATAAGACCACTGGCATGGAAAAACTAAAGAGAAGGCAGATATTCTGTAGGCAACTGGATTCCAAGGGAAACTCCACCGTCAGGAGAGTTGATGACATTCATTGATACTCTTCTATGCACAGGAAACATGGAGTTGAGTCAGAAGCAAAGTCTCCCTGCTATTAAGAGCAGATTCAATGAGTTTCAAGATTGTTTAAAAGCAATGTCATTTTGTATTGTCCAAATGATGACACAGGAAAATGCTCAAATGTATCCATTTCTTGGGAAAAGCAATACTGTAACTGTGGAGATAGTTATGGAGCAAGAAGAAGCCTTTATCTAGAGAATGAATAAAGATACTAGAACTTGCCTCCATAGTACCACATGCCTTCAGTCCCCATTGCTCAGGAAGCTGAGAAGGAAGATCACTTGAGCCCACAAATATAAGACTGGCCTGGGCAGGAAAAGAAAAAAGAAACTTTAGAATTTATCAATGATTGTCTGTGGGATTAGACCCTCACTGGCTATTCCCTGTTTTTATAACTTGTTATTGTGGGTTTAAAATCCCACTCACTGAATTGGTTTTAACCTAACTGAAAAGGAATTTACAAATAGATATCAAAATATATGTTATACCCAATAATTCCATTCCTATGAATCTAGTTGTGGGGCTGGGGTTTAGCTCAGTTGGTAGAGTGCTGCTCCGCACTCTCTGAGGACCTGAGTTTGATCCTCAGCACTGCAAAAAACGGGAGGACATGGCAATCCATTCCTGAAGCAATCTGGAAACAATCGGCCATTGAAAACCCTGTGAGGGTCTCCATGAATCAGACCCGACTCAATGGCACCTAACAACAACAACAACATGAATATAGTCTAAGGAAATAATCAGAGGTATGGATAAAGACATATGTAAGGTTATTCATCCCAATAGTATTTACAAGAACAACAAATTGAAAGCAACTTAAATGTACAAAAGGTGATTGGTTTAAAAATAATTGGTATAGTCATATGATAAACTATTATGCAACCACGGAAAATCCTGTGCCCAAAGACTTTATTCTTTTCTTCAGATGTTTTTATATTTAAAAAACATGAAAATTCCCCTCCCTCCCTTCTTCTCTCCCTAGAGGAAATAACCATCATGAATTTGGCATGTATACTTTCTGTACAGGTTTTCATATTTCATTTATTTAGTAACAAAAGGGAACGTTCACAATATAAACATGTAAGTTTTTAAAAAGCATAAAACAAAAATGCATGTGAGGAATAATCCCAATCTAAATCATTAAATACATATACTTCCTAGCCAGGCACCACGGGTCATGACTGCAATCCTAGCAACTTGGAAGGCCAAGGCAAGAGGAGTGTGGATTCAAGGTCAGAGGCAGTCTGTACAATTTAGCAAGATCCTGCCTCAAAATAAAAAATAAAAATGTGGGTGGGCATGCAGCTCAAAGTTAGCATGTGTGAGGCCCTAGGTTCAACCCCCCAGTACTGCAAATAAATAAATAATAGACTTCTACATTCATTCAAAATAATACTAGGTGCTGAGCAATAGAGTTTAATCTAGTGGAAGAGGACAGATAATCAACAAGGACATCAACCAGGTATATTTTTATTTACTTTTCCTACATAATATACATAAAATATACCTTGTTGATGTCATCTTTCATACATCAGGGTTGGAAGTTAGCTCAGCTGATAGAATGCTGCTCTGCAGTCTCTGAGGACCTGGGTTTGATCCCCAGCACCACAAAAATGGGAGGACGTGGCAGCCCAGTCCCAAAACAATCCCAAAGCAATCAGCCATTGAAAACCCTATGAGGGTTGCTATAAAGTCAGACACAACTTGTTAGCACTTAACCACAACAACAATCATACATAATATACAAAGGGTAAGAAGAGAACGATTCATTGCTTCTTAGGGTGACTTTTCAGTGATGGCCTTAGCACTTCCCCAGTTTTAATAAAAATATTGAAACCAAGATTTCATCTCTTTCCCACTGGACACAAACTAGGAAAGACATTGTTGGACCATGTTGTGACCCTCAATGGAAAACACTGCCTGAGATGGGAGTCAACACAGAGGAAGAGGGGCCAAGACCTAGAGAGAATGAAACTTGACCTTTATTATCCCATGTGAGGTCCTGTAGCCAGCCATCCCTAAAACTACCACCTGGTTTGGATCAGGTTTTCAGTGACTTTCCCACAAGAATCCTAAGTAATACAGCAGTGAAGCCAAATCTATCTGGTAGAAGTTGCAATCTGCAGTGTTGACTGGGTCCCATGTGAACTTCCACTGACAAGGTGAAGCATTGGCTCCAAAACATGTGAGAGTGGCAAACTTTTTCTATATAGGGCCAGATAATAAATATGTTAGGCTTTTGGGGGCCATAAGCATTTCTATTGCAACAACTCAGCTTTAGTGTTTCAATGTAAAAGCAGCCATAGATGAATGTGTCTGTGTTCTAATAAAGCTGTATTTACAAAAGGAAGCAGTGGGCTAGATCTGGCTCAGTGGCTACAGTTGTCAACCCCTGTACCAGAACTAGAACCATAAATAAAAAGAAGAGTACCAAATCTGGGTGAGTCAAAAGGATTCAGTAAATCATTTTTTCCAAGATCTATGAAATCATAAACCATTTAATTGTTGAAGTGAAGAATCCAATATAATTATAAATAGAGCTAATATTTATTCAGGGTTTACTATGTGCTGGATGCTGAACTAGGAGATAGATCATTTAGGATCTGCCTAGTTTAGCAAGGAACAGAAAACCTAACTGGTTTAAACATTAAGAAAATTTAACATCTCCTACAACAAGTAGTTTTGAAATAGCGTTGATTCCGTGGTTGGCACTTCAGTGCTTTAGTGATTTATTCAAGGACCCAAGTTCTTTCCATCTCATGCCTCTGCTTCCCTCAGGGCTTTGACTTTGCCCTTAAATAACTCTCTCCATGACCACATGATGGCGGCTACAATTCCAAGCCTCGTGTCCAGACCAAACAATCTTCAGAAGAAACATATCATCTCCTCCTCTGTCTTAGGAGTGAAGAAATCCTTATTAGAAGCAACTGCACACCAGCATGTTTCCTTTCCTCAAAAGTTGATATGAAAAAATCAAAACCAAAACTAAACCAAAACAAACAAACAAATGAACAACAACAAAAAAAAAAAAAAAAAAGAAGAGCCAGGTGTGGTGATGAATACATGGAATCCCAGCACTCAGGAGGCTGAGGCAGGAGGATCAGTGGGAGTTCAAGACCTGCCTGGTCTACATAGTGGGTTCGAGGCTAGCCTGGACTACACAGCAAGACCCTGTCTCAAAACAGAACAAAACAAAAAATTGATATCCTCACTCTTGAACTAAGGATTGGAGAAGGGAATAGAATTTCCAAGATTGGTTGAGACTAACCAGGTACCACTTCATCATCTAGGGTATGTGAAGGTTGTTTGAATACCTAAGTAAAATCAAGGATCTGTTAAAAGGAGGTGTGGGGGCCAGGAGTGGGTATTGGATAAATAACCACAAGTGATATTATGAGGTGATATTACTTTTTCTGCTTTACAAGTCAGAAGATAAAATACAGAGAAGAGAAAGTGACTTGCCCAAAGTCACAAAGCTAGAAAGTAGAAGAGACTGGATTCAGGCATAGGTCTGTGTCTACTGCACCCAAGACCTCAGTCACTACACTAAAGCACCATCTAAGGCAGAGAAGCTAAGAATGTTATGGATCAACACGATAACTCCAAAACTTGCCTTGATGTCAAGTAAAATTAAGCCAATTAGGAAACCTGCAAAGTGACCAGGCCTCTCTAGCAGGATGTACCCCTTAGTTTTTGCTGTATAACAAACAACCTCATAATTCAGTGAGTAAAACCACAACAATTTATTTAGTTCGCAATTACTGTATATAGGCCAGTAATTTGGGCCAGACTTTTTTTTTTTTTTTTGGTGGTACTGGGGGTTGATCCCGGGGCCTCACGCCTATATGCTTTGCAAGTGCTGGACCACTGATCTGCACCCCCAGCCCTTTTATTTTTTTTCCTTACTTCCTGAGACAGGGTCTCGATAAATTACATGGACTTCCTCTAGTCTCGAACTTGCAATCCTCCTGGCTCCGCCTCCCAAGCCGCTGGGATTACAGACGTGCGCTACCACACCTGGCAAAATTATGTTTTTATTTTCAATACTAAGGGGTTGAACCTGGAGGCTTGAGAATGCTAGGTAAGAGCTCTACGACTGAGCCACACCTCCAGGCCCTTTTTTATTTTTTATTTTGTGACAGGTCTTACTAAATTGTGCAGGCTGTCTCTGTCCATTTTTTTACTATCTTTGAGACAGGGTCTCACTAAATTACGCAGTCTGCTTCTGGTCTCAGACTTGCACAAGCCTCTGCCTCCCGAGTAGCTGGGATTACAGGCCTGTGCCACCACACCCGGCTCTCATGAACATTTTATATATGTCTGTCTCTTTCCAAGAAGAAGCTGAGATAATGGAAGAACTACCTCATTTCCGTCTGCTCTGCTCTTGGGTAGGCAGAATCACCTTGGTTTACCCATTGACAGGGGGTTCGTGCACAACTCTACAGGGAGGAATTCCCTCCACATTCTTGACTGGCTGAATCCCTTTCCATGGCTTCCAGTCTATGGAAAATGATTTTAGAGTATGTTGAGCAAACTGACCCTGTATGTTTTCACATTGTGAAGATTTACTCTGTAAGAGTATTATTTCACCTGTATTTAGAGAAAGTTGCTTGTTTTGGCAATTCTCTTTTGTTATGAGAATTCATATGAGCCAAATTCCACCTTCACAAATGCTGTGGTCCAGGCTTCATGCTGTGCAGCTTCATACCTAACGTCTGTACATTTCTGAATGGGCTCATAAGATGAAATGAAACTTGCTTGTGCTCACTGCCTTTCCTTAGACCTCAACTCCCAAATGTTTTTTTTTTTTTGTTGTTGTTGTTGTTTGTTTTTGTTTTTTCCATAGTAGGGAGTTGAACCCAGGGCCTTACTCTACCACAGAGTTGCATCCCCAGCCCATTTTTTCAATCTTTTATCTTGAGACAGGGGCTTGCTAAATTATGCAGGTTGCCTCTAGCCTTGAACTTGTGATTCTCCTGCCTCCATCTCTGAGTCACTGGGATTACAGGCATGAGCCACTGCGCCCAACTTCAACTCCAGAATGTTTTAAATAACTTGCTTTTGTTGTTGTTGTTAGGTGCCGTCGAGTCGTGTCCAAGTCCCCGTACTCAGGAGGCTGAGGCAGGAGTCAGATCATGAATTCAAACCCAGACTGGGGTACACAGTGAGATCCTGCCTCAAAAACCAAACCAAAACAAAACAACAAAAACCATAAAAACAGGAGTTATCTACCCTACTGCTTAGTATTCTTTGTGAATTTTCTTGTTGAAAAGATCAATTTCACCAGGCATGGCAAAAACATACAGGGTCGGTTCACCAGGCATGGACATGCACACTTGGAATCCCAACACCAGGCAGGCAGAAACAGGAGGATCAATGTGTATTAGAGGCCAATCTGGTCTACATAGCGAGTTCCAGTGCCAGCCTGGGCTACACAGTGAGACTTTGCCTCAAAAACAAACAAACAAAACAAAACAAAACAAAAAAAACAGGAAATATCAATCTCCAATGTGTCATATGCGATTACATTATAGCTAAGCAATCTATAATATATTCAATATATAAAATATCATAGGGCCACTAAAGACACCAAGAAGGTAAACTGTTAAGTTTAAGAATTAAGCATTAGCTGGGTGTGGTGGCGCATGTGTGTAATCCCAGCAACTCGGGAGGTGGAGGCAGGAGGATTGCAAGTTTGAGACCAGAGGCAGTTTGTGTAATTTAGCGAGACCCTGTCTCAAAAAGTAAAAAAACGGGCTGAGGGTACAGCTCAGTTGGTGCAGCACTTGCAAAGCATGCAAGCACGAGGCCCTGCGTTCACCCCCCAGTACTACAAAAAAAAAAAAAAATTGGGCATCATCATAAAGAACATATGACTGGGGTGAGGGTGTGGCTCAGTGGCAGAGTGCTTGTCTATCATGTGGGAGCCACTGATTTTGATCCCCAGCATTGAAAAAAAAAAAAAAAGGGAAAGAAAAACCATAACTGAGTAGTATGATTCTGTTTAGAATAAAGTTTGTGTTCCAGCAAGAAATTTAAAGCTATCCTTATGTTTAATCATAGGTTATCAGTTAAATACATTATAGTACATTCATACTATGGAATATATTCAGCCATTAAAATTATATTATAGAAATATATTTATTAAGTATATTTATACTCATTTGTTAAGTATATAAATATTTAGTACATAGAATATATTAACATTAAAAATTTATATTTCTTCACATGGGAAAAATGATTCTAATATGTCAAATGAAAAAAAATTTTATGACACAGTGTTATCCTATTAATCCATTTCTTAACAAAAAATATAATCTATACGCAGCTTTAATACCTTAAAGGAAACACATCAAAATGTAACTAGTGGTGCTGGTTATTGTTAGTTGTCATCAAGTCAGTTCCAACTCATAGTGACCCGACACTGTGCCATGTCCAGCACTATTGTCCGTGCCTCTCTGCTATTCTTCAATGGCTGATTACTTCAGGAATGAGCTGCCAGGTTCTTCTCCCAAGCCTACAGTACCCAACATTCCCAGGAGGTCTCCCATCTAAGCACTGACCAGACCTGACCCTGCTTTGCTTTGAGATCTGAGGAGATTGGACACGAGGGTGGTACACCTGTACGTGTAATGAGTGGGAGTTTCGAGATAATGAGACCATGGGGCTTTCCATTTCTTCTTCTTTCACATATTTGTATTTTCCACTTATTTCTATAATGAACATCTACTTAGTATATTGAGTTAATATATTGAGTTTTAACATGCAAATAATATACCAAATGTCAACAATGGTTACCACTAGGGATGGCATCATATAGGATTTTCATCTTCTTCTTTAACTTTGATGTGTTCTCAATTTTCCATAAAGGCATATATTACAATCATATTTCATGTATTAGTAATGCTATCTATTATTAGTACATTTTAGCCCATATTGAATGAAATGTGCAGAGGAAGAAGAGTGGTTACACAGTTAGGAGAAGGTCACTTCAAAAAACTAAAAATACAAGCTGGGTGTAGTGGTGCACATCTGTTATCTCAGCACCCAGGAGACTGAGGGCAAAGGATAAAGAGTTCCAGATCAGCCTGGGGTATCTGTCTCCTAAATAAATAAATAAGTAAATAATAAAATAAATAAAACCTAATATACAAAAAAAATGTTAAATTCTGCATCATCAGCTGCTATAAATTCTTTCTTCAGAAATGTCTGATTGTTAATCGCAGGATTCCTAAATGAAGGAGTTGTTGTTGTTAGGTGCCATCAAGTCATATCCAACTCATAGTGACCCTCATAGGGTTTTCAATGGCAGATTGTTTCAGGATTGCCTTGGGAGTGGGTTGCCACAGCCTTCTCCCGTTTTTTGCGGTGCTGGTAATTGAACTAGGGACCTCAGAGACTGCAGCGCAGCGCTCTACCAACTGAGCTAAATCCCAGCCCAAATGAAGCAGATAAAGTTGTAATTTGCGAGTGTCAGAGATACCTTCATACGGATCCACATGATGGAAGGATTCCTTCACGCCACCTTGCCCTCTTCCTGTGGTCATAGCACCTCTCTCTGAATCATGGACAGCCTCATTGAAAATTCAAGTGAGAAAGCTGGAGCTTAACAGAAGTCTCTTGGGTTACTTGGGTCCAAAGAGTCAGCCACTCCAGTAGAACCTGAGGGAGACGTGAGTCAACAACAGCCACTGTGGAAATGACTTCAGGCTTTTAGTTGACCAGGGGCTCGAATCTGAGTCATCACAAGGGCCTGGTTCCTGGCTGGAGTCAGGGTAGGGTTCCACTGAGGATGAAGGATGTGATGATGGTCCTCCTCTAGTCACAGCCCATCAACCCACACTATTCACAGCCCCTTCAGTTCTGCGTGCTATGCTGCGAAAGTGACACCAGGAGAGGAGTCAAAAAGCATGATTCCACATCATGTCCTGTGAGGACTATTTGCAAGAGCTAAGAACCAGATCTCAGGGGAACATAACAGCTGCCTTAAAGTATCCCATAAGCTACCAAGTCCAAGTGAATTAGACTCATTCCATGTTGGTCTACAGGGAGAAGTCCATAAGAACCACTTAGGTGAAACTGGGAATGGAATTGAGACAAACCTTAAGACAGGAGGAAGGGCTTTTGAGTTGTTTGAATTGGCAGAAGATAGACTGGCCTTGAAACTGCTCCTCAAAGTGTGCTACAGAACCACAGCATAGACCCCAGGGGATGCCCATTAGAAAAGTGCTGGATCGCTGGGCGTGGTGCTACACACCTGTAATCTTGGCACTCGGGAGGCTGACGCAGGAGAATTGTGAGTTTGAGGCCACCCTGGGCAACATGGAAAGATTCTGTCTCAAAAACACAAAACAGAAAAATACTTAGACCTCAGGCCTCAGCTGAGACCCACTGAATCAGAGCTTGCAGTTTAAAAAGATGCCTGGGTAGCAAAACTCCTCTGTCGGATAGTTCATATGTTGGTAGACACGTCGTTATACATTTGTCCAAACCTGTAGAAGGTACACCAAGAGTGAACTCTAATGGAAACTATGGACTTCAAGTGATAACAAGGTGTCAGTGTATGCTCATCAGTTGTGACAAATTCACCACTCTGGTGGGGCAGGCTGTGCATATCGGGGGGGTGGGGGGTATGTTGGAAATTTCTGTACCTGCAGCTCAACTTTGCTGTGAACCTAAAGTCCTCTAAAAAATAAAATCTACTTTATAAAAAGAAAAAAAGGTGCCCAGGTGACTTATCTGCAAACTAAATTTGGAGGGGCATTGGCCTAGACAGGCTGCCTAGGGAGGAATAAATGTCCTATTGTTCTAGAGAGAAATACCAAACTGGGCCACACTTATTCAGGAGACTTATGGAGAACTCAAAAATTGGAGGACTTTCTCAAAATGATGCATGCATGTTTGTATGTGTTTGTTTATTTGTTTGTTTGTTTTCTAGTACTTGGGAGTTGAAATCAGGGCCTACTACATACTTTGCATATGCTCTAACCCTGGCCTGCACCCCTAGCCCACTCTTTATTTTTTTGAGACAGAGTGATGCTAAGTTATGCAGTCTGCATCTACACTTCAAACTTGTGATCTTCCTGCCTCAGCTCCCTGTCTGAAAATGATTTATGAATAAGAATGTTCATTGGCTGAGCAGAGTAGCACACACCTGTAATCCCAGCAACTCAGGAGGTGGAGTCATGAGGATTGCAAGTTGGAGACCAGAGGCAGTCTGGGTATCTTAGCGAGACTCTGTCTCAAAAGAAAAAGTAAAAAATGGGCTGCAAAAGGTGCAGGTCAGCAATAGAGTGCATGCATGAGACCCTGGGTTCAGCCCCCAAGTACCAAAAAAAAATTGATTGATCATTGGAGCAGAGTTTTAATTTGAAAAATAAAAATAAAATAATCTAAAAATTTACAAAAGCTAGAAGAAATATGGTGCCTTTAACATGACATTTGGGCCACTGGGCATGGTGGTGCATGCTTGGAATCCTAGCAACTCAGGAAACAGAGGCAGAAGGATGGCAGGTTCATAGCCAGAGGCAGCCTGTGCAATTTAGCAAGACCTGGTCTCAAGATAAAAAATTTTAAAAGGGCTAGGAGTGCAGTTTAGTGGCAGAGCACTTGTAAAGTGTGTGTGAGGCCATGGGTTCAGACTCCCAGTAGTGCAAAAATAAATAAATGATACTTGGGTGAACATTTAACAATATAAAAGTAGTCATAATATATTAAAGGAAAATAGTTTACAAAATAATGTGCACAATGTAGCTGGGTGCAATGGTGAACAACTGTAATCCTAGTAATTTGGGAGGCTGGCTCAGGCACAAGGAACACATATTTGAAGCCAGAGACAGCTTGCACAAGCTAGTGAGACCTTGTCTTAAAAATTAAAAAATAAAAAGGCGCTCAACGTGTAGCTCAGTAGTGAAGCACTTGCTGAGCAGGCACAAAGTCCTGGGTTCAAACTCCAGTAGTGCAAAAGAAAATACATAACAACCACAACAATAATAATATGCACAAAGTAATATTTAACCTTATGTTCTTGACATTCACTTTAAAATAATAATACAAAACAAGGGTTATCTAGTCCATGGAGAGTAATTTTTAAAATGTTCATTATAAAATAATGAACAATTTCAAGAAACAAAAAAAGTTCATTATAGAAGTAATAATTGCTTATTATAAAATTTGGAAAATGGCAGACACTCTAAAGGAGAACATAGTAATTTACTGTGTACCACCCAAACATAATGCCTGCAGCTGTAGCCCTGTGGCATCCGATCCCGTCAGATCTCGGAAGCTAAGCAGGGTCGGGCCTGGTTAGTACCTGGATGGGAGACCGCCTGGGAACACCAGAAGCTGTAGGCTTGGGAGAAGGACCTGGCAACACCCTCCCATAAATAAATCTGCCATTGAAAACCCTCTGACCAGCAGAGAAGCACTGACAATAGTGTTTCCCTTGTTGTACAGAGGGTCGTTATGAGTCGGATATCGACTCGATGGCACCTAACAACAACAACAACTCAAAGATAATCATTTCTTTCTTTCTTTTTGAGGCAGGGTCTTGCTGTGTATCCTAGGCTGGCCTTGAATTTTCAATCTCCCTACCTCTACTCAAGATAACCATTCTTATCATTTTGGTGAATTTCATTTTTTCTTTATGCTATGCAAATTAAGAAAATTTTTTCTGATGATAAAAGTAATACATATTCAATGTAGAAAATTTTAAAAATCAACCTGAGCAATGTACAATGATATGCATGCATAGAAAGGTCATAATGAAGCCCATTTAGCTATCTACTGTCTAAAAAACTACCAAAAATGCTAAAAAAATTGGAAAACCAGAAAAGTACAAACAAAAAAGTTTTAAATGCTCAGAAATGCTCAATATGAATACATGATTTCTAGCCAGCTTGTGTTTTTTGTTTGCAAACATAAAAAAATTAAATCAATTTGGTATAACATTGTAAAATCATTTTGTGTCGGATGTTTTGTTTATCACAAAATTGTTTTCATATCATTAAGTATTATTAACATATATATGCATTACCTTAAAAAACAATGGTTTTATTGAGATATACTTCACATACCAATTTCCGGCCTTTTAAAGTGTACAATTCAGTGGTTTTTAGTGTACCTTCAATAGCACATTCATGCCACTCTCTAGGTTTAGAATATTTTCATCATCCCAGAAAGAAACCTCACATCACTTGGCAATTTTTCTCCACCCCTCTTTCCCTTAGATGTAGAAAATCACTCAACTACTCTCTGTTTCTATGAACCTTTCATGTAAATGGATCATAATTTATGTGGACATTTGCATCTGGCTTCTTTCACTTAGCATCATGTTTTCAAGGTCTGCCCATGTTGTAACATGTATTTCCTTTCTTTTTACAGCTGAATAATACTCTATTGGATGGATGTATCATGTTTTGCTTATTCATTTATCAATTAACAGATATTTGAGTGGCTTGCATTTTTTTGGCTATTTTAAATAGTGCTGCTATGAACATTCATGTACACATTTTCACGTGGAAGACCTCACTGGTTTTTTCCCACAGCTGGAAATATATAAATGTGATGCGACCCTTTGACAAACCCATATATTAAATGTTCTTATTGTTTATTTGTTTTTTTACAGGACTGGAGATAGAATTCAGGGCCTTGCATGTGCTAGGCGAGCACTCTACTACAGAGCTACACGCCCAACCCCCATATTTTTAACTCCATCATTCCATTTCTCAGAATCTGATTCAAATAAATACTAAGGAAAACACTAGGCACAAAGTTGCTATTCATGATCTTATTTGAGAATGGTTTCCCTGTTTTCCAGCAAAAAGTGCAAAACAAAGGACCATCTTTCTAATCATTGAAATGACTCTGGGGACATTTTGCTATCTTTCCTAAATTTATCCCAAGAGACTTTTCCAAAGGGACAATCAGTCCATCTCCAAAGTGGCCCACCTGGGCGACGGTTGCTGGGTAGCTCTCCTACTTGGTCAGGTTAGGAGGAGGCTATCAGGCACCTGCATACAGCCTGGCCACTCCTGCTCATTTTCCCAGGAGGACAGGTTGAAGGAGCTCCAGGGTTACCCCCGTCCAGGCCCACTGCAGTGAGTCCCGCTCCAAGCCTCCATGTCCTTCAGGTGTCCTCAGGAAGGACCACATCAGTGAGCCAGGGAGACTCTAAACCATGAAGCCTCATAGGGCAGATTTTCCCACCTCCTCCCCAACAACTTTTGCACTTTACCCTCCAGTGATCATGGTGGGGCGGCCTCACACTCTCCCAGCAGGCCAAGGGCTCTCCCCTTCCTTCCACCTACCTGTCCACAAGGAGCCACTTACGGGGGATTTCCTAGCGATCAGTTCCACTGCTGGCTTCTACTTTTAATTGAAAAGATGTAAGTCATTTACTTTGTCATGTATAGGCAACAAATTTCATGCAAAAATTTAAAAATGAATGGGTATATGGTGAAAGGCATTCCCCCAACCTTGCTTCAGCCCCCTCCTTGAAGACAAGCCAATATTATTATAAGGAAACTGATAATTCATAATCTTTTTTGCATGTTACTTTGTTTACTTATCATTCCATGTCAGTGCACAAGCTTCTGCATACTGTTTAGATGTACAACTTACTGAACCAGTTTATCAGGTTGTTTCTGATCTTTTGCTAATTAACCAACAATACAACCAATATGTTTAATAGGTATGTCACTGCACAAGACAAATCGACTTAAACATAGTGTACTTTAAGATTGGGTAGATGGCAAAAATTTGGTCTCCATAGAAATTTAGTGCCCCCATGTACCTTTCAGTTTGTCCTGCTGTTGGGGCTTGGGTGTTGCTGTCATGCTGAAAGCCACGCCACTGGTATTTCAGATACCAGCAGGGCCACCCAGGTGGACAAGTTTCAGCTGAGCTTCCAGATTAAGACAGACTAGGGAGAAGGACCTGGCAGCACACTCCCTAAACAATTAGCCATTGAAAACCCTATGAATAGCAGAGAAGCACTGACCAATGTTGTGTGGGAAAATGAGCACCCGAGGCTGGAAGGTACTCAAGAAACAACCAGAGAAGAGTTGCCTCCTCAAAATAAAGTTGACCTTAATGATGGGAATGGAGGAAAGCCTGTGGGACCTCCATTTGCTGATGTGGCACAGATCAAAATGAGAAGAAACACAGTGACTGCAACAATGGGCTCAAACATAAAAAAGATCGTGTGTAAAGCACAGTGTTGGATAGTGTTTCATTCTGTTGTACAAAGGGTCACTGTGAGTTGGACCTGACTCCAAGACACCCAAAAATAACAGCAACAACAACAGAGATTTAGTGACTCTCTAACTCACAGGGAATGGAGCTAGGATTCAAACCCAAGTCTGGTTCTCTCAGCCCAAGTCCAGACTGTTTTTTGTTTTGAGAAGATTTTTTTGTTGTTCTTTCATTGTTGTTGGTTGGTTGGTTTGGGGATCTTTTGTTGTTGTTATTGTTGATTAATTGTTTGAGACAGCATTTTGCTATGTAGCCTCTGCTGGACTGGAACTTGCTATGTAGTCCAGGCTGGCTTTGAACTCGCAATCCTCCTGCCTCAGTCTCCTGGTGCTGGGATTATAGGTATGTGCCACTACACCTGGTTTAAATTGTCCTTTGGATCTTTGCCAATCTGAAATGTAAAGACTAGTATTGTCCAGTAATTTTCATCTGAATTTCTGTTATAATGAAAGAGGGTGAACATGTTTCATGTGATTAATGATGGTTTGCGTTTCCTTTTCCATGAATGCTCTGTACATAGCTTTTGCCCATTTTTCCATAGGTTATTGGCTTGTTTCCTTACCAATTTATAGGAAATCTTTATAAATTAGGGAAATTAGTCTTTCTGTGGGCTGGGATTTGGCTCAGTTGGTAGAGTGCCGCACTGCAGTCTCTGAGGTCCCAAGTTCAATTCCCAGCACCACAAAAATGGGAGAAGGGCCTGGCAATCCACTCCCAAAGCAATCCCGAAACAGTCAGCCACTGAAAACCCTATGAGGGTCTCTATGAGTCAGATACTGACTCAACAGCACCTAACAACAGCAAGTCTTTCTGTATTAAGAGTTGAAAATAGGTTTCCTAATTTGTCTTTTGGTTTCTACTCTGAAGAAATTGTATTTTTATATAACCACATTTATTCGTTTTTATTTGATGGATTCTGGAATTACACACTTCCATAAAATTTCCACTTATTAAGTTATAAAATATTGCCAGATGCAGTTATGCACACCTGCAATCCTAGCAACTCAGGAGGTGGAGGCAGGAGGTTTCCAAGTTCTAGGCCAGAGGCAGCTTCTGCAACTTAGTAAGACCCTATCTTAAGATAATAAATTTTTTAAAAAGGGAGCTGGGGATGCAGTTCAGTGGTAGAGTGCTTGCAAAGTGTGCACAAGGCCCTGTGCTCAGTTCTTTAGTACCAAAAATAATAAATAATAAAAATAAATAATAAATAAAATTTAAAAACATAAAATATTCTCCAATGGATTTTTCAAGTTTTTTATAGTCTTTCTTTCTTTTGCTTTGTGTGTGTGTGTGTGTGTATGTGTGTGTGTGTGTGTGTGTGTGTGTGTGTGTGACAGAGCCACACTATGTAGTCCAGGCTGGCCTTGAACTCAAAATCTCCCTGCATCTACTTCCCAAGTGCTGGTATTACAGGCATATGCTACTAAGCCCATCTATCTTCCTTCCTTCCTTCCTCTCTCTCTCTCTCTCTTTCTCTCTCTCTCTCTCTCTCTCTCTCTCTCTCTCTTTCTTTCTTTCCTCTTTTTAAAAAAATTTTTATTGGTAATTTTTAATGTACAACTTAAGGGGCTCATTATGACATTTCCACACATGCACTTCATTGTACATTGCTCACATTCACTTCCCCTTGCCTGCATCTGGCCCCCTTCCCACATCCCTTCCCTCACCATCAATGGTCTCCTTTCTACTTGCATGTCTTTTTTTTTTTTTTTTAGCATATTTATCTATACATGTACATCCTGATTTTGCCATAAGGGCAATTATGTGATATTTCCTTTCTTTTCTCCCCTTACCCTTTCCTCTTGCCCACTCCCCCTTTCTTTAGTCCATTGTCTTTCCCTACTTAGGTCCTATCTGCTTTCATGATCTATATGTTTTAATACTGAATATCTATTGAAGTCTAACATCCACACATGAGAGAAAACACATGATGATTATCTTTCTGACTTATTTCATTTAAAGTAATGATCTCTAATTCCATCCATTTTCCAGAAAGTGCCATACTTTTGTACCTGTTTATGGCTGAATAAAACTCCATGGTGTACATAACCACAATTTCCCTATCCACTCATCTTCTGACAGACACCTAGGCTGATTCCATGTCTTGGCTGTTGTGAATAATGCTGTAATAAACATGGATGAGCAGATATCTCTATGGTATATTGACTTCTATTCCTTCAGATATATACTCAGGAGTGGATTTTTTTCCTTTTCAATATCTAAATATTTGGTATATTTGAAATTTATCCCAGTGAAAGATATGGATCCAAGACTCCCCCCTCAGGTGGCTACTCAGTAGTCCTACAGAAATGTCCTACATTTCTTAAATGATCTGTGTCTTCCATTGATTTATACTAGCCTTATTACGTATTAAATTCCACTAGGAACATTCAAGTATTATTTCTTCACAAAAATAAAATAAAACAAAATATACTGGGTGTAGTCACCGTGTTTCACTCCCTTTCCCCAGCACATTTGTGACTCCATCCCACAAATGCCTTGAATATTTAATACGAAAGGCCAAGAATAGGATTCCAGTTAAAGCATATTCTTGTAGCTCCCCTTGACAGAATATTACACAACCTTTAAAGCAATGATTACAATGAATATCTCAAACCATGGGGGAAATACTTCCTGTGAAAATATCAAGAGAAAAGGAAGGATATAAACTTTATGCAAACCAAGACTATGATCACATTCTGAAAACATGCACAGAAAATAATCGCATGAGCATACCCCAGCAGGGAGAGGGATTCTGCTGGAATGTGGGACAAGTGATTCCGCCCAACTTTTTTCCCCTAACTTCTCTGTAAAGTGATGAGATCAGCATAATTTTCAAATTTTCACTTTTTTATCATTTTGAGTCAAGTGCAGTCGTTGTTGTTGTTGTTGTTAGGTGCTGTCAAGTCAGTATCCGACTCATAGCGACCCTCATAGGGTTTTCAATGGCTGACTGTTTTGGGATTGCCTTGGGAGTGGATTGCCAGGCCCTTCTCCCATTTTTGTGGTGCTGGGAATTGAACTCAGGACCTCAGAGACTGCAGCGCAGCGCTCTACCAACTGAGCTATACCCAGCCCAAAAAAGTGCACATAGGATTTGAATATTTTCAAAAGAAGACATAAATGGCTAATATGTACATGAAAAGATGTTCAACATCATTAGTCATCAGAGAAACGCATATCAAAACTATAATGAAATACCACTTCATATGTACTAGGATGACTAGAATCAAAAAGGCAGACAATAAGGATTTTCAAGAACATGAAGAAAACCAAACTTTTATATACTGTTGAATGTGAAATGATATGCTCCCTTTGGGAAATGGACTAACAGTTCCTCAAAAATTAACACTGAGAGCTGGGCATGGTGGCACATGCCTGCAATCCCAGTGGTTTGGGAGGTGGAGCCAGATGGCAAGTTCGAGACCAGAGGAAGTCTGCGTAACTTAGTGAGACCCTGTCTCAGACAGTAAAGAAAAAAAAAAAGGGCTGGGGGTGCAGCTCAGTGGTCCAGCACTTGCAAAGCATGCAAGTGTGAGGCCCTGGGATCAACCCCCAGCACCACAAACAACAACAACAACAACAACAACAAAAAGAAACAAACAAACAAACAAAAAACCACTGAGCTACCATATGACCCAGGTGTTCCATTCTAAGTAGATATACCCAAGAGAATGGAAGATATATGCCCATACAAAAACTGGTATTGGGGAATATAACATGCCCTGTGATCAACAAAACAGTAAATACTTTAAATAACTTTAAAATTTTTTTGAAGCCTTTTTTCTCTTCTATTCAGTTCCTACTTCAGAGCCATCACCTATACCTATCACATATTATAATTTTCTATCCTCCATATTCCTTCTTCTGCATATTGAAACATATCATCTCATGCCTTTCCTCAATTATCAATAATTAAAATTTCAGCTATGTTTCCTCGACTTTGAACTCATATAGGTGTTTTTATTTGCTTGTTTTATTAGCTCAAAAATTTATTTTCAGTATCAATCTGATATTTTGTAGTCTTGAATTTCTGCTAATGCTTTTGGGATTCATGTTTTTAAATTCTTCTATACTGAAAAGTGCTCACAAAGCATTTTCTCCCTCTTAGAGAAACAACAGAGTAGTTCTTTTTTGAATATTCTTTGACTTCCTTATATCCCTGTATGTAATGATTTTTACATCAATTATCAAATATTTTAAGCATACTGGAGACATGCGCACCTGTAATCCCAGCCACTCAGGAAGCAGAGATAGGAGGATCGCAGGTTCAAGGCCAGAGGTAGCCTGTATTACCAAGAACCCGTCTCAAGATAAAAAATAAAAACAGAGGTGGAGTATTTGCAAAGCATGTACAAAGCCCTGGGTTCAACCTCCTAGTACTGAAAAAAGAGAAAAAGAAAAAGAAACAAAAAAAGATGGTAAAGAGAGAAAAAGATCGCAGATCCACAAGTACCAAAGAAAGAGAAAAAGAGAAAAAGGTCTCATGGTTGGAAAATTCCAGAATGTTTTCAGGAGAGAGCAAGTTGATGGAAGAATGGTAACAAACACCACAGAGCTGGGAAGGAAGTGACCAGAAGGCCTGGGTGGGGTGGTAATTAAAGTGCAGCAAGTCACTTGTAGACAGGGCTGCAGACTCCCCTTCTGGGAGACGCTGACTCACTGTGTGCGCCCTTATAGCCGAGACACCCCAAAGTGCTCTTGCTTCTTTTCTCCCAACTGAACAAGGGCCTCTGTGTTTCACATCTCTAGCTTCCACTTGGAGCTGCAGGAGAGTTAATTGCTATTTGAGAAGGTATGTGAGCTGGTGGAATAAAAGACTGAAGAGGCCAGAGGAGGGTTACTGCCGGTCAAGTAACCCTTTAAACTCTGTGGTCCTCTCGTGCACCCAGATGTCAGGGGGACTGAGGTGTAGCCTCAGACAGGGTTGGGCCCAAATGCTCCAGCGCCCTGTAAAGAGCAGCAAAAGCCAACCATGAAGACAGCGATCAAGGTGAGACTCCCAAACAAGAGACCAGCCCACACACCAGCTTGGGTAGCGACTTCTCCTGGTGCCAGTGCTGTGGCCTCCTTTGTCCCCCACCCTCTAGTCCTGTTCATCCCCAGATCAGAAGCCCTGTCCTAAGGGCTCAGCTAATGTCCCTCACTGCACTGTCTTGCTGCAACCTATAAAGACAAGTCCAGCCTTCACACACTGGGAGCCCCGATGCCCCAAAGGTCTTGCTGAGACGTGGAAATGTCGTTCATTTAGTGATCTCCAATACGTTAATGATGTTGGCAGATCCAGCGACTCAGGAGGGAGAGACAGGCACACACACACTCCAGTACCTGATTTCTGTTGTTGATGTTTTTACTGTACAAGGGGGTTGAACCCTGGGCCTCTCGCATGCTTTGCAAGTACTCTACCACTGAGCTGCACTCCCAATTTCTTTTTTATTTACTTATTTTTTCTTTGAGACAGGCTCTCACTAAGTTACACAGGCTGCCTCTGGCCTCAGCCTTGAGATCCTCTTGCTTTCTCCTGAGTTTCTGGGATTCCAGGCTTGCACCACTGTGACCAGCCATGGCTTTTAAGAACCTGTTGGTGGCCTTCAATAAAGTCATTTTTTTTATGGCTGGGAAACCAGATGGGGCTAAAAATATCCGTACATTCAATCAATTGCATTCGTTCCTTCTTTGAGAAAATGAGTTTCTCAGCACCAAAATGTAGCTTTGAATACCACAATAATCATTTATTGAAAATCCACTCTATAAGTCAGTCCTTATCCAGGATAGTATGAAAATAAGAAATATAATACCTCAGGTTGGGAGCATGGCTCAGTGATGGAGCACATGCTTAGCATGTAGGAGGCTTTGGGTTCAACCTCTAGCAATAATAATAATAATAATAATAATAATAATAATAATAAAACAATAACAACAGATGGGCCCTGTGGTATACTCCTGTAATCTCAGGTACTCAAGAAGCTGAGGCAGGAGGATCACAGTTTCAAGGCCAGAGGCAGCATGAACAACTTAGCAAGACCCTCTCTAAAAAATAAAAACTAAAAGTAAAAAGGAGGCTGCAGCTCAGTAGTAGAGTGCTTGCCTATCATGCACAAGGCCCTGGGTTCAATCCTTAGTACTGAAAAATAAATAAATAAATAAATAAATAAGAACTTCTGTCTCTGAGCTAGCTAGACTATATTCCCTTTAAAGATTCAAGCATTCTTTTCTCCATGAGACCAGGAGCCATGTCTGTCTTATTTACTGCTATATATTTTGTGCATTCATTCAGGAACAATTTACTAAGCACCTCCAATGTGACAGGCTCCAATTCAGGCACTGGGCTATGACAGTGAGCAAAAACAACATACCTACTGTCATGGAACTTAGATTCTAGTAAGAGAGATAGACAACAAGTAAATGAATAGATAAATGTATAATGTGTAAAGTGATGATAAGTGCTTAGGAAAAATAAAGAAGGGTCCTTCTATCATGGGATTCAATGAGAAGGTATCATCTGTGAGGCACAGAGCAGCCTTCTACAGACACTGAACCACCTGGAAACTTGGTCTTGGGTTTCCCCTGCCTTCAAGACTAGGAGAAATAAATTTCTGTTGTGCTTTTGTTTGGATATAGCTTTAGTGTGTCCCTCAAAGTTTCATGCATTGGAGCTGGGTAAGGTGTTACACGCCTGTAATCCCAGCCCTCAGGAGGCAGAGGCAGGAGGATTGTGAGTTCAAGGCAAGACTAGGATACACAATGAGACCCTGTCTCAAAAAATGAAATGAAATAAAATAAATAGTTTCCTGTGTTGAAAGCTTGCTCCCCAGTGTGGCAATGTTAAGAGACTGTGGTACCTTTAAGAGGTAAGACCTGGGCAGGAGATGTAGCCCAGTAGTAGAGCATTCGCCTAGCATGCACAAGGCCTTCAGTTCAATCTCCAGCACTGAAATTAAAAGAAAGAAAGAAAGAAAGAAAGAAAGAAAGAAAGAAAGAAAGAAAGAAAGAAAGAGAGAGAGAGAGAAAGAGAGAGAGAAAGAAAGAAGAAGAAAAGGAGGAGGAGGAGGCAGAAGGGGAGGAGGGGGAGGAGGAGGAGGAGAGAAGGGGGAGGGGAAGAGGAAGGAGGAGAGGGAGGAGGAAGAGGAAGAGTCTAGTGGGAAGTTATTGTTCAATCCTCTAGCCATGTGCTATCTCCTCTCACACATGATCCCATCATGGTACCATTCACTGTTAAGCTTTTGCCAGAGACTGAACCAATTGTGCTGCATAATCTTGGACTTTCAGCTTCTAAAACAATGGGCTAAATAGACCTCTTTGCTTCATAAGTATCCAAGCTTCAAGTATTTTGTTATAGTAACAAAAAACTAACTAGTTGTTTATAATTTTATAAAGAAGAAAAGAAAAAGAAAGAAGAGTAAGGGAGGTTGTTATGTCACATGGCTCATCGGGAGACTTCGCTAATAAGGGGCATGTCAAGTAGAGATTTGAATTAGGTGTAGGAACAGGCTGTGTGAATATCTGAGAGAAGATGGAGTTGTAAATGCCAAATCCTCCAGGGAGGAACAATCAACAATGGTATATTGGAGAATAGCAGTGAGAAAAGTGTCACAAAAGTGGAGTAATTTGGGGTGCAGCCAGAAATGGGTGTTGGGAAAAGGGAGTGGCATTATCATGTAGGACCATTTAGATAATAACCTAGTGTAAGCTGTTTTGGGAAGTATAATACACTTAGAGAAAAGTATACAAATCATAAAATCAATGAATTCTCACCAGCTAGACCTCTCATTTAAACATCCATCCAAATGAGCTTACAGAGAATTTCCTGCAACCCTGAAGCTTACCTCACCCTCCTCTGTCATTATCCCCACACATATCACAAAGGATACCTAGTATTTCAACTTCATTATCATAGATCAATTTCGCCTGTTTTCAACTTTATGCCAACAGTGTCTGACTTTATTCACTCAATGATATGTCTGTGAGATTTGTCTGTGATATGTATAGCCATGGTTTTTTTCTCTCTTGTCATGTAGTATTGCATGGTATAAATATACCAATTTATTTATCTGTTCTACCACTGATCAACATCTGGATTTTTTTCCAATTTGAGGACTATTTCAAATAATGTATTATGAGCTTTCTCATTTGCGTCTTTTGGAAACAATGAGTATGCATTTCAGTTTAGTACACATTCAAGACTGGGATTATTACATGTGCATTTTGCTTTGCTAGACACTGCTTTCACCAAATTGGTTTCAGACTCTGCTTTTTAATCTGAGTGAAAGGGGCAATAAGTTGAAAGTATACAGTAGTAAAACCAGCCAGGTACTATGGCTCACATCTGTAATTCTAGTGATTCAGGAGGCTGAGGCAGGAGGATCTCCAATTTGAGGCCAGAAGCAGCTTCTGTAACTTAGCAAGACCCTGACTCAGAATTAAAAAAATTAAAAATAGGCTGGGAGTACAGCCTATTGGTAGAGCACTTGCAAGTTATGTGCAAGGCCCTGAGTTCAGCCTCCAAGTACTTCCCCCCCCAAAAAAAAGTAGAGAAAACACATCATTTGACTTACATTGTTGAAAGATTACATACTAGAAACTTTAAAAGATTTTGTTTTTTAAATATTCACCATAAGATATAAAATTGGAGATGACCAGTTCTGGCACCAAAAGCATGACTCCAGATTAATTTCTGTAGCCAGGCAGTTCCTCTCCTCTAATGCAGACCCATGTCTCCAAAGCCTACTTGACAATCTCGTAGGTGTTTAATGAACATCTCAAGGTTTCTGTGGCCAAGGACTTCTGATATTCTCTCCTCAGCCAGTTCTTCCTCCAGGATTCCCATATTGACTTACAGCAGCTCCATTCTGCTCAATGTTTGTGCTGCAAACGTTGATCCTTCTTTTTTCTCACACCCCTCACATTTGGTCTATCAGCAGATCATATGACTGCTATCTTCAGAATATTCCAGAATCACTGCTCATCATTTCCCCTTGCCATCACCTGTCCAAGCCACCATTATCTCTCCTCTAGACTATTCCAGTCCCCTACTAAGTGCTTCCACATTCTACTCTCACCTTCTTCAGGCTACCATGAGTACAGCTTCCCAAGACATCCTATTAGAACATTAATCAGACCCTGCCATTTCTGTATTAGAACCCAGTGGCTTCCCCTATCATGCAGGATGAAAACCCACGCCCCTACTACCACTCAAAAGTTTTGGAAAGATACTGCTCCTTTTAACTTCTCTGACTTTAATACACATGACCCTCCCTTCCTCACTCTGTTCCAGCCACACTGGCCTTTCTCCTGCTCACCAACCTGTTCACGCATGCTCGCAACTTCAGGACCTTTGCACTTGCTCTCTCCTTTGCCTAGAAGGTTCCTGCCTCCACCTAACTGCCAATTCACTCCTCCAAGTCTTGATTCAAAATTCCCTTTCCAAGCAAGGACTTCCCCAGCCACCTTGTTTAATCATTCACACTGCCCTCATACTCAACATTCGTATTTGCTTTCCCAGCTTTGTTCTCTCTGTTTAGCATTTATTGCTATCTTACATGCTGTAATTTTTTAAAATATTTTTATCTTGTTTCTCAATTGTCCCTCCCAGTGGAATATAATTGCTATGAGGACATTAATGTCTATGTCTTGTTTACCACCATAAACCAGCATCTAGACCAGGGCTTGGCACATAGTAGGCATTCAATAAATATTTATTAAATGAATGAACGAATGGATCCTTGCCCGAGAAGTTGGTGATGAATCAGCAGTGATTTCTCAGCACCTGCAAGAAGTTGGAATTGCCAGTTGAAACATGTTCCTTCCATTCTCTCCCTTCCTGGCATGCAGAGACCTGGGAAAAGTGGAGAAGCTGATCAGAATCTGACTGGGAAGGAAGACGGGATTAGGTACCAGGACTAGAGGAAGGATGTCTCCTCCCATCTGCTCAAGGGCTGAGATCTGCCTGGCAGACGGCCTGCTTCTAGAAACAGGAAGTGTCCAGAGAGGAAGTGACTCCAGACGTGGAGCAGGGTAAAATGCCCCATGCCTGAGACAGAACACTTGAGGCCAGTCCTTCTGGAGCCTTCCAAGGGTCCATTCCTGGGGGATGAGTACGATCCGCTCCACAGTGCTGCGATGACTCATTCTGCATGGCAGGGAACTCACAGTCTCAAATCAGGGGGAGCGGGTGCTTCCTCTTCTGGGGTTCCCAGCTGCAGCGCCTGGATGCTGAATGGGAGAGGACACACAAGTTGAGCCCACAGCCAGTGAGGTGGGTGGTCAGACTGACCTGCTCCTGTGCCCACGTCTCTCCAGGGACATCTGGGTGGGAAGTGCACCCCTGGCAAGGTCTATAGGAAGGAGGAAAACCTGAGAGCGAGAGCGGAGCCAGAGAGGAACACCTGCCTCTGAGGTCTACGCAAACCAGGAAGTAGCCTGGAGGCCGGTCAGTCCCTAAGCTTGTCTTGCTGTATTTGAGGTCAGAGGTAGACAGCCTAGAAAGCCATTGCCTGGGGGTCTCTTAGGAAACCTGCTTCCTGCACCTCCGCCAGGAGTGGGCAAAGAAGCAAGCTTGGACTGACCTGCCAAACCCTGGGGCTTCGTGCTCAGGTGCCTGACAGAAGGAATATCCTCACCTTCTTGAGGTGGGCCAGCCTCAAGAACACAGTCTGTAGCCCGAAGTCCTGTTTTGCAACCCAAAGACAGAGAAACCCTCCATGGTAGCTCTGCCTTGGTGAGCTGGAAAATTGGCCAGAGGGTACTAATGTCATAAAACCCATATCAGGAAACGAGATTAAAAAAAAAAAAAAAAAAAAAAAAAAAAAAAAAAAAAAAAAAAAAAAAAAAAAAAAAAAAAAAAAAAAAAAAAAAAAAAAAAAAAAAAAAACCTTGCTTGTTTAAGGAAAGACCCATAAACACAGTACTCAGGATGCAAACACGCAGAGACATCAATACATTTCCAAAAGAGCAGAAAAACCAATCTACATAACCACAGCAGTCTACAGATAAGCTCTGGGCCTTATGTTTAGGATGGAACATACTAGGTAGCTCACAGCTTAAAATGTTATTATGAGCCTTCAAATTAGGCAAATAAAAGCAGCAGTATTTTTTTTTCTTCCTTTCTGAAAACTGAAACAAGCATCTTTAAGTTTGTTCTTTGATAAAAGTTTAAAAACAGCAGGAAGCATCATTCTGGCACGTAGCTTCTAACTTATTTATTTGCAGAACAGAGCTCATACATTAATAATTGTGAAGCACTTGCATGCTGCCTTTTTTTCTTAGGCAATTGATCATGAGCCTCTTTTTAGAATGTCAAGAGGTATACATCTACACTCTTCTCTATGCCACCTGTAAACTGAGGAACTAAGGGATCTTCCTCAGTGGAGGAGAGGGAGCCATCCCAGACTGGAGGGGGGCTTTAGCCACAGAGACCCCTGGGCCCCAAAGCATCTTCTCTTCCTACCCGCTCCACTGAATAACCTTGTGAGAACCAGCTCATCACTTGAGCCCTGTCTAACATTCCGCACAAACTAGTCCATCTTAGGTGTGAGCCCCACTTCCGTGCAACAGCTAGAAAGGTGGGACACTGCCACCTCTGGGTGACCTTGAGCTTCCTCTCCCCTTGCAACTTCTCCTACCCTTGACTCCACCTCATTTCTTCCTTTCTGGAACCTGGAGATGAAGGCAAGGCAGACATGCTTCCTAGGAGAGTCACTGGCCATGCCAGTTTACCTGGGACTAAGGTGTTTCCTGCCTGCAGCCGTAGCCCTGTGGAATCTGATCCCATCAGATTTCGGAAGCTAAGCAGGGTCCAGCCTGGTTAGTACTAGGATGGGAGGCCACCTGGGAACACCAGGTGCTATAGGCTTGGGAGATGGACCCGGCAACCCACTCCCAAAAATCAATCTGCCATTGAAAACCCTATGAATAGCAGAGAAGCACTGACAATAGTGTTTCACCTGTTGTATGTAGGGTCACTATGAGTCAGATACCAATGTGATAGCACCTAACAACAAACAACAAGGGGTTTCCTGGGAGGTAGGATTTTGAGTTTGAAAACCAGGACAGGATACAGTCTCAGAAAACCCAGGGCAGTGGGTCACTGTATTGCTGGATGTCTCCTCTTCCCAGTTTCCACGAGGTTAGTTTGGAAGTTTCCAGAATGCACATCTGCAGAGATTCTGATTGACTGGGGCTGCTGAAGCTCCATGCCCACCCTGGAGGTGATTGCCAGGACGGGGACAGGTGCCAGGGGGCCAGCCGAGAACCGTCCAACAGAAAGGGAGCCAGCTGAGGCCACGGAGCACTTTGCACTCTGCAGAGTCTTCCCACACCTGAAACCAACTCGACTTCTCTCCTGTTTCTCCAATTTGTCCTCAGATGAGGGGTTCTCAGTCCTTTCCCATCTGTGGAGTGAGGAGGGGTCACCCAAGGCTTTCACTCCCACCTGAGTACCAGTATCCTCGAAGGAGGAAATCTGGGAACAGGACAGTCACCCAGAGAGGAGCTGGAGCTAGGGGGCAGGCCTTGGAGGGCAAAAGCCACAGACCCCCCCTCCACTGCTGAGGGAGACGTGGTGGCCTGGGGGCCAATAGAGCTAGGTAACCAGGCCCAACACATGTTTTAGTAACACATCAGTAACATTTTTTGCATGCTTTAATTCAGCCTTCCAATACCTTTTAAGTGAAACACCTCTACATTCAACCCAATGGGTCTAAGTATTGATCTGGCAAATGCACAATAAATACCCTACTTTCCCTGTGTTTCCAGGCTCTTTGACACCCTGTGGCACCCTTACTGTCTCTGTACTCCATAAATATGGGTTGTCCGTAGTGACTTCGGTCCAAAGAGTACAGGATAGAAAAGGGGAAGAAAAGAGTGAGTTTCCGGTGGAGAAACTTGACGGACACAATGATTAAAAGTGAGAGAGAATCTGTCCTCTGCCCTTGGCCTCCTGACCTTGCTGCTGCCCTGCTGTAAGGTGGGGAGGCAGGCTGGAGAACCAGAAAGGTTTTGGCTCAGTAGTCACCCAGCTCTGAGTTCCTCTGTGTGTTCTTGGGGAAGTCACAGCCTCACTGAGCCTCAGTGTCTCCACCCATAAAGGAGAAGAGAACTAGAATGTGGTACCATATGTCTGGCCCACAGCATTGGTGAGTGCTGGAGAAATCTCTGATGATATTTAAGGGGAGACCCAAGTAGGCACAGCGACACCTGCCTGCCTGTCATCCCAGTGACTTGGAAGGAAGAGGCAGGAGGATTGTGAGTTTGAGGCCAGAGGCAGCCTGGATGACTTACTGAACCCCTGTCTGAAGATAAAAAATGTTTTTAAAATGAGCTGGGGGTGCAGCTCAGTGATAGAGCACTTGCAAAGCATGTGCAAGGCCCTGGGTTCAACCCACACCACAAAATAATGAAAAATAAAAAGAAGAGCAGAGGGCAGAGGCAGGCAGCAGAAGGGACCTGCCATGACCACCCCTCAATAGGGCAGTTCCCCTCTCCTCTCAAGGCCATCTGCCCTTCATGTGCTCTATCGAAACGCAACAAAGTCAAGGGCCTTTATATCCTCTTGGTCAGTTTGGTTAGGGGCTATTTTGCACAAAACTTTGCCTGTTAGCTGTCTGGTAGCCAGAAGGCACACTTTATAGAACACAATGTTCATGCCAGTGTCTCTAACCACAAACCCCAAGAGTCTGAATGTTGAGACACTCAGGAAGTCGAAAGGGTCCTCTCATCTTCAGAGGCCCGGCCCAGCTCACGGGAATGGCATGCATCAAAGGCAGGAAGTCCCTGACAAGTCTGTCCCATAAGCCACCAGACGCTGGTTACCTTTATGTGGCTGCACAAGAGGTCGGGTTCTCAGGAAGGGGTGAGGTGCTCTGGGACCTTCACAGCTGGGGTGGAGCCCAAGCCCAGACTCAGGAGTGAGGCCTGAGGAGCGAGGCCGAGGCCAGGCCTTCCCACCATAGGAAGCCTGGCTCCTGGCTGCCCAGAGGCAGACTTCAAGTCTGGGCCTCAGCTTGCTGGTGGGATAAGTGGCATTTGAGTTGTTGTTTCCTTGTCTCTCTTTCTCTTCTTTATTCTACAGATTCCCCAAGGCAATACTAAACATGTACTGCAAACCCTAGAGATAAGACCATGGAGAAACACAGAGAAGAGTGGGTGGCCTGTCTCTAAGATCTAACTGATCAAAGATCTGCAACAGTCCAGACCAGCTCCATAACCCAGGGTACGAGTTCCTTGTCCTGGGCCTCCTGAAAGAGGAGGGAAGTAGAAGAAGATAGGGGATAGCTGCCCTGAAGGGCTGGCTTGGGAGGTCACAGAAGTCTAAGTCACAACTACCTGCAGCCAGTGGCCCTTTGGGAGAGAAGAGGAGAGGGGATCTCTCAGTGGGCTGAAGCATCACCTTTGGAGAAGGAGGGGGAACAACAGGTTGTCCACAAACCTTTGCCAGCTTTCTGAAGGCAGCTGTATGGTAAACATACTCATAGGAGGCTAGGTGCGTGGCTCACATCTGCAATCCCAGCAACTCAGGAGGTGGAGGCAGAAGGATCACAGGTTTGAGGTCAGGGGCAGCCTGAGTAATTTAGTAATTTTATCTTGTCACAAGATGAAAAAAATAAAAAATGGGCTAAGGGTGCCGCCCAGTGGCAGAGCACTTGCAAAGTATGTGTGAGGCCCTAGGTTCAATCCCCAAGTACTGCAAAAATAAAACAAACAAAAAACCACCTGTTGTCACAGGAGTCCAGTTTAAGGCAGAAGCAAACCAGAAAGGGAAAATGAAGAACAGACAGCAAGAGATGAAGAGGAGGAAATCAAGGCAGAGGGCACAAAAGGCAACGCTAGGAGAAGAAGGCAGTGGCATGCCTGCTCCTATGTGCACAGCTCTGCTTCTGGGACTCTAAACCCTACTAGGAGATTTAGCTATAATGGTAACTTGCATCCACTCAGCCTCTTACAGATGAAGAAATGCCCCCTACGGCCACAGTTACAGATTAGCTAAATCAGAATCTGAACCCAGGGCTTCTAGATCCAAGGTCCAGTATTTCATCAGTCATTTGCCTCAGGATGCCTGCCTTGGGGTCACACTTGAACAATAGCTACTTTTCTCTGCTTGTAACTTTCAAAATAATCATCACTTCTCTGGACATGGTGGCCAGAGCCTGTAATCCCAGCAGTTGGGAAGCTGAGGCAGGAGGATCATGATTTGGAGGCTAGTCTTGGCTACATAGTAAGACCCTATCTCAAAAAAATATTTTTAATAATAAAGTTAAATCAATATATGCTGACATGATATATTAAATAAGAAATGGACTTGTCTGCTGAACAGAGAACCAAAATAAAGGTTGGCACCCTGCTTCACATTTCCCCAGCACACCACGCACAAAGACAACCTTCTCTGTGTGCATCATGATGTGCCAAAGTTAGGTTGTGCCTACTTACAATACTTCAAGTGCATGGTCTAGAGGTCTGAAAAAGAATGGGAAAACATCACCATGATATTGTGTGGGGGTAAAATGTCTATCAAGAACAGGAGTGTTAGGCTATACTCCATCAACCTTCACAAAAGAAAGAATCATGAGGCAAGTTGTAGTTCAGTAGTAGAGTGCTTGCCTAGCCTGTATGAGGCCCTGGACCCGATATTCAGCAAAGAAGGAGGAGAAGGAGAAAAAGGAGAAAAAGAAGAACAAGAAGAGGAGGAAAAGGAGGAGGGAAAGGAAAAGGAGGAGGAAGGAGAAGAAGAAATGAGAGACCATTCCTCCCAAAAGGAATTGCAACTCAGGAATCCATTTCTTTAGTTAGCTTGAAAATTGTGTGTGTGTGTGTGTGTGTGCGCGCGCGCGCGCGTATATATATATGTTGTTGTTGTTAGGTGCCGTCAAGTCGGTGTCCGACTCATAGCGACCCTCATAGGGTTTTCAATGGCAGACTGTTTCGGGATTGCCTTGGGAGTGGATTGCCAGGTCCTTCTCCCATTTTTATGGTGCTGGGAATTGAACTCGGGACCTCAGAGACTGCAGTGCAGCGCTCTACCAACTGAGCTAAATCCCAGCCCCATATATATACACATATGTACATATATATATGGGCTGGGGTTTATCTCAGTTAGTAGAGTGCTTGCTCTACACTCTCTGAGGACTTGCGTTTGATACCAGCACTGTGAAAACGGGGGGGGGGGGGGGGATAACGTGGCAATCCACTCCCAGAGCAATCCTGAAACAATCAGCCATTGAAAACTCTATGAGTCAGACTCACTCTATAGAACCTAACAAAAAAAGTCAGGATTAGTGAGAGTCACACAGAAGGAATAATGGTAGTGAACCCTATCTGTACTGCTTCATTTCCTTAAAAACAGGGCTTCAGACCCATGAAAAATTGGATTCAGGTTCAAGTGTGGGTTCCATACACTAAAATTTAGGAGCCAGACAGGGTGGCACATGCCTGTAATCCTAGCAAATTGGAACGGTCAGGCAGGAGGATTGCAGGTTCAAGGTCAGAGGCAGTCTGTGCAATTTAAGAAGAATCTGCCTCTGACTAATTTTATTTTATTTTATTTTATTTTATTTTATTTTATTTTATTTATTTATTTTTGCAGTATTTGGTGCTTGAACTCAGGGCCTTGTGCAAACTTTGCAAGTACTCTGCCACTTAGCTGCACTCCTAGCCCCTTTTTAATTTTTTATCTTGAGACAGGTTCTCACTAAGTTATGCAGGCTACTTCTAGCATCAAATTTATAATCCTCCTACTTCCACCTCCCAAGTCACTGGGATTACAGGTGTGCACTACCTCGTCTGGCTAAAATAAGAATTTTTTAAATAAATGAGGATATAGTTCAGTGGAAGAGTGCTTGGTAGTACAAGGACTTGGGATTGATCTCCAGTACCATTTTTTTAAAAAATTAGATGGTTTGGGTTCAGTTTGGGGTTGGATCTAAAATTTTAATCATATGTATGGGTAGTAGAATACATTTTTTTCAAAAATTTTTCCCCTATTTTTAAGTAGCCACCATGCCTGTCCTGCACCCATTTTGAACCAATCCTCTGTGAGCTTCCAGTGAACCTTTTCCTCCAGAAGTTTGATTCACTTGGTTTTTCGCTAACAACTAAGAAAGACCTCAAACTGCTTTTTATTTTGTTTTGTTTGTTTGTTTGCAGCACCAGGAGCCTGAACCCAGGGCCTCATGTATACATTGCAAGCACTCTACCACTGAGCTGCACTCCTTTTATAGAGTTTTGTCTAGAGACAGGGTCTCACTAAATTACTGCAGACTGCCTCTGGCCTCGCTGGAACTTACCATCTTCCTGTCTGCCTCCTTTCCTAAATTGCTGGGATTACAGGCACGTGCCACAGCACCTGTTTTGGTTTGGGGTTCTTGTTTGTTTGGGTTTGCTGTTGTTTTGTTTATTTGACAGAGGGTTTTGCTATGTAGGCCTGGCTGGCCTAGATCTTGCTGTGTAACCCAGGCTGGCCTTGAACTTGTAACAATCCTCCTACCTCAGCATCCTCAGTGGCTGGGATTACAGGTGTGCACTAGAGCGCACAGCTGATATCTAATGATACAAAACAAAAAAGCATTCGAACCTGAACCTGAGTCTAATTTTTCACTGGCTTCCATTTTAGGTTTGTGTTTAGAAATTTTTTAACTAATTAATTAAAAAAATTTTTTTTGCGGCATGAGGGGATTGGACCACTGCCTTGAACATGCTAGGCAAGGGCTCCACCACTGGGCTGCACCCCTACCCCTTCTACATATTTTATTTTGCGTGGGTCTCACTAAGTAATGCATGCTACCTCTGTCCTCAAACTCACCATCCTCCTGCCTCAGCCCCCTAAATCTCTGGGATTACAGGCTTATGCCCCTCTCCCAGTAAGAAAATATTTGTTAAATGCTTAAACAGTGGCAAGTTCTGATTTCATGCTTGGATCCAGTCTGAAGTCCTGCTATTCTACACATAGGCTTTATTTATTTATTTATTATTTTTAAATTTTTATTTATTTATTTTGCATTACTTGGAGGTTAAATCTGGGGCCTCACACATACTTTGCAAGTGCTCTACAACTGGCTGCATCCCCAGCCCATAAATTTTTTTATTTTTATTTATTTTTATTTTTCTGCGGTACTTGGGGGTTGAACCAAGGGCCTCACACATACCTTCCAAGTGTTCTACCCCTGGGCTGTGGCCTCAAGCCATTTTTTACTCTTTATTTTGAGTCAGAGTGTCTCT
Organism: Pedetes capensis; assembly: GCA_007922755.1. Taxonomy (NCBI): domain Eukaryota; kingdom Metazoa; phylum Chordata; class Mammalia; order Rodentia; family Pedetidae; genus Pedetes; species Pedetes capensis. Next base: position 99,855 of record VMDO01000837.1, read on the forward strand.
AAGTTATGCAAACTGCGTGGGCCCTCAAACTTGTAATCTTCCCAGCTTCCCCTCCCAAGTGGCTGAGATTATAGGCGTGAGCTACAAAGCCTGGCACATAGGATTTAAACCCAAACCCAAACCAAACCTGAACTGTCTAAATTTTAACATACTGAACCCACACCCAAATCTGAACACAATATTTTGCAGTTTTGAAGCCCTGCTTAAAAATTAAGTATGAAGCAAATAAGGCAAAATATTAAAAGTGACTCAAATAAACGGTAGGTGCAAAGGATACCATATCCAACTCTGAACTTTTGCCTAAAATATTTTACAATTTAAAAAGTGGGAACCTTGGCTGGGGGTGTGGCCCAGCAGTGGAGTACTTGCCTACCATGTGTGAGGCCCTGGGTTCAATTCCCCAGTACTGCTAAAAAAAAAGGGTAAACATTTTTATCAGAAATTAACAAGCTGGCCCTAAGATTCATATAGAAGTGCAAGTGTTTTAGTTACTTTTCATATCTGTGCCAAATACCTAACAAAAACTTATGGGAGGAAATGTTTATTTTGGCTCACAGTGCAGAGGATCTCAGTCCAATGTGGTGGGGGGGAAGGTGGAGCAGCTGGCAGCAGATACTGTGGCAGAGGACTTCACATAATGGCATCAGGAAATAGAGAGTGAACCAGAACTGGGGTCCACATAAATCCTCCAAGGGCCTGTCCCCAGGAATCTACTTCCACAAGCTAGGTCACACCTGCCAAAGTTCCACCTCTTCCCAAAACAGCACCACCATCTGGGGACCCAGTGTTCAAACAGAAGACCTTTGGGGAACATTTTAGATTCAAACCATAACAGCAAGGGACCCTGAATAGCAATTTTTTTAGAAAATAGAGCAGAGTTGGAGAACTCATACTTTCCAATTTCAAAGCTCACTACAAAACTACAATAACAAAACCCAGGAGAGGTGGTGCTCACCTATAACTCCAACAGCTTGGGAGGTAGAGGCAGGAAGATTGTGAGTTTGAGGCCAGAGGCAGCCTGTGTAACTTACCAAGACTGCCTCAAGATAAAAAATATAAAAGGGGCTAGGGTGCATCTTGGCTCAGAGGTAGAGCACTTGCAAAGTATGCACAAGGCACTTGGATCAGTCCCCAAGTATTGCAAAAAACAAAACAAAACCAAATATACAATAAGCCAGGCACTGTGGAGTATGCCTGTAATCCCATGATTCAGGAGACGGAGGTAGGAGGATCACAACTTCAGGACAGAGGTAGCCTGAATAATTTAGAGAAAGCCTGACTCAAGATAAAAAATAAAAAGTGGTCCAGGGGTGCACCCCAGTGGCACAGCACTTGCAAAGGATGTGGGAGGCACTAGGTTCAACTCCCAACTACTACAAACATAAAAAATACATACATACATACATACATACAGGACAACAGTGTGCTCCAGGTATAAGGATAGGCATATACATTAATGAAATAGACCTGAATGTCCAGAAATAAACCCTTTTTCATCCATGGATGGGAATAAACTTGTCTGAATAACAGCAAAGAAGCTTGTTTTGCCTCATGTTCAATTGATTTTTGACAGTGGTGGCAAAGTAATTCAATGGGGGAAGATTAATCTTTTCAATAAAAGCTCTTGAGACAACCAGATGTCTACAGTTAGGCCCCCATGCTTCATATCATACAAAAATTAACTCAAATATGGATAACAAACTGATATTGTTAGGTGCCATCAAGTCCAACACATAGCGACACTATGTACAGCAGAACAAAACACTCCCTAATTCTGTGCCAGGCACATGATCTTTTTTATGTTGAAACCCCTTGTTGTAGACACTGTGTCAATCCACTTAGTTGAGGATCTTCCTTTTTTTCATTGACCCGCCATTCCCCCAAACATGATGTCCTTCTTCAGGGATTGGTCCAAAATACATAAGACGCAGTCTAGCCATCTTTGCTTCCAAGGAGCACTCTGGTTGCACTTCCACTAGGACAGATCTGTGGGTTCTTTTGACAGCCCATGGTATATTCAATATTCAGCTCTAGCACCATAATCCAAAAGCATCAATTCTTCTCCTGTCTCCCTTATTCAATGTTCATCTTTTACAACCATATGATGTGACTGAAAATACTATGGCATGAGTCAGTCACATCTTTGTCTTCAAAGTGACATCATTACTTTTCAACACTTTAAAGAGGTCTTTTGTAACAACTTTTCCTAAAGTAATGTCTTTTGATTTCTTGACTGCTACTCCCATGTTGGTTGTAGAACTAAGTAAGGTATAATCTTGGACAACCTCAATCTTTTTCTCCATTTATCATGAAGTTTTTTATTGACCCAGTTGTTAAGAACTTTTGTTTTGTTTATGTTGACTCACAATCCATATGGAAGGCTGTGTTCTTTGATCTTCATCAGTAAATGTTCCAAATCCTCTTCAGTTTCAGTAAGGAGAGATGTGTCATCTGCATTAATGCAAGTTGTTTGAGTCTTCCTCCAATCCTGATGCCACATTTTCCTTCATAAAGTCCCACTCATAGGATTATTTGCTTACCATAGAGATTGAAGAAGTATGATGAAAGGATACAGCCCCGTTGCACACCTTTCTCAGCTTTAAACCAAGCAGTGCTTTCTTGTTCTGTTCAAGTGACTTCCTCCTGGTCCATGTACAGTTTCCTCATGAGTTCAATTAAGTGCTCTGGTATTCCCATTCTTTGCATGGTTATCCATAATTTATTGTGATCCATACAGTCAAATACCTTTGCATAGTCCATAAAACATAGATAGACATCTTTCTGGTATTCTCTGCTTTCAGCTAATATCCATGTGACCTTGGCAACAATGTCCCTGGTTCCATCCCCTCTTCTGAATCTGGCTTGATTTTCCAGCAGTTCTCTATCTACTGCCGCAAACACTTTTGAAAAATGTTTAGCAAAATTTTGCTTGCATGTCATATTAATGATATTGTTTGATAATTTTCACATTTGTTTGGATCACCTTTCTTGGGATTAGACACAAATGGATCTCTTCCAGTCAGTTGGCCAGGTAGCTGTTTTCCAAATCTCATGGCATAAAGAAGTTAGCACCTCTAGTGCTGCATCTGCTTGTTGAAACATCTCTATTGGTATGCCATCAATTCCTGGAGTCTTTGTGTTTTGCCAATTCCTTTCAAGGCAGTTTCCACTTATTCCTTCAGTATCATTGGCTCCTGATGATATTCAACCTCTTGAAATGGTTGGTCAACCACCAATTCTTTTTGGTATATTCTTTCCATCTTCTTTTGATGTTTCCTCCATCATTTTATATTTTCTATGTAGAATTGCCCCGTATGGCTTGAATTTTTTCTTCAATTCCTTAAGCTTGAGAAAAACAGAGCATGTTCTTCCCTTTTGGTTTTCTATCTCCAGCTCTTTGCACATGTCATTATAATATTTGATTTTGTCTTCTTGAATGGCCTTTTGAAACTTTGTTTAGTTTCTAAACTTCATCATGTCTTCCTTTTACTTACCTGCTCAACATTCAAGGGCAAGTTTCAGATTCTCTTTGTACATGGAATGTGGTCTTTTCCTTTTTCCTGTCTTTTTAATAATCTTTTTCTTTCCTTGTGAATAATGTCTTTGATATCATGCCACAACTGTTCTGGTCTTCAGTCATTAGTGTCTACAGCATCAAACTTGTTCTTGAGGTGGTCTCTGACCTCAGGTGGGATATACACAAGGTCACACCTTGGCTCCAGTTGTTCTAATTTTCTTTTATTTCAGTTTGAACCTGCATATGAGCAGCTGATGATCTGATCCACAATCAGCACCTGGTCTCATTCTGACATGTGATATTGAGCTTTTCCATGTCTCTTTCCACAAATGTAGCCAATTTTGTTCCTGTGTCTTCCATCTGGTGAATTCCATGTGTATGGTCACTGTTTATGTTGGTGAAAATGTCATTGGTCTGACAAAATTCTATCATGTGATCTCCAGCATCATTTCTGTTACCAAGGCCATATTTTCCAACTACTGAGCCTTCTTTGTTTCCAACTTTTGCATTCCAGTCACCAGTAATTATCAGTACATCCTGATTACATGTTTGATCTATTTCAGATTGCAGAAGCTAGTAAAAATCTTCCCTTTCTTCATTTATAGCCTTAGTGGTGGGCACATAAATTTGAATAGTCATATTAACTGCTCTTCCTTGTAGGCACATGGATATTATTCTATCACTGACTGCATTGTACTTCAGAACGGATCTTGAGATGTCTTTTTTGATGATGAATGCAATCCCATTTCTCTTTAATCTGTCATTCCTGGCATGGAAGAACATATGATCATCTGATTCAAAATGGCTCCTGCAGTCCATTTTAGCTTACTGATGCCTAGAATGTGGGTATATATATACTCCAATTCTGTTTGGATGATTTCTAATTTTCCTAGATTCATACTATATACACTCCATATTTCAATTATGAATTGATGTTTACAGTTGTTCCTCCTCATTTTGAGTCATGCCACATCAGCAAATAGGGGTCCCAGGGGCTTTACTCCATTCCTATCATTAAGGTAGGCTCTTTTAAGGAGGCAACTCTCCCCAATGGTCTTTTGAGTGCCTTCCAACTTGGAGGCCTCATTTTCTGGCACTATGTCTAACACTGTTTCTCTGCTGTTCACAAGTTTTTCAATGGCTAATCATTTTGGGAGCGGGCTACCAGGTCCTTCTCCCTAGTCTGCCTTAGTCTAGAAGCTCAGTTGAAACCTGTCCACCATGGGTGACCCTCCTGGTATCGGAAATACTGGTGACATAGCTTTCAACATCCCAGCAACATGTAAGCCCCTACGGCATGACAAGCTGACAGACATATGGGGGACAAACTGAAATATAACAGCTAAATTTGGATTAGACAGTGATTTCTTAGCCATGACACCAAAACCAAAAGTGACAAAAGACAAAAATGGAGTTCATCATAATTTAAAACTTTTGTGTTCTAAAGGACACCATTAAGAAAGTGAAATGACAGGGTTGGGTATGTGGGACAGTCGCAGAGGGCCAGCCTAATAGGCCCAAGTCCCCAAGTTCAATTCTCAGAACTGTAAGAAAAAAGAGAAAAAGAAAGACAGGAACAGAAAGTGAAGTGACAGCTCATGAAATGGGAGAAAATATTTGCAAATCATTTCTGATAAAGGCCTTCTATCCAGAATATATAAAGAGCTATTACAACCTAATAAATTATTGTCAATAAGATGACAACTAATCTAAGAATGGGCAAAGAACCTGTACAGACATTTCCGCCAAAAAAGACATACAAATGATCAATAAGCACATGAAAAGATATGCCTTTGGTATCAGTAGTCATTAGGGGAATGCAAATCAAAACCACAAGATACCACTTCATATCCACTCAGATGGCTACAATAAAAGAGATGGATAATAAGATATGTTGACGAAGTCAGGTCCAGTGGTACATGCCTATAATCCCAGAGAATGGGGAGGCTGAGGCTGGAGGATCACAAGTTCAAGGCCAGAGGCAGTCTGTGTAATTTAGAGAGACCCTGTTTTAAAATTAAAAAAAAAAAATGGGCTGGGGGTGCAGCCCAGTGGTAGAGCATTTTCAAAATATGTGTGAGGCCCTAAATTGAGCGCCTAAGTATCATAAAAAAAAAAAAAAGGCATTGATGAGGATATGGGAAAAATTGGCACCCTTGCACATTTCAGGTAAGCATGTAAAATAGTACAGCCACTTTGGAAAATAGTTGACCCTTTCTCAAGAATCTTAAATATAGAGCTGCCCTCCATGTCCTATAACCCAGCAATTCTACTTCTGGCTACCTACCTTAGAGGAATAGAAATAGGTCCACACAAAAATTTGTATACAAATGTTCATTGCAGCCTTATTCAAAACAGCCCAAAATGTCTATCAATCAGTGAATGGATGAAAAAAATGTATTATCTTTACACAATGGAATATTGTGTGCCAATAAAAAGGAATGAATTACCACATATCTTCAAATGTGATCTGATTTTTTTAGAGGGCTAAAAAATCAGATGTGAATTAGAATTGCATGCCGATTAGATTCATGGTCAAGAGCTGGGTTTTGAAAAAATTATAGAACCACTGTACATGTCATAAAAACAATACAATGCAATAACTTCTTATTTTATTTAGTACTATCATTATTATAATTTACCTGCTATTCATCACATGTCACCATCACTCGTAACTGAAATGTCAGGTCTCCCCATCACTTTATTCTCATATTTATTTAGTCACCCTATAGATAAGGAGGGGCTGGGATTTAGCTCAGTTGGTAGAGCACTGCGCTGCAGTCTCTGAGGTCCCGAGTTCAATTCCCAGCACCGCAAAAATGGGAGAAGGACCTGGCAATCCACTCCCAAGTCAATCCTGAAACAGTCTGCCATTGAAAACCCTATGAGGGTCGCTATGAGTCGGATGCCGACTCGACGGCACCTAACAACAACAACAACATAGATAAGGAGGGGCTGAAGGAAAGGAGTGAAATAGAATTGTGGTTGCAAAAAAATGAATGAGGGAGAGAAGAGAAGAGGGAAGCGAAGAAGAGACTGGGTACCAGCCATGCCCACTAGCTGGACTTAGCATTAATCCAGGGGAAAATGGGAGGTCCAGGGAAGATTCCAGGAAGGGGAGCAATATGTGCTGCTTTTTTGTATTAAGAGGCCCATTGTGACTCTGTGCAAAGAATGAGGTACAAGCCAGGCACGGTGGCGCAAGCCTGTAATCCCAGGGGTTCGGGAGGCAGAGGCAGGATGATTGCAAGTTCGAGACCAGAGGCAGTCTGCGTAACTTAGTGAGACCCTTTCTCAAAAAAGTAAAAATATGTGCTGAGGATGAAGCTCAGTGGTCCAGCACTTGCAGAGTATGCAAGCGCCAAGTCCTGGGTTCAACCCCCAGTACCACAAAAAAAAAAAAAAAAAAAAAAAAAAAAAGAATGAGGTACAAAAGGGCAGGGATGGGGGCAAAGAGATGCAGCAGTCTACATACAAATACAGAAAAAGATTAGATGGAGATTCAGCCAATGCCTGGCAGAGTTATCTCAAAATAACTTTTGACTTTATATTTTTCTGTACAGTTTGGCTTATTATAAATGAATATGCATTCATTTGGGGCTTCGTAAATATGTTTCAAAAGATAATGACTCATACCCTGGTGCTGTGGCACACACCTGTAATCTCAATGACTCAGGAGGCAGAAGATTGTCAGAGGCAGCCTGCATAACTTAACAAGACCCTGTCTCAAAAATAAAAAATAAAAGATGGGCTAGGTGTGCAGCTCAGTGGTAGAGCACTTGCAAAGTATGTGCAAGGCCCTGGCTTCACCCCATCAGTACTGAAAAAAAAAAGATAACCATTCATTTGGAACACATGCACATTGCCAAGGGGTATGCTATATGGTATATCCTGCATGGAAAGCAGTATGCTGGTTTCTCAAAAAGTAACGCATAGTTGAGCATGGTGGCGCACACCTGTAATCCCAGTGGTTTGGGAGACAGAGGCAGGAGGATCGCAAGTTCAAAACCAGAGGTAGTCTGTGTAATTTAGCGAGACCCTGTCTCAAAAAGTACAAAAATGGGCTGAGGGTGCAGCTCAGTGGTCAACCACTTGCAAAGTATGCAAGCCCTGGGTTCAACCCCTAGTACCGAAAAAAAAAAAAAAAAGGCATAGAATTACCATATAATCCAGCAATTCTACTTCTAGGTACAGACCCAAAAGTATTGAAAGCAGAAACTCAAACAGATATTTGTCTACCCATGTTTATAGTAGCATTATTACCAATAGCCAAAAGGTGGAATCAACCCAAATATCCTTCAACAGGTGAATGGATAAGCAAAATGTAGTACAATGGAATATTATTCAGTCTTTAAAAAGAATGACATTCTGACACGTGCTATAGCATGAATCAACTCATAAAACATTATGCTAAGTGAAATAAATCAGACTCAAAAAGGTATACTTTGTGTGTTTCCACTTATACATGGAACCCAGAGTAGGCAAATTCACAAAGATAAAAGCAGAGGTTGTCAGGAACAGGGAGCAGGTGAATGAGGAGCTATTGTTTAATGGGATAATAAGCTACTATTCTATTTGGGATGATGGAAAAAAACTCTATAAATGGATAGCAGTGATGGCGATACAACATTGTGAATGCACTTAATGCCATGGAAAATTGTATATTTAAAAATGGTTAACATAGTCAGGGGCAGTAGTTCACGGCTCTAATCCTAGTGGCTCCAGAGGCTGAGGTAGGAGAATGGCTAGTGCAAGGACAGAGGCAGCTGCATAACTTAGTGAGACTCTATCTCAAAAATGAAGTGTTGGGGTAGAGGTGCAGCCCACTGGTAGGGCACTTGCAAAATACGTGCAAGGCCCTGTATTCAACTCCCAAGTACCACCAAAATAAAAAGGTTAAAATCCTAATTGTTCTGTGCATTTTTACCACAATAAAAAAGATAATAGATATTAGATATTTTAGGTAACAGATATTTTCTATATATAGGGGAAAAAAACAATAATCACCCAAGAATAATCAGGAGACAAATCCTTTTATCAGAAAAGGCAATCTCTAAAGATGTTGGGGAGGAATCTGATGCTATCCATAAAGCAGATGCTGGGGAAGAACATGCTTTTCACAGATAATAGAATCATACACCTAACATGCTCCTCTATTAATGAAATGCCCATAGTATAGTCTAAAACAAACCTGTCCAATTGAAATACCATTTGAGACATGTGTAATTTTACATTTCATGAAGTCACATTTAAAAAGGACACAAATGAGATTTACTTTTAAAAAATAGTTTAACCTAAAGATCCTAAAAGGCTGGGATTTAGCTCAGTTGGTAGAGTGCTGCTCTTCAGTCTCTGAAGTCCCAGGTTCGATTCCCAACACTGCAAAAATGGGAGGACGTTGCAATCCACTCCTGAGGCAATCCCAAAACAATAAGCCATTGAAAACCCTATGACGGTCACTATGAGTCGAACATGACTCAACAGCACCTAAAAACAGCAAAGATCCAAAATGTCATTCTGGCATGTTAATAATATCTAAAAATCATGGGATAGTCTACATTCATTATTCTTTTCATACCAAGCCATCAAAATCCAAAGCATATTTTGCACTTAAAACTCATCTCAATTTGAACTAGCCACATCTCAGGTACTCATAACTACATGTGGCTAGTGGCTTCCACATTGGCAGCTTCAGGCTAGAATGAGGGGCAAGGTGTGGAACCAGTACTTTATGCACTGTCTTGTAGACTTATATCAACCACTTACCCTGGGACTTTTAGAAAGTACATGAATCAGCTTTCCATCAGTGAGACAGAATCAACTTAAAGGAGGAAAGCCTTATTTTGGCTCATGGATTCTGGGGTTTCAGTCCATGGTCACTCGGCTCCATCGTTTCTGGGCCTGTGGTGAGGCAGAACATCATGGCAGAAGGATGAAAGGGAGGAAAGCTGCTCACTTCATGGCCGCCAGGAAGTAGAAAGAGCAGGGGGACAGAGACAAAATATGGCCTTCCAAGGCACACCCCCAGTGACCTCAAACTAGGCCCCACCCCTAAATAGCCCATTCAGCTATAAATTAATGCACTGAGGGGAGTAGACCCCTTATGATCTACTCACCTCTCAAAGCCCCACCTCTGCACACTGCTGCATCAGGGACCAAGCCTTCCACCCATGAGTCTATGGGAGACATTTCATACCCAAATCATAACAGCAAGTGATCTAACAGTGTTGAATCTATGGCTCCTCATCTTGGGAAATTCTAATAAAATAGAATTAACAGGGCTGGGGATATAGCTTAACAGCAGGGGCTTATCTAGCATGTGCAAGGCCCTCAGTTTGATCCCCAGCACCACCACCACCCCCCAAAAAAAGAAAATAAAGAGTTAACAGTTCACCTAGTCAGGCTGGTGGCATACATCTGTAATCTCAGCACTCAGGAAGCTGAGGAATGAGAATTGTGAGTTTGAGGGCGGTTTGGGCTACATAGTAAGACCTTGTCTCAAAAACAAAACAAAACAAAACCTCACAGTTTTCTTGTCTGTGCTCTAGGAGCATTGGGAGACTCAGTTGAGATGGTATAAAACTACAAAGGTCCATGCCATTGTGATGTCTGATTGAATCTATTTATCAACGCCAGAATGCAATGTGTTAAAGAAAATTACAGTGTTAGATAACAACAACAACCAAAGCAAAGGTAAAAAAAGATCCACTGGAGATTTACTGTTTAAGGGGTACAGAGTTTCTATTTGGGTCAATTGAAAAGTGGGGGGAGGGGTACAGGGAAGGTGGGAAGGTGCAGCGTAGGTAAACACCTCCATGGTAGTCTTCTCCAGGAAAATTTGTCCCAAATCCACTTGCCACTGTTACATTGGGTGTATGCAACAAGAGGAACACACAGTCATAACTACTTTGCAAATACATTTTATCCTGGCCTATCAGATGCCATTTCTCAGAGGAAGGAGCTTGGAGCTATCTTATTTATGAATTTATTTTTCAGGGGTGGGGTGATTTAAAGAGCCCAGGCCATTTCCTGACGGCGCACACCCCACCGGGCTGACCTGGAGCCAGAGCCGGAGCAAGCTTCGTCCCACGCTTCCTGTCGGGTCCGGGCAGCCTGAGTTTCCTGGTGACCCTTCCCTGCACCCAGCCGACTCAAAGGCCTGGCAAGCCCTGATGCCAGCCCAAAAATCCGAGGCAGCTGGGTTTGTTATTTCAAGTCTTAAGCCAGCAGACTCTGCGCTTGGCTTCTGTATGTAAAAGTTAAAACAAGGATGTGTGTGACCGCCATGATTATAACACAAGTGGGCAAAAGTCCCTGTGTGACCAGCCTCTGAAATGACAGCCCATTGCAAACTTAATTTAACTAGTGTAATAAAATAACAAAAACAATAAGCGGTGGGAATGTAGAATAGTACAGCCATTCTAGAAAACAGTTTGACAGCTTCTTATAAAGCGAAACATACTTATGGTAAGGCCCTGCAGTGGCACTCCTGGGCTGGGATTTAGCTGAGTTGGTAGAGTGCTGCACTGCAGTCTCTGAGGTCCTGAGTTCTATTCCTAGCACCGCAAAAATGGGAGAAGGACCTGGCAATGCACTCCCAAGGCAATCCCGAAACAGTCAGCCATTGAAAACCCTATGAGGGTCGCTATGAGTCGGATATCGACTCAAGGGCACCTAACAACAACAACAACAAGCAGTGGCACTCCAGGCTATCGATCCCAGGGAAATGGAAGTTATGTTCATACAGAAGCCTGGCCCATGTGGTGCTAGGTGTCTAGGGTCCCAGGTACTAGTGGGGCTGAGGTGGGAGGACTGCCTGAGCCCACAAGTCTGAGACCAGCCTGGGTAATATAGTGAGGCTATCTCAAAATACACAACAAAAATGTTAGGCACAAATGTCTGCAACAGCTTTATTTATAACGTTGCTAGGTGCCATCAAGGGCTGGGATTTAGCTCAGTTGGTAGAGTGATGCTCTGCAGTCTCTGAGGTCCTGAGTTCGATTCCCAGCACTGCAAAAATGGGAAAAGGACATGGCAACCCCCTCCCAAGGCAATCCCAAAACAATCTGCCATTGAAAACCCTATGAGGGTCACTATGAGTCGGACACGACTTGACAGTATCTAACAACAACAACAACAGGTGCCGTCAAGTTGGTGTCCGACTTGTAGTGACGCTACATACAAGTGAAACACAGGTGAAGTGCTTCTCTGCTGTTCATAGGGTTTTCAATGGAGGATTGATTTGGGGGAGTGGGTTGCTGGGTCCTTCTCCCAAGCCTACAACACCTGGTGTTTCCAGGTGGTCTCCCATCCAAGGACTAACCAGGCTGACCCTGCTTAGCTTCCAAGATCTGATGAGATCAGATGCCACAGTGCTACAGCTGCAGGCATTATTTGTAATAGTGTATTAGTCAGAGTTCTCCAAAGAAATAGAAATGAATGGATACTTGAGAGAGCGAGAGAGACTTATTATGACGAATTTACCTAGGTTTGGGGTGTAGCTCAGTTGTAGAGTATGTGCCTGGCATGCACAAATCCTTAGGCTTAATTCCCAGCACGCACGCACGCACCCACCCACACACACCCCAGAAAAGAAAAGAAAGAGAAAAGCAAATTGGCTTATATAATCATGGAGGCTGACAAATCCCAGAATTGGCAAGATGGAGACCAAGAACAGCAAATAGTGGCATTCTAGTCTAAAGGCCAGCAAGCTGGATATCCAGGAGAAGCAGATGCTTTGGTTCAAGCACAAAGACAGGAAAAACCCATGTCCAACTCATTCAGGCAGAAGGAATTCTCTTTTACCCAGGGAAAGAAAATTCAGTCCTTCACCTGATTGGATTAGGCCGACCCACGTTAGAGAAGGGTCTGTTTTTCTCAGTTTAGCAACTTAAATGTTAAAACTCATCCAAAACCAGGTGCAATGGCACACGCCTGTAATTTCAGTGACCCAGGAGACAGAGGCAGGAGGATCGCAGGTTTGACATCAGAGGTAGCCTGCATAACTTGTTGTTGTTAGGTGCCATCAAGTCAGTATCCCAATTCATAGCGACCCTATGTACAACAGGTGAAACAGTATTGTTATTGCTTCTCTGCTATTCATAGGGTTTTCAATGGCAGATTGGTTTTTGGGAGCCAGATCCTTTTCCCAAGCCTACAGCACCTAGTGTTCCCAGGCGGCCTCCCATCCAAATACTAACCAGGCCTGACCCAGTTTAGCTTCTGAGATCTGACGGGATTGAATGCCACAGTGGTATGGCTGGAGGCTTGCATAACTTAGTGAGACCCTATCTCAAGATGAAAAATAAAAAAGGGGCTGGGGGTGCAGCTCAGTGTCAAAATGCTTGCAAAGTATGCACGAGACCCTGGGTTCCTAGGTTCAACCACCCAATACCACACACATACAAAAAAAACCTAGCCAGGCACAATGGTGCACATCTGTAATCCCAGGGGCTCAGGAGGCAGAGGCAGAAGGATGGCAAGTTCGAGACCAGAGGCAGTCTGTGTAACTTAGTGAGACCCTGTCTCAAAAAAAAAAAAAAAATGGACTGGGGGTGCAGCTTAGTGGTCCAGCACTTGCAAAGCATGCAAGTGCAAAGCCCTGGGTTCAACCCTCAGTGCTGGAAAAAAAAAAAAAAAAAAAACTCATTCAAAAACATGCTCAAAGAAACATCCAGAATAATAATGTTTGACTGATGATCAGGGGTCTCCATGGCCTAGGCAGGTTGACACATGAATTTGTGTGTGTGGGGGTCGGGGTGGTGGGTATGTGTGGTTGTGTATGTGGGTTTGGTACTGAATGGTTGAACTAAGGTCCTTACACATGCTTGCATGTACTCTACCACTGAGCTGCACTCTAGCCCAGTTTTTACTTTTTATTTTGAGACAGGGGCTTGCTAAGTTATGCATGCTGCCTCTGGCCTTGAATTTACAATCATTCTGCCTCCACCTCCCAAACTGCTGGGATTATAGCCGTGTGCCAGCATGCTTGGTTTGACACATGAAATTAACTGTTGCAAGTCAAAAACTGGAAGCCAGCCAAAAGTCCTCCTACAAGGATGTGGATAAACAAATTCTGATATACCCATACAATGGAATACTACTCAGCAATAAAAGGGAATGAGCTACTGATACAAGCAACTACTCAGATGGGTCTCAGGACTTTATGCTAAGTGAAAAAAGCCAATCTTGAAAGACCACATACTGTATGATTCCATCTGAGTAACATTCCTGATGTGACAAAATTATAGTGATGGAGAATAGAGCAATGCTTGCCAGGAATGAGGGCTGGGGAGGGGGCGTAACTAATGAGTAATATGAAGGCGCTTCTTAGTGGACACTTCTATGGTGATGGTGACTTGAATCTAGGCCTATGATAAAACTTCCTGGAGTATACACCTCCTGAAAAAACTGATTATAAAGAGTATCTGTTTAGAGAGCCCCTGTTATGTTCCCAATACGGCTCTTTGGTTTTCTTTTTTCTTTTTCTTTTTCTTTCCAGGGCTAGGGATCAAACCCAGGGCCTCACAAATGCTAAGCACACACTCTGCCATTCAGCTACACCACCCCCAACACTACTCTTGAAATTTTACACACATTACACATAATATCAAAAGTAATCTTGTGAATAAACAACATTATGCCCATTTTATAGAGAAGGAAACATGCTCAGAGAGTGTAATAACTATACACAAACACACAGCTGGTGAGTGGCAAAATCGAGACTTGTGACAAATCTGTCTGACTTCAATGCTTTTGCCCTTTCTCGTGTTGTCTCCTAGTACTGACACAAACTCTAAAGAACCAAGCCTCTGTCATTCCCGTGAGAGATCATCCCAGCCCTAGTATCTTACACCATTGCTGAGCACCCTGCCCTTGACCTCCTGCCGCTCCCTAACCCCCTACTGACAGCTGTGGTGGGGCCTGACATAAATGCAGGCAGTCCTGCTCTGGGAAGAGATGATAAGAATTAGCAAAAGGGAGCCGAGTGAGGTAGTGCACCCCTGTCATCCCTGCTACTCAGGACATGGAGCCAGGAGGATCATGAGTTCAAGGCCAGCCTGGGCTACATAGCAAGTTTGAAGCCAGCTGGGACTATATTGATAGACCCTATCTCAAAAAAAATGGAATGACATCTGGGCATGGTAGCACATGCCTGTAACCCCAGCGGCTTGGGAGGCGAAGCTGGGAGGATCGCAAGTTAGAGACCAAGTGAGACCCTGTCTCAAAAAGTAAAAAAAAAAAAAAAAAAAAAAAAAAAAGTGCTGGGGGTGCAGCTCAGTGGTCCAGCACTTGCAAAGCATGCAAGCAGGAGGCCCTGGATTCAGCTCCTAGTACTGCAAAAAAAAAAAAGGAATGAGAGTGGGGGATGCAGCCTGGCATACACAAGGCCCTCTGTCCAATCCTTTGCACTGAAAATAAAAAAAGAAATGATCAGGGAGTTGAGGCATTAAGGAGCAAATTACAGGCAGATAGCTCTGTCAAAGGCTGAGGGGCCTCCTTAAACCACTTGAACTTAGATAGCAACTGATTTTTCAAGGGCACATGTCTGCATATGGCCTGCCTGACATCCCTTGGACTAAGCTAATGTCATGGTTTGAATCTAAAATGTCCCCCAAAGTTCATATGTTTGAATGTTTGATCCCTAGCTGGTGGCCCTGTTCATGCAGGCGATGGGACATTGGAGACAGGTTCTGGTTTATGGAAGAGGCCTACTGGGGGCCAGCCTTTGGAGTTTACCCCAGACTAGCAGTTCCAGGCACTCTCTCTGCTCTCTCTTCCTGAGCTGCCATGACATGGGGTTGTCTGATGAGGGTCCTGCAGCCTGCCATGCCTGCCCTGCTGCACCTCCCTATCCATATGGAATAAGCTCCTCTAACCGTAAGCCTCCAATAAATATTTCCTATATAAATTTGCTTCTGCAGGTTTCTCTGCCACAGCTATGCACCAAGTAACTAGTAGAGCTGGAGACTCCCCTTCTGTGCTGCCACATCAGCATGATCTATCTTTATCAGGGGTTTAACATATGCTTCTAGAGTCACCAACATAGTTGTGGTTGATCTGGGGTCCTAGAGGAAAACTTGGTCCAGGAAGACGCCCAGTAAATATTTGTTGAGTGAATAAAGGAACTGCAAGAACCTTACACACAGGTTGTGGACTCGAACACCTTAAGAGGCCAGGCAGATAATACCAATGATCGAGGTTGAGGACAGTGACTGCAGAGAGTGGTGAGGGCTGGAGTGGAATGAGGATGCGTGCCTAAGATAAGGGGCCAGCTGTTCAGCGCTAGCCATGTGCTGCCTCGTGGAAATGTAGGCCACCTATTGCTACATCTGATTCTTCAAGAGAAGCCAAAATCCAGACTTTTATGATGAGCTCCTGATTTCTTCATGTTGTGAACTAATTTTAAATTTTTTAATTAAGTGAGGGCTAAATGAAACACATAGGCTGGTTGAATACTGCCCAGAGGCCATGGCTTGAACTTCAACTTTGAATTTATAAATAAATAAAGGAGTCAGGATGTAGCTCAATGTCTATTATACACAAGATCCTAGGTTTTGATTCTTAGCACTAAAAAAAAAAATGTTTTAAATAAATAAATATATCATTGCTCCAATAGGTATGGAGGTTAAGTCTTTTCAAGATGAAAAGACTTTACGTGATGGAGTATTATTCAGCTATAAAGAAGAACAAAATCAAGCACAAGATGTGGTAGTGCATTCCTATAATCCCAGCACTCAGGAGGCTGAGGCAAAAGGATCATAGGTTCTAGGCCAGCCTGGGCTACAGAGTAAGTTTGAGGCCAGGCTGTCTCAAGAAAGAAGGAGGAAGTGGAGGAAGAAGATGAGGAGGAGGAAAATTTATCTATGATCCCATTATTCTGTACCCATTATTCTGTACAATTAATGTAATGCTACCGAAAAAAAAGAAAGAAAGAAAAGAAAAGACTTCTATGGATAAATGGTGGTGATATTTACACAATGTGAATGTACTTAATTGTACTGAACTGTACAATTAATAATGATTAAAATGGAGGAGGAGGAAGAGGAGGAACTCCTGTCATTTGCAAGAACATGGATGGAACTGGAGATCATCATGTTAAACTAAATAAGCCAGACTCAGAAAGACAAAAATAGTGTTACTTTTTCTCTCATATGTGGAATCTAGATTTAAAAAGAAAAAGAGAAAGGACATAAAAATAGAAGGGGTACTATTTGGGAAGAGAAGGAGCAGCAGCAGGAGCCTGGAGGGGGACAAAAGATATCAAGAAAATCAAGGAAAGTGAATATGATCAAAGTACATGATATGTGTGAAAATGTTGCAGCAAAACCCATTATTCTGTATAATTAATGTAACGCTACCAAAAAAAAAAAAAAAAAAAAAAAAAAAAAAAAAAAAAAAAAAAAAAAAAAAAAAAAAAAAAAAAAAAAAAAAAAAAAAAAAAAAAAAAAAAAAAAAAAAAGAAAAAAAAGACTTCTACAGATAAAATTATACATCTGTATAATTAATGTAACGCTACCAAAAAAAAAAGGAAAAAAAAAAGACTTCTACAGATAAATGGTGGTGATATTTACACAATGTGAATGTACTTAACAGTACTGAACTGTACTATTAACAATGATCAAAATGGTAAATTTTATGTTGTAAATATAAATATATTTCTTTTTGCTTTTTCTTTTATTCTTTTGTTTTGGTTTTTTGGTGCTAAGGATTGAACCCAGGGCCTCATGAATGCTAAGTACACTCTCTCCCACTGAGCTATGCCCTGAGTCCTCCTGCAATTTTTAAAAAATGATATAATAAATACAGATGTGAGGGCTGTGGGCACAGCTCCATGGTAGAGCCCTTGCCTAGCATATGCGAAGCCCTGGGTTCAATCCCCAGCACCACAAAATTTTTTAAATTAAAATAATAAATTGGGTTGGGGCTGTAACTCTGTGGTAAAGCATGTGCCTAGCATGCCAAAGGTTTTGGGTTTGATTCCCAGCACTGCAAAAATAAAATAAACAGCAACTCAGGAGGCCAAAGCAGGAGGATCACAAGCTCGAGACCAGAGGCAGTCTGCGTAATTTAGTGAGACCCTGTCTCAAAAAGTAAAAAAATGGGCTGGGGGGTGCAGCTCAGTGGTCCAGCACTTGCAAAGCATGTAAGCGCAAGTTCCTGGGTTCAACCCCTAGTACTACATACACAAAAAGTATATATTATATATATATATATATATATATATATATATATATATATATGTATAAATAAACAAAATGCATATAAATATCTATCAAGCTTCTTGAAGAAAAGGACCTTCCTAAGGATAGAATAGGAACACAAAAGAAAAGTTGGAGAGATTTGCCTCTTATCATATTTCTGGCATGTCCCAAAACGGCCAAAATTAAAAGAAAAAGAATACACCATGGAAGTGTTTGTAGCAAAGATGGTAACAGGTTAATATATTTTTAAATTCTCAAGTAGATCAGTAAGAACATTAAGGGTCCTACCAGGTAACTAGGACAAAGCCAAATAAGGAATTTAGTGAGACCCTATCTCAAAAAGTGAAAAAAATGGGCTGGGGGTGCAGCTCAGTGGTACAGCACATGCAAAGCATGCAAGCATGAGACCCTGGGTTCAACCTCCAGTACCACAATAAATAAAGAAACAAATAAATACAAATGTAAATGATTGTGTGTGTGCACGTGTGTTCACACTTATATGCCCCAGCTCTATCCACTGAGAGGGACAGGGAACAGCTTCACTCTAGTAGCAATGAGCACACTTAGCATCCAGATCTTGACTTCTAAATACCATTCTAAATACCAAAAAGAACCAATGACCTTGGAGAACTGGCGGATTCCAGGGTTAAGACAGGAAAACGACAGATGAGCCTGGAACAGTCTGGAGTAGAAACCTCAAAGAATGATGGGTCTTGGCAAAAAGGCAGAGCAACTGGCTTGAACAGGCCTCCACTAGCCAAATTGGGAATAATTTAATCATTAAAATAAATAGTGAGAGCAATGGATCATAGCCCACGGAATCCATGAGTCCATGCAGACATAAATAAACTATTTGCCCGAGATCATAGAGGCTGAGATAGCATTGGAGATGAAGGATGCTCACCCTTGCTTGCCTTTTGCACTTTATATTTACTTACTTATTTTTTCAAACACTATGCATGGAAAGGATATGGCATATAGAGCAAGCTATGGGCCCAGAAAATTCCTAGAGAGACTGTCCAGGATGCATGGACTTTGGAGATCTGTCCAGTGCCACTTCCTGCTTCCCATTATGCTGGGGGAAGGGAAGATGCAGGGGTGCCAATGAGGACTGGAAGTGGGGAGAGCCGGGCAGGACGGAGGGGAAGAGACGCGTCTTCCCACTACTGCTTCCCTTGAACAGGGCCAGGCGGGGGCCTCGCACAGAGCGGGCTGCCCCACATCTGGTTCACATCGAAGGGTAAAAGCAAACGGGTCTGACCTGGAAAAGGCCCAGCGGACTTGGCCTAGATGTGTGGCTCGGACACCAGGGCACCGCATCACCTCTTCCATGGATCACCAGGCCTGGCGAGCTCCCGAGGGCTCACAGAGGGGACGCAGCTGGAGGGAGGCCGTTGTCTCTGCTTAGATCGGCAGTGTCTGTGCCCAGCTCCACCTCATGTACCAAACAGCTTCGTCATGCGGCCAAAGAGGCCAGTTCTTGGACTTGTGGATGATTCATTTCAGGCCCGGCATGAGTCTGGGGCTACGCACACACCCTGGGAACCGCATCCGCCCAGAGCTCTTGCTTGGGCTTCGTGTGGCAACTCCCTTGCTGTGGAGCCTTCGACAGCTGTCTTAACATCTCTGAGCCCCAGTTTCCCCAGCAGGAAAATGGGAACCATAGCTCCTTCTTCATAGAGCCATGACTGGCCTAGAATAGTGACTAAACTCAAGGCACAGCTTCTGCATCAGAAAGCTCTCGATCATGTCTGCCATCCCTACTGCTCATTTGCATACCAGTCTTAGCTTTCCTATTGAGTATTAAAAGACTTGTTGTTAGGTGCCATGGGGTCCAGTCTGACTCATAGCGACCCTAGGTACAGCAGATGGAAACACTTCCGGATTCTGTGCCACACATACTATCTTTTTTATGTTTAAGCCCATTGTTGCAGATACTATGTCAATCAATCTGGTGGAGGGTTTTCCTTTTTTTTGCTGACCTACCACTCTCCCAAACATGATGTCTTTCTCCAGGGATTGGTCTCTCCTGACTACATGTATTTAGGACATTAAAAGACTTAGGAAATAAAATATAAAAAATGTTTAAAAGAAAAGGAAAAAAAGACTTTTTCTTCCAGACTTTTTATCCTGGCAATTAGTACCACCCCTAGGAGTGTGAGGCAGAGGTCAGCCTTGCTGTTTGGTGGCTGTGTGACTCTAGGAAGCTTCCTCAAGCTCTCTGAGACTCCGTTTCTTCTTCTGTAAAGGGAGAATCCTTGCCCTTACCTCCCTGATGGTCATGAGAATTGAGAGAGGGAATGCATTCTGGGAGTGGTAGGTTTGTGGTAAATACTATTTTCCTTCCCAGAGTCATATTAAAGGCTCAAATAGCTGTTGGGGTGTAGAGAAACCTCACAGGGAAGCTGCTCTTAAAACCACCCATGTGGCTTTATCTGCCCAGCATTCCTTCTTTCCTCTTCAGACGGAAGAGAGTGATTCACTATGGGGACAGCCTCAGGCCCAGAGTCCCGGCCAGCCAGGGCCCCTTAGACAGCGACTTCCAACTTCCATCTGCCCTCAAACTTACTGAAAGGGCACTACGCCTGGGGCTGTGGCTCAGTGGCAGGGTGCTTGTCTAGCATGCCCTGGGGCCAGGGGGAGACAGGGAGGGACAGAGGGGGAGGGCTGAGGGGGAAGAGGCAGAGGCAGAAAGAAAGAAAAAGAAAGAGAGAGAGAGAGAGAGAAAGAGAAGAAAAGGAAAGAAAGAAAGAAAGGAAGGAAGGAAGGAAAGAAAGAAAGAAAAGGAAAGAAAGAAGAAAAGGGAAGAAAGAAAATGAATAAATATCCTAGAAAAGGCATTGCTCCTCGGCCATGTGCGCCCAGCTGGCTCACCTGAGGATCCTCTAGGATGTTCTCGGGGATCATGCTTTCGTGGGCATGTGGGTCCCCTGAAGAAGTCCAAGGCCAGTGATCCCTGCAGAGCAGAGTTCAGGGCACAGCCTTCTTTGGTCTTTCTGAGAAGACGTGAAAGCAGAGAGGCTGGCTACACTGTGGTAAATCATTTGACCTCCTTTTGCCTCAGTTTTCTCACCTGGAAAATGGGCTGATAGCTTTTAGTGCAGCTTTGCTGAGAGGTTCAAGTAAGGGTCATATGTAGAAAAGCGCCGAGCACAGATTAAGTGCTCAGTAAGAGCTCACTGTTACCTGTGAGCAGCCACCGGGATCTCTCTAGTCCTAAATAATCCCTGCTGAGCAGTTCAAAAGTTGCCGGGTTTTCAAGCGTATCTTGGATTTCCTAGAGCTACTGGGGATAAAGAGCACCTGTTACCTGGTTTCTCTCACCTCCCTTCATAAGTGAGTCTGACATTCCATCTGCATCCAATTCACTGCTATAATCCAGCCACAGTTCCACCTGTAGAACAATTGACTCCCACCAGACCATCAGTGTCCCAACACACACACAACCCTCTTCCTCTAAGAATTGTATCAGCTCCTGATCACCTCCAATCACCCATTTATCCACCGGCCAGGAACTAACACCCTCTAAGCTGGGACACCTTGCAGGATCAACACACAAACCCAAAAACTTTTGCTTCAAGTTTTTTCACTGAGACCTTGAACAAAAAGAAGAACTGAAAAAAGCAGGCCTTCCCACCTCTGTGAAATTGTAAGTAAAACTCAAAATTAAAAAAAAAAAAAAAAAAAGAAAGAAAGAAAGAAAGAAAGAAAGAAAGGCAGGCATGCATGATGGTGCTGGTCTATAATCCCAGCACTCTGAAGGCTGAGGCAGGAGGATTGTAAATTCAAGGATAGCCTGGGCTATATGGTCAGATTTTGTCTCAAAAAAAAAATGTATACATAATATCACAGTAATATTACAGTATGGGCTAGGATTTAGCTCAGTTGGTAGAGCACTGCTCTGCAGTCTGAGGTCCTAGGTTCAATTCCCAGCACCGCAAAAATGGGAGAAGGATGTGGCAATCTACTTCCAAGTCAATCCCGAAACAATCAGCTGTTGAAAACCCTATGAGGGTTGCTATGAGTCAGACAGGACTCAACAGCACCTAACAACAACAATATTACATTATATGATGATTACATATTATATATATTAATGGTGTAAGTTTCCATACATGTATTTCAAGCTACCTGTCATCACTCAAAGGTTAAAAAAAAGCTTGCCACATTCAAGTGAAATGGAACAAATCATTTATATATTGGCTGACAAGAAAGAGCTAGAAGAATAACAAGGTGGAGGCCATGGTTTCTCTGAGGAAGCTGTTGAAATCTGCTTTATGATCAGAATGGGATATGATTGTAGGTAGAGGTTGGGGAAAGGCTGTTTAGAGATTTTTGGGTTAAGCCAGGTTGTCCAGCCTAAAAAGAAAGTATTTTCATTTCCCTTTCTCTCCCTCTCTCTCTCCCTCTCTCTCTCCCTCCCTCTCTCTCTCCCTCCCTCTCTCTCTCTCTCTCTCCCTCTCCTTCTCCCTCCCTCTTCCTCTCCCTCTTCCTCTCCCTCTCTCCCACTTTGCCTCTCTAATGTCAACTGTGCCCTTAATCTCTTGCTTTTTACACTAACACCAATTGAAAGCTTACTTGTTGAGTGGGGTAACATACTCACCCTGCTCAAAAACTTCTTGGGGAATTAAGTACCAGTTTTATTCCCCATCATGCTGAGTTGGAAAGTGTGGCACAGGTCAGTTAAGCAACTTGCAGGAGGTCATACAGCTATGAGATGTCAGAGCCTGGATTGAAACTCAAATCTGACTGATTCAAAAGCCAAGATATTAACCACTGAGCCCTACTGCCTCCCTGTGGCGGTTTGGACGGTTATGAGGGTGCCTTCCTGAAGGTTTGCAAACACGTCCCTACCCTGGAACACATCACATTCAGCATCCCCTGCTTTGCTTTCATAGCAAACCCTGAGCCCTGTTCCCATTTCCAACATGCGTCACTATTTTTTTATTAGAAATTTTTAATGTACATCTTAATGTGATTCATTTTGACATGCTTTTCATTGTGACATTTCCATATATGCATTTTGATAAACATTATTCATATAGGTTACCCCTTAACCTCCCCTATGCTTCCCCCTTTCCCACCCTCCCCATCTAAGTTTCCCATCTAAGTCTTCTCTATCTTTTACTTAGTAGTATTTTTCTATATGTCCTTGGGTTCCAGTTCTGTTTAAGATAGAAACTTTTCCTGTAGTGGTCTTCGTTTTTATCTTATTAGAACAATTACATGCGGATCATAATAAAGGGGGGGGGGAGATAAGAATGATGTCAATATAAATGGACTAGAAATCGCATGTTATTGTTCTAACATGCGTCACTATTGACCCAATGTGAAAGAAGCAAATCTTTGTTGGCTTACTTTTGTTTTACCAGTAACTTCTTCCTCTGTCACTAGGCCCTTACTAAAAGGAAAATATTTTTCTCACCTTTCCAGGTAAAACTGAAATAATTCCCTGTCTGTCCACCCACAGTACCTGTTAGAAGCCACTGCGAAGCTCTGAGGGCTGAGCCTGGGAGGGACTTCTGTCCCTGAGTCACCCAGTGTGGGGAAATTGGTTGTAGCACCTAGGGCAGGAATGCTGAAGTAGGGTACATCTCTAAAGTTTTTTTAAAAAAGCATTGTTCCTCATAATAGTGTTTTATAGAGGGGAGGCATGAGAGTTTTCTTCCCCTATTAAAGTTTAAAGCAAGCTGGGCGCAGTGGCGCACTTCTTTAATCCCAGCCACTCAGAAGCAGAGGCAGGAGGATTGCAAATTGGAGGCCAGAGGCAGACTGCATAATTTAGTGACACCATGTCACAAGGTGAAGGATTTAAAAAGGAAGGCTGAGGGTGTGGCTCAGTAGTAGGTGCTTGTAAGGTATATGTGAGGCCCTGGGTTCAAGCCCCAAGCACCAAAAAAAAAAAAGTTTAAAGCAAAAATTTCACCTTTTCTTGGCTTCTCGCGCAGCAGTGGGCATGGCAGGAGGTGGCGTCATGACAGGCAGCTGAGGATAGGGAGGTGGGTCTGGTGTGGGGAGGTCGATCTGTCTAATGGGATCAGGAACAAAGTGGCCCCTTAGAATTAGATTAGAATCCAGCGGATTGAGTCTGGGTGGCCTGAACCCAGTTTGATTTGGTTGCTTCCTGTTTATCAAGTAGCATAAAGGATGACAGAGAGAGACCCAGAAAAGGCAAAGGAGGGTCGCTGGGCACCGTGGCACATGCCTGTAATCCCAGCATTTGGGAGTCTGAGGCAGGAGGATCAATATGAGTTCAAAGCCAACCTGGTCTACATAGCGAGTTCCAGGGCAATATGGTGAGACCCTGTCTCAAAAACGAAAACAGGAAGCTGGGTGCTGTGGCGCATGCCTGTAATCCCAGTGGCTCAGGAGGTGGAGGC
Organism: Pedetes capensis; assembly: GCA_007922755.1. Lineage (NCBI taxonomy): Eukaryota > Metazoa > Chordata > Mammalia > Rodentia > Pedetidae > Pedetes > Pedetes capensis. Next base: position 123,956 of record VMDO01000837.1, read on the forward strand.
AGGAGGATCGCAAATTGGAGACCAGATGCAGTCTGGGTGATTTAGCAAGACTGTGTCTCAAAATGTTAAAAAAAAAAAAAAAATGAGCTGGAGGTGCAGCCCAGTGGTCCAGCACTTGCAAAGCATGCAAGCGCGAGGCCCTGGTTCAACCCCCAGTACCACACACACACACACACACACACACACACACACAAAAAAAAAAAAAACAGGCAAAGGAGAGAGGAGGGAAGGAGATGCACTGGCAAGGACCCTGTGTGGACAAATAAGCTTCTCAGATGGAAATAACAAAGGGCTTGGGTTTCTTTTTGCTTTCAAAGTCAGGTTTGCCAGAAAGCAGCCATGGCCAGCAGACCTAGCAGCTGACTTCGAGCATCTCCTGTGCTCCGGGCCCCATTCTGACCACGTGACCTGGGTGAGCCGCTTAACCCTCATGATGACCTCAGCACATGAAGAATGTTTGAATATTTACAGACAAGAAAACTGAGGTACAGAGAGATTAACTGACCCAAGATCTCAGCAAGGAAGTGGCCACGGTGGAGCCCCACACCAACACTCCCAGCCACCATACCCACACCCAGCTCCCCCAGGAATCAATGTTAGGAATTTCTCCTTCAAAAGGGAAGACTGAAGCTCAAGATCTGAGCTGGGTGTGGTGATGCACACCTGGAATCCCAGCACTCTGGAGGCTGAAGTTCAAGGCCAGCCTAGGCTACCCAGCCAGACTCTGTCTCAAAAAAAAAAAAAAAAAGACCCAAGTCAAGTCCCAGTTGTGCCTCCTATGGAACCTCGAACATATTGTTTCTCTGTGCCTCAGTTTACCTACTTTCAAAGGAAGATGTGGAATTAGATTGTTTCCGATGTCCCTTGCAATTCTGACTCTATGATGAATATTTGTCTCAAATTGGCAAAGTTGGCTGTGCCAGGGTTTCTGAGTCTTCCCACTATCATCATGAAGACAGCTGGTGTCTGCCTGTTGGACAGGAGGAGAGTGTGTGCCTTCAGCACATGGCTGATCTTTGGTGCCCCTTGCCTGCCTGGCACTGTTCTAGATTGTATTGTGAGTGCACACAAACAAAGCAAAGCCTTGTCTGTATAAACCTCTGTGTCCTCCTCATCCTGGACACCCTGATGCACCACTTCTCTAGCCTCCTGGCAAGTTCCATGACACCAGGTAACATGTTCTGACCAAACCTGTGGGCAGAGGTGAAGATGTGACTTCCAAGCCTGGCCTGTAACCGCCTACATGTGGTCATCCACCTTCTCTATTGTTTGCTTTCTCAGAGGCAGAGACCCCTAGAAAATAGCAAATGGATGAAGAAGCCTGAGTCCCTGAATGAGCATGTGGAACGGAGCAAAGCCTCCTGCCCCTATCCATACTACCCTGCACCTGAATGTGACATGAGTAGGAACTGACCATTTTGCACTAAGCCATTGGGGGTTGGGGGCTATTTGGCCTCAAAACAAAAGAGTTTTTTTCCACTAAGGGAAGGTAAATATGCTATGCAACAAAACAAAGTAAAGGGACACAGTGTACAAGGTCTTCAGAGGAGGAAACATTTGAGGAAACACCTAAAATATGATGAGAAAGGATGAGTCAGATCAAGACATGGGGGGACACTCCTACAAGAAGTGGAAACAGCATGAGCAAAGGCCCTGTGGCAGCAGCAAAGATATTGAGGGAGTTTGAGGGATTCCAAAAAGTCCAGGATGGCTGAGGCACAATGAGCTTAGAATGGTTTGAGAGGAGAGGTCAGAGAGGTGAGCACCAGATGGGAGCCAGTTTGTCAGAGGCCTGTTGGCTCCAGGAAGGAGTTCTATTCTAAGTGTAATACAATTCCATTGGAAAGTGTCAGGCAGGAGTGACAGGTGTGACGTGTGCTTTCAAGGGATCACTCTGAGAAAGAAGTCAGAGCAGTGATCATCTCTGGCAGTGGGAAAGGGGGTTGGGAAAATTGACTAGAGAAAGGCCTGAGAGAAGAAACATCTTGGGTGTTTCTTGGGGTCCTGGAAACATACCACACCCTGGTCTGGACAGTGGTTGTCTATTTGTGGACAAGCAGCATTGAGTTGCATGCTTAAGGTTAGACCACGTCACACTTGACATATGCAGGATGTATTGCATTAAACTACAGACAATCGAAAGGCAGGAATCTTAGAGAAGTTACAAGACTGAGCAAGTTTCATCTGAAAACAACAACAACAAAATAGTCCCAGCCAGGCACAGTGGTATATGCCTTAAATCCCAGTGACTCAGAAGGCGGAGGCAGGAGGATTATGAGTTAGAGGCCAGAGACAGCCTGCATAATTTAGCAAGACTATCTCAAGATACAAAGCAAAAAATGGGCTGAGGGGTACAGCTCAGTGGCTGAGCATTTGCAAAGAACATGCATGAGGCCCTGGGTTCAACTCCCCAGTACTGCCAAAAAAAAAAAAAAAAGACAAGTCCCCAAAGCTGGGCATGGTAGCATATATCTGGAGTCCCAAGCTGCTTGGGAGGCTGAGGCAGGATGCTGAGGAGGGAGGATTGCTTAAGCCTCAGAGTTCAAGACCAGCCAGGGCAACATAGTAAGAACATGTTTCCAACAAATAAACAAAAGTTCCTGCCCATGCTGCATCAGCTGGAGGGAGATAGGAGAGTTAGAGGAAGCAAGCAGACCAGAGCAACTGCTGTGCTGCCCACACCTTACTATCTAGCAAGCAGAGAGGGAGAAGCTGAGCAGGCGTCCCCTTGTCATGAGCTTTTCTTTTTTTGACCCCCAGGGCTGAGCATGAAACCCACGGCCTGGTGCATGCCAGGCAAGTGTGCCACCTCTGCGAGGCACCCCTAGCCCTCCTGTGCCTTTTCAAGTTAAGTTGGTATCATTGTCCTCTTTCTCCAGGACCCATCTCACTAGCTTCCTCTACCTTCTACATCCTGAGCCACCTCTGGTCCCCCCACTCCAGGCCTCCACACTGGTCCTGGACTGTGGCACCATTGATCCAGGGAGCCAGGCCAGGAGAGGTGACCAGGTGGCCCAAGCTCAGCCTCAGACCTTCCCCTGCTGTGCAGTTGGGGCAGGAGAGGAGGCAAGGGACCCACAGAGCCTTTGTGCTGGCTGCCAGAGGCTACTCTGGCCTTGCATGACCCTTGGGCTCACCCCGAAGCTATCTTGAAAATAAGTGCTCTGGGTCCCATTGGTGTCTACCACTGAGGGTGACCCTTTGAGGCATCCCAGACCTTCCCGGTAGGCACACAGAATGAGAGATCCGGGGGCTCCTGCTGATGTGTAGTCAGCTCACCATCATAGTAACAGACACTGGAGCGAAATCAACTTCAAGGGAGCAAAGGTGCCTTTTGGCTTATGGTATCTGTTCAAGGTTAGTTGGCTCTTGTTTGGGGGCTTGTATGTTGTGGTGCCCCCACGTCTGTCAGCTTGTCGTGCTGTGGGGGCTTGTGTGTTGCTGTCATGCTGAAAGCTATGCCACCAGTATTTCAGATACCAGCAGGGTCACTCACGGTGAACAGGTTTCAACTGAGCTTCTAGACTAAGAAAGACTAGGGAGAAGGACCCAGCAGACCACTCCCATAACAATTAGCCATTGAAATAGCTATGAAGCACTTATGAATAGCAGAGAAGCACTGTCCAATGTAGTGTGGGAAAATGAGCACCCAGGGTGGAAGACATTCAAGAAATGACTGGGGAAGAGTTGCCTCCTCAAAATACAGTCAACCTTGCCGGGTGTGGTGGCGCATGCCTGTAATCCCAGCGGCTCAGGAGGCAGAGGCAGGAGGATCGCAAGTTCGAGACCAGAGGCGGTCTGCATAATTTAGCAAGACCCTGTCTCAAAAAAAAAGTAAAGAAAATGGGCTGGAGGGCGCAGCTCAGTGGTCCAGCACTTGCAAAGCATGCAGGCACGAGGCCCTGGGTTCAACCCCCAGTACCGAGGGGAAAAAAAAATACAGTCAACCTTAATGACAGGAATGGAGTAAAGTCCCTGAGACCTCCTTTTGCTGATGTGGCACAACTCACAATGAGAAGAAACACAGTGGCTGCAACAATGGGTTCAAACATAAAAAGATTGTGTACATGCCATTGTGTTGGGTAATGTCTTGTTCTGTTGTACTTAGGGTTGCTAGGAGTTGGATCTGACTGTACTGCACCCAACAACAGCATCATGGTAGGAAGTGCCTGGTGGAGCAAAGCTGCTCACCTCATGGCTGAGAAGCAAAGTGAAACAGCAAGGGGCCAGGGACCCAATGTGCCCTTCCAGGGCACATCCCTCATGACCTAACTTCCTCCAAGGAGGTCCCACCACTTCAAGGTTCTAGCACCTCCCAATAGTGTCACTAGCGGGTGACTAAGCCTTTAGCACAGCCTTTGGGGGGCATTTAAAATCCAAACCAGACCAGCAGGAGAATCATTACCACTTGGAAAGTCACCCAAGGCACTCAGCAAGTCCCCCACTGCCTATTGCCCTTACAAAGCAAACTGTGTAGGTCACTGTCACTGTCACCTGGATATAGGTGAGGGGTATCACACTGACCCAGCAGATGCCCAGAACGCCAAGGCACACAGAATTGGTCCTGCCTGGTCAGGAGCCGAGGCTGTGGGTGGCAACTGCCTGCCCCAGAGAAGATGCCCTGTGCATATCCTTTGGCCTCCTGTAAGGCTGAGTCACGCAAAGGGCCCCCCTGGCCCCAGCCTGGCTACCCCTAGAGCTGTAGCTAGGCACAGGCCCTCCATCTGCACCTTGCAATAGAACCAGGGCAACAACAATTTCTCATTCTCAGAAGCAGAAGTGTGAGCGAGCTTCCTGATGGAGAATTGATGCTCTTTTCCCGAAACTCCACCTGCACAGAGCTAAGGTGGTGGGGGGGAATGCCTGACTTCGGGGTGGGGGTGGCAGCTACACAGCTATTGTACGGAAAAGAAGAATACAAAGAGCATTTTGCCACATTCCCTCAGATACAGGTCCCTTCCCTTCCATGCAACCTTCCTTCCTTCTCTTCCTTCCTTCCCTCTCTCTCTCTTCCCCTTTCTTTTCACCACTTACCTTATTTATTTATTTTTGCACTACTGATAGATTGAACCAGGGCCTCGTGTAGGCTAGGCACTCCACCATTGAGCTACACCCTTAGTCCCTTTTTTATTTTTTACTTTGAGACAGGGTCTCCTCAAATTGCACACTGCCTTTGGCCTCAAACTTGCAATCCTCCTGCTTCAGCCTCTTGAGTCACTGGGATTACAGGTGTGCACCAGGGCACCAGGCTAACCTCTACTTTTTTTTTTTTAATTAATTAATTTTTTGCAGTACTTGGGAATTGAACCCAGGGCTTCACACCATCCTCTGCAAGTGCTTTATCACTGGGCTGCACCCTCAGTCCTTTTTTTTTGTTGTTGTTGTTGTTTGCAGTACTGGGGATTGAACCCAGGGCCTCGTGCCTGCATACTTTGCAAGTGCTATACCACTGAGCTGCACCCCCAGCCCTTTTTGTGTGTGTGTTGTTTTTGTTGTTGTTAGGTGCCGTCAAGTCGGTATCCGACTCATAGCGACCCTCTACAGTAGGGGAAACACTACTGTCAGTGCTTCTCTGCTGTTCATAGAGTTTTCAATGGCAGATTGAATTTTGGGAGGGGGTTGCCAGGTCCTTCTCCCAAGCCTACAGCTTCTGGTGTTCCCAGGCGGTCTCCCATCCAGGTGCTAACCAGGCCTGACCCTGCTTAGCTTCCGAGATCTGATGGGATTGGATGCCATAGGGCTACCGCTGCAGGCGTGTGTGTGTGTGTGTGTGTGTGTGTGTGTGTGTGTGTGTGTGTGTGTGTGTGGTATTGGGTGTTGAACCCAGGGCCTGGTGCCTGCATGCTTTGCAAGTGCTGGGCCACTGAGCTGCATCCCCAGCCCATTTTTTTACTTTTTGAGACAGGGTCTCACTTAATTACACAGACTGCCACTGGTCTCAAACTTGCGATCCTTCTGCCTCCTCCTCCTAAACCACTGGGATTACAGGTGTGCACCACCACGCCCGGCTTTTTTTCACTTTTTTGAGACAGGGTCTCACTAAACTACACAGACTGCCTCTGGTCTTGAATTTGCAATCCTCCTGCCTCTGCCTACAGAGTCACTGGGATTACAGGCATGCACCACCACACCTGGCTCATTTTTTGTGTTTTTATCTTGAGACAGGGTCTTGCTAAATTACTTAGGCTGACTCTGGCCTCAAACCTGTGATCCTCTTGCCTCCAACTCCCCGAGACATCGGGATTACAGGAGTGAGCCACAGTACCCAGCTTTCCCCGACAGTTTCTATTTCCATTATAGGTATAAATTCCGCACCCATAAATACTTCCATGTTGTCTCCTAAGAGCAAGATTTTTCTGTGTAATCACAGCATAATTTCCATATCCAAGAAGTTTAATCCCAGCAACTCTGGAGGTGGAGGCAGGAGGATCTTGATTCCAAGGTCAGAGGCAGCCTGTATAATTTAGTGAGACTTTGTCTCAAAAATTAAAAACTAAAAATAAAAAAATGGGGTGGGGCTGCAGCCAAGTGGTAGAACACTTGCAGAGTGTGAGGGTCCATGCAACCCTCAAGTGCCACAGGAAAAAAAAATAAGAAAGAAAGAAAGAAAGACAGAAGAAAAAGAAACTTAACATTGATAGAATATTATCTAATTTATAGTTTGCACACAAATTTTTCTAATGGCCTGAATCATCTCTTAATTTTTTTTTTTTCTAGTCAAAGATCCACCCTCATCAAGGTTCCATAGTGTGGTTCTGTCATCTTAACTATGCAGGAGGCTGAGGCCAATGAGACCCTCCCAACCTCCCATGTCCTCATCCCCATCATAAAAAACAAGTCAGTCCCAGATGACAGATCACACTTAACTCTTGCCATGGGTTGAATCGCTTCCCCACAAATAGGTCTTAACCGATAGTATCTCAGATTGGGACCTTATTGGGAAATAGTGTCTTTACAGAGATAATTAAGTTAAAATGAGGTCATTAGAAGGAGGATTAGTCAACTATGACTGGGGCCTTTATAAAACAGGAAAATCTGGACAGAAACAGACAAGAATAGCCGCAAACCAGCAGGAAGAGACCAAGGGAGAGGTGGCAGACAGGAGTTTCCAATGTTTAACCCACCCAGTTGTCACAGCCAGCCCTTTTGATTTGATTAACAAATGACCATGACCTTGACCATGACCATAAATTTAAGCACTCTTGTAATCCCAGCAACTTGGGAGGCAGAGACAGAAGGATCACAGGTTCGAGGCCAGAGGCAGCCTGCGAAATTTAGTGAGACTCTGTCTCAAGATAAAATATTTTTTAAAAAAGCAGATCAGTGGTAGAGTGCTTACAAAGTATGCACAAGGCCCAGGGCTCAACTGCCATGTACTGTGCTCCCCCCACACAAAGACCATGACCCATTGCTGGCGGCAGGACACCACCCAGGAAAAAGCTCTTTATCCCAGGAACCACAGGCCCTCGGCTTTCAGAGCAAGTTCTCAGGCACCCCCAGCCCCATTAAATGAGATCTGGGTGGACTTTTTCTGGGTTCCCCATGGAACCCAGGCCTGGTGCAAGCCAGATGAGTACTCTGCCACTGAGCTATATCCCAGCCCTCACTCTCTCCCTTTAAATGCCCACCAGGGGTATGGGCTGACCCAGTGCCCAGTGCACGGCTCTGGGTGAACCCAAGGGGTGCCAGATATTGGGGTGGACCTCACACAGCCAGGGAGGGCAACAGGAGGAACATGGCAGAGGGGTCAGGGAGACATGGTCTGGGACATCGGAGAGGCTTCCTGGATGAGGTGAAGGGTACTCAGGAGAGGATATTTTTCTGTTTTGTTTTGCAGTACTTGGTGGTTGAACCCAAGGCCTTATGCATACTTTGCAAGCGCTCTACTACTGAACTGCACCCCCAGCCCATTTTTAATTTTTTGTCTTGACATGAGGTCTTGCTATATTACGCAGGCTGCCTCTGGCTTCAACTCTGTGATCCTCCTGCCTCAACCTCCCAAGTTGCTGGGATTACAGATGTGAACCACTGTGCTTGGCTGAGAATGGGTTTGTGGGGTTTTGTTTGTTTGTTTTGCAGTACTTGGAAGTTGAACCCAGGGCCTCAGACATACTTTGCAAATGCTCTACCACTGGGCTGCACCCCCAGCTCTCTCTTTTTTCTTTAAATCTTGAGATAGGGTCTTGATAAATTATGCAGGGCAGGCTGTCTCTGGCCTCAAATTCATGATCCTCCTGCATCTGCCTCCTGAGTTGCTGGTATTACAGGCGTTCACCACTGCCCCCAGCTTGAGAGAATGGTTTTTACCTCTGCAAAAATAAAGGCTGGGGTGAAATTCCCTAGCAAGTTCCTCCTGGCTGTTACCCTATGGCTGCCTCTGGCTACAGCATGGGATCCCCTGGCACTTGGGCCATGAGGAGGCAGGAGACCAAGAACTGATCTCTGAATAGGCTGTCAGGGCAAGAGAACATCTCACTCCACTCACTGCCAGAAAAACAAGACCTTCACGCTCTGGGGCCTAACTGGGATGGTGCAAGGGGTTTCTTTCCCAGAGGAGCCACTCACCAGATGCCCACGCATGGGGCTCCCAGGAGCCTGGGCTGCAGATAGAGATGAGTCTTCACCAGGGGCTCAGGAGTGCATCACAATGGCCTTAAGAGCCTCAATCTGAATGGGCTAAAAGGTCACCAATGTAAAATTTGAGGCTTAGAGAGAGGACATGGGCTGGGGATGTGGCTCTGTGATAGAACACTGCAAAAGCATGCGTGAGGCCCTGGGTTCAACTCCCCAGTATCACCAAAAACAAAAACAAAATATTTTAAGCCAGGTGTGGCGGCCTGTCATCCCAGCACATAAGAGGCTGAGGCAGATGGGTGATGCCAGTTAGAGGCCAGTCTTGGCTACACAGCAAGACTCTATTGAGGGAGAGAGAGAGAGAGAGAGAGAGAGACAGAGACAGACAGAGAGAGAGAGGGAGAGAAAGAGAGAGAGAGAGGGGAACACAAGCCAACCCTGAATTCCTTTGGATCTTTAAACCAGGGTTTTCAACCTCCACACTCTTTGGACCAGATAGTTGTTTATTGCAGGGCTGTTCTGTACATGATAGAATGTTGAGCAGCATTCCTGATCTCTGCCCATTCGAAGATAGTAACATCCCCCTTTCCCAGATGTGACGACCAAAGATGTCTCTACACTTCATCAAATGTCATTTGGGATGAGGGGGACAAAATCTGCCTTCATCAAGAACCACTGCTTTAAATAAAGGTAAAATTGCATATATAATTTCAGCAACTCAGAAGGCCAGGAGGTGGAGGCAGGAGGATTGTGAATTTGAGGCTAGAGGCGGCCAGGGAAAATTAGCAAGACCCTGACTCAAAATAAAAAATGGTCTGGGGCTGCAGCCTAGTGGTAGGGCACTTGCAATATGTGAAAGGCCCTGGGTTCAACCCCTAAGTACTGAAAAAAAAAAAAAGAAAGAAAGAAAGAAAGAAAGAAAGAAAAGAAAAGATTAAAAATTAAAAATAAAGGTAAAAATCCTAGACTTTTTTCAGATTTTTTACTTTTTATTTATTTTTTATGTTTTGCTATTGCCTGAAATCTTGCCCAAAGGCCTAAACGACTCAGTTAAAAATGCCAATGTCTGAGCCCACTTTAGACAGAAACAAACTAGGGAAGCAATTAATTACACGTTGCTTAGCTGCTCCTTCCTTGCAGTTTCAATCACGTTAGGCAGTGGCCTTTCCTTCCTCACCACTGTTTGCATTGTTGCTGTGCAGGGCAAGAACAGTGGCTGGTCAACCTCAGGGCTGGCTGCATTTCAGTAATGACCAGGAGGACATTCATGGGGCTTTCCAGGCTTAATTAGCTCCAGTTTGTAAGGTTCCTCAGGAAGCTCAGGCCAGGATGCGATGGCAAGTCCAAGTTACTAGGATTCTCGCCACACTCTTAAAAAGAACATTACTGCATAAAAAGGCTGGTAGCACCAGAAAAGAGCTGAAGGAGTGCATGTGAATAGCGGAGGGTCCTTGTGAATTACATTAGAGACCCTGAAGAGAGTAATACTTTCCAACTTTCTGGCCCTCCTCCTATTCTCTAGAGCAGGAAATTATTTCAAGTATTTCCTGAACAGCTGAAGTATGTTAGAAACCTGCTAGCATTCTCTCCATTATCTCCAGGAAATGGACACCAAAGAATTTCTTTGCAACAAGAAACTATTTGCGCTCTGTTGCCCATTCCTACCTGAAAGGGGTGGACACTCTCACTGTGGGTAGTGAATACAATCTGAGATCATTTTGAAATCAAACTCAGTGTACTAAAGAACACACCCTAGAAGAGAGTGCCTCGTGTGTGTACATGCATGTGAAAAATATTCTTTCTACATACATAAAATATATATACTATTTTCATTATTTTTTGCAGTACTGGGGGGCTACTGAACCCAGAGCTTCAAACATACTCTGCAAGTGCTCTGCCACGGAGCTGCACATTCAGCCCATTTTTTTACTTTTTTGAGACAGGGTCTTGCTAAATTATGCAGACTGCCTCTGGTCTTGAACTTGCAATCCTCCTGACTCCGCCTCCCAAACCACTCAGATTATAGGCGTGTGCCACCGTGCCCAGCTTCCCTTTTGTATTTTTTTTAAATTGAGACAGAGTCTCACTAAATTACACAGGCTGCCTCTGCCTCGAACCTGTGATCCTCCTGCCTCTACCTCCTGAGTTGCTGCAATTAAAGATGTGCCACTGTGCCCAGCTTTATACTCTTCATAAAGAGATGCATACACACTAACGTACATATATAGAGGCAGAGAGAGGCAGGGAGAGAGAGAGAGGCAGAGACAGAGAGAGAATATGAAGAATTTTCTTTCTAGGTCATTTAGCAAATGTTAAGAACAGCTTCCTAGTTATCTAGTTGTTCTCACTTAATCTTTGGGTGGGGTAAAAATGAGGTCAATCTCTTCTGTTTTAGGCAAAATTCTAGAACATGCAACAAAATGAATCTGCTTGGCCCCGTCCCATCTCTAGAGATTTGTTCTCTCTGTGGTCTGCCCATAAATCTCCCAGAGTGGGGGTCAGCAAGCATCATGCCCCAGCAAGCCAAATTTGAACCTCCCAAGCATGTCTGTGTTGCTGTGTTGGTGGGGTCACAGGACTGAGAGCCACCTGGGAGCCAGCTGTGACCTTGGCTAGCAAATTCCCCTGGTCTCCTATGCAAAGAGCAAGTATGATTACCACAGCAGAAAAGCAGAGAAAAACAGCAATTGTTACCTCCAGAGCATAGAACACAGCTCAGAAAGGAGCCAATTCCTGAAGAGAAGACAGACTGGATTACGCTGGTGAAGGCCAGGCCAGTTCTGTGCTTCCTGACCACAGTTATGAACCAGGCCTCCTGCGGCTGTGGAGCTTGGATGACACTGGAGAAGTCAGCAGGAGGATGAGGAGCCAGATACTTACCATTGTTACCACCCACCCCCTGGGGCCTGCAGGGAAACAGAACCTGAGGCCAATAAAGATTATACAAACTCATGCCATCTGTTTCCAGGGACAAAGAGACCACAGAGTTCCAGTGTTTCATCATACTTTTGGAATCAATGAGTTAGTCAGCTTTCCATCACTATAATGAAATACCTGAGATAGCTAAATTATGAAGAGAAAACAATATAGTTGGCTCATGGTTTTAGAGCTTCCCTGATCAGGAGGACTCATTCCTTTTAGGCCCCTGGTGGAAGTGCTGGATGGCAATGTGGGGGAGTGTATGGCAAAATGCTCACCTCACAGCCAGGAAGCAAAAAAGTAGAGGAAGATAACTGGGTCCTGTAAGTTTGCAAGCAAACCATCACCAACCTGGACCTGGGTGATTCAGGTGGCTGTTCTTATGGCCAGTGAGGAGTTAGATGAAGAAATGTTCCAATTATTCTGTCCAATAGAATGGAGATTAAGGGAAACAGTGAATTCAGGAAGAACCCAGGGACAGCTGCAAAAGCTGGAGGCGATGGACCTTCCATCCTGGAGCCATGACTTGGTTTGCCCATAACCTCGAGATGGCCCCCTGGAGAACACTGCTGTGACTTAGTCATATTTTGGCACTACTGCAAGGTTGAATGGGCTGCTCCAACCAGTGCTGAGAGCTCTACAACCATTCAGAGCCTGAAAAGAACAGGCTCAATAATGCTCAAACTGGTAGCTTCAAACATCTCACATTTTTGGAAGCTGAACTGAATGGTTTGGATGTGTAGGTACAGCTTTATTTTTCTGAGACAGAGTTTTCCTTATGTAGCCCTGGCTGTGTAGACTAGGCTGACCTTGAACTCTCTCCAGTCCTCCTGCCTCAGGCTCTAGGGTACTAGGATTATAGGCATGTGGGACCATGCCCAGTGCTGGATGTGGTTTTATATCACAGAGATCATAGGCAAGTAGCATTGTTGGCTTTATTTTTATTTTGTAGTACTAAGGGGTTGAACCCAGGGCCTTGCATATTCTAGGCAAGTGCTCTACCACTGAGCCGCACTCCTAACTCCTTTATTTATTTATTTATTTTTTGTGGTTCTAGGGGTTGAACCCAAGGCCTCCCACTTGCATTCTTTGCAAGTGCTGGACCACTAAGCTGCACCCTCAGCCCATTTTTTTGCTTTTTGAGACAGGGTCTCGCTAAGTTATGCAGACTGCCTCTGGTCCTGAACTTGCAATCCTCCTGCCTCCACCTCCCGAGCCACTGGGATTACAGGAGTGCACCATCATGGCTGGCCTAGCTCCTTTATTTTTTGAGTCAGAGTCTTGCTAAATTTAGCAGGCTGCTTCTGGCCTCAAACTCATGATCCTTCTGCATGAACCTCCTGAGTTGCTAGGATTACAGGTATGCACTGCAGCACCTGGCCAGCATGTTGGCTTCAATGTTTGAAAACCAATCTTTTAACATCTGACTATATTTGGTTTATTATTTATGTGTCGTCAGACCATGTGTGATCAGACTGCTATTTGAATAAAATGTATATTAAAACAAAAACAAAAAAGAACCATCCATGAACACAGTCATGGTGGCCCTTCCTTGGACCCTTCCACTGTTGAAAATGCTCTCTAGCCAGGCATGGTGGTGCAAACCTGTAATCCCAGCGGCTTGGGAGGCAGAGACGGGAGGATCACAAGATTGAGACCAGAGGCAGTCTGCGTAACTTAGTGGACCCTGCCTCAAAAAGTAAAAAAAAAAAAAAAAAAAAAAAAAAGGGCTGGGGGTGCAGCTCAGTGGTCCAGCACTTGCAAAGCATGCAGATGTGAGGCCCTTGGCTCAAGCCCCAGTACCACAAAATGCTCTCTAAAAGTCCTAAATGCTGAGAAAACATTCAACTTTTGGGTAAAATCCTATCATTGAGTGTAGAAACCATCCAGTGTAGTGATTCTATGATGGTTTCTTTCCTTCTTTTTCTTTTTTTTCTAGTACTGGGAATCAAATCCAGGGCCTCCAGCATGATAGGCAAGGGCTCTACCACTGAGCTGTACCCCAGCCCCTCATGTTAATTTTTATCTGTGATTGACAAGGAAAACAAGAAATAAGAAAGGAAGAGTTATAATAAACTTAGCCTAGTGGGTAAAACACATCAAAATAGGGATCTATGGAAGAAGTAAAGGAAATATTTTCTGGTAAAAGGTTGGGAATAGTTGCAAAATTTACAAGCACAAGTCTGCAATCCCACCACTCAGGAGGCAAAGAAAGGAAGATAGCCACAAGTTTAAGGCCATCCCGGTCTACATAGCAAGTTCCAGGCCAGCCGGGGCTGCATAGTAAGACTTTGTCTCAAAAAACAAAACCAAAATATGTGGGATATTTCTATTTTGTAGCCAAACTTGTGTGGCTTTAACACCTAAATGTCACCCATGGATCTATGGAAAAGGTGGAACTTGAACTCAGGCAGATCTGGCTCCTAAAGATGAGTCCATTCCACGGTACTGCACCCCTTCCCAGAACTTGGATGGGGACAGACATTTATGACTATGAAAGCCTGGGAAGAATGCATGAACTGATCAATTTAAGAGGGTTTGGTGCACACAACTCCTACATAGTGCTATAAAACCGTCACAACTATTTAGGAGGAACTGGGCATTTAGAGATATCAGAATTATGCTTTCAAATTATGCCAACAACGTGCCATTTAACATACAAATGCTCAAAATTAAACTTCACTTCTGCCCTTAAAAAACCCTAGTTGATAGCTTGTGTTTTTTATCATCTTTATGAGCTAAAGTTATGAAACCTAAATCAGTGATGTTGTTAAAACACTTTTTACTCACACTTCCCTTGGGGGATTTTTTTTTTGGGGGGGGGGGGTGCATAATTTGGCCAGGTTTTGTCCATTACAAATTAGGTCAACAGCCCGATTTCCAAAGAAAGTACCATTAATGACATGTTTCAAGGGGTTTCCAAAATCAGTTAGCCAGGTTTTGGCAAGCTGCAACAAGGGTGGAGGGAGGTTAAGTAGCCAGCTACACTTCCCTTAATGGCCTTCTGAACTTGGGTCCTACATCTCACAGTTTCCATCAGCCCATATAAACAAAACCAGTTTGTCCTACTGCTGTTGGTGGGATGGTAAGGAATGTACCACTTGGGTGAGCACAGTTTTGGTTTTAATTGACTTGGTTCTGGGAAGCTCAGGAAAAAAAAAAAAAAAAAGCTAAGAGGCCAAATGTTGAAGCAAATATCCTTTTAACAAAGATGAGTTACACTAACAAGAAATTACCCCAAATTTTTAAGCCTTTCAAGTGATGATGCAGCCACAAAAGTGTTGAGGGCATGGGGGCGGGGATCAACTTTAGGAAATAGTTCACTTTATTAAAAAACTAGTTAAGTAGCTTGATACTAAAGCAGATACCTGATACTAAAGCAGTCCCTGATGTCCAATCTTTTAATGAGTTACCCTTTAGCTAGACACAGTGGCACATGCCTGAAATCCTAATGACTTGGGAGGCAGAGGCAGGAGGATAACGAATTTGAGGATAGAGGCAGCCTGTTTAACTTAGCAAGACCCTGTATCAAAACTAAACAAGTAAAAAATGGGCTAGGAGTGCAGCTCAGTGGTGGAAGATTTGTTCAAACCCCTAGCACTGCAAAACAAAAAAAAAAAGAAAAAAGAAAAAAGTTACCCTTTCAACATGGCGCTGCTGTTAGGTGCTGTAAAGTGGGGTCTGACTCATAGCGACCTCATACATAGGCTTTTCAGTGGTCGATTGGTTTTGGAATTGCTTCAGAAGTTGATTGCCTCATACTTCTCCCATACCTTTAAACATAACTACAAGCAAAACAAAGCGTTAGCAGTTTTTACTTGATAATTGCCTCATGAGATTAAAGTGTTACTTTCCCACCATTATCTTCTATAATATAAAAATTAAAGTTATAAGAACAGATGTATAACTTAGTAAAATGTTGAGACTTGTATGGGCTAGGAAACAAGACTTTTGGTGCATTGATAAATCACTAGCAATTTAGACAGACACTTTTGTGAAAGACGGAAAAGTTAATGACTGTAGTGTTTTTATTGAATGAAAAGGCATTCTCAAAGATGTAAAATTTGGCCCACAAATAAGCTAAATGAAAACATCCAAATGCCTCTATGGACTTCTAACTCCAAGGACCTTAGCATGTTAAGAATTTTATCTTAAATATGAATAAAGGTATTTTGGGATATCAGTTATCTCCTGTTCATTACCTCACTATTGAGTCATGCCTTTAACAAATCCAGACCTTACATTTCTTTTACGTTTATTTTTTGCAGTAGTGGGCCTTGCACATACTTTACAACTGCTCTGTCACTGGGCTACACCCCAGCAGGCTATCTCTGGAGTCACTGGGATTACAAGCACGTGCCACCATTTTGGGCCAACCTCCCCTAGTGTCAAAGTTTACATCTACATTATCTTTTCTTAAGTTGACTTTCGGACCCAGCATCCAAAAAGGGACTCATGTTTTGTCACTTTTCCTTCCCCTGCCCCCTTTACAGGAGCCTCTGTATAGCAAAAGCTAAAAGTGACCCAGGGCTCCAACTTCTGCTTAGGAGGACCACATGTAACACGGAGGCTTTGTGTTCCATGTTAGGAACTTGGCAGTGGGAAGTGCTTCAAGTAAGTATTAGCCAGCGCTCTCTAGTTCTGCATCCAAACGAGATAAGCATTAAATATTTTGTTCCAAGGAAGGAACTTAAAACCCTGTTACCTGCCAAAGGCAAAATATATTTATGTGCACACTCATTAACTGGGTTTAGAATATCATCACAGTCACAGCTGAGACAATGCAGAAATTTGTTGCATTACACAATACCTAACTTAAACATTTTACTGATGAATACGGTAGCCCTTAAAGATCACAAGTCACTTTTTAGTCTTACACCCATATCCCCACCTCCACCATCACAGATTCAATGAGAAAAAGCTACCAGATATCCAGGCAGGGTGTCATAGCAGAGCTTGCTCCTTACTTTTCTGCTAACCAAATGAGCAGAAACTGGTGATGGTACTTTAAAGATGTACTGCATTTTCCTAAGGATTTTGGGGTACTACAGTAAACACTTCCGTGGTTTCTTCTCAGAATCCTTTCCTTGTTCTGATAGCAACATAGCTACTCCTTCCAGTGGTAAGCAACCCACACTGGCAATGCTCCCAGAAACTACATTTAAAAAGATACAACACTTATTTTTATCAGACAGAACTTCCAGATTAACTTCCCCACATGATACAAATATGCAGCCAGCTTTCACACTGGAACTACTTTTAGCCCTCAAATTTGATGGGAATGAATGAATTCCACTTACAGCTCTAGGAGACTCATGATTAAATTTGAGGTTTAATGATAGCCCATCTTCCTGGCTGCCAATAAGACCTGAGACTTTGGCTAATGGCATCTATGAAAGCTTCTGGTATTTTTTTGTCTGGTGTGAAGAGGATGTGGGGTCTCTATGTGCCAGCCACCATTCTTACCAAGAGGGGAAGCAGCCCAGAGCAAAGCCAGGAGGCTCAGAACCTGATAGGAAAAGTGATCACCCCTGTATCCTTGATGACATTAACCTTATAACAAATGATGTCTGCAACTGGGATTACCTCTGGTTAGTCACAAGTTTGCTTAAGCGACTTTTGTTTGCAACACTGGGCTCCCCAAGTTAGAAAGCAACACAAAGGCATGGTGAAGTAAGGAAAAGGGTGGAATTTAATCTTTATTTACAGGACACTGCAAGATATGAAATTCCACATAGAAATAAGAAACCCGCTCAGAGGACAAGCTTCATACAGTATATACAGTTTGGAACTGTTCAAGTATAGTTTTGTTGTAAAAAGTGCTACAATAACAAACCACATTTAAAAAGAGTTCTTAGTAGAGAAACAGTAAGACAAAAACTTATACTGAACATAGTACCCAACAAACAGCTTTATGCCTCAGCTGTACAATCTAGAAGTTAAAGGTCCCAGAAGTCCCATCCTGAACTTGAAAAGTATACCCTTCAGAGGTAGTTTCTGGTACAACATTTTGATCTTCTTCCTCCTAGTAACATTAAAAAAACAACAATGTAAAACAATACACAAATTTGACTTATTTCTAACACTCCCGTAGCCTAAAAGTTTCCACTTATTTTTAAGGTCTTCATCTATGTTGCTGCTGTTGTTGGGTGCCGTCAAATTGGGTGTCTGACTCATAGCAACCCTTATGTACAGTAGGCGTAACACTATTGTCAGTGCTTCTCTGCTATTCATAGGGTTTTCAATGGCAGACTGACTTTTGGGGGTGGGTTGCTGGGTCCTCCTCCCAAGCCTAAAGTATCTGGTGCTCCCCGGTGGTGTCCCATCCAGGTACTTACCAGGCCCAACCCTGCTTAGCTTCTGAGACTTGACAGGATTAAATGCCACAGTGCTATGGCTGCAGGCCTTTATCTGTGTGTTGTTGTTGTTAGGTGCCGTCGAGTCGGTATCTGACTCATGGCGACCCTCATAGGGTTTTCAATGGCTGAGTGCTTTGGGATTGTCTTGGGAGTGGATTGTCAGGCCCTTTTCCCATTTTTGCGGTGCTGGGAATTGAACTCGGGGCCTCAGAGACTGCAGTGCAGCGCTCTAGCCACTGAGCTAAATCCCAGCCCCTTTATCTGTGTAGTTCACCTTTGATCTTGCACCATATCCTGGCATTTGAGATAGCACAGGAAGGGAGAAAAGGCTGCTAAAACCTGGCTAACTCATTTGTGCCTGGGATGCCTGTGAGAGGTTCTGAATGGGCTAAGGAATGCTACTGCACTAACAGAAAAGTGAGATTTTTCTTCTCTACCTATCACTTTTCAGTAGGAAAAGAAAAGACTGCTTATTAGGCCCAAGGGTATGGTGCTAGGATTGGCCCACTTCTCCATCAACTCCTACAATGACATCCATAATCTCAGAATATTCTAGGATTTCCAAGGCTGTTCATTTGAAAGTGAAATGATAATTTTTAAAATCTCAGGTTAAATACCATCACCGAGGAAAATATTGGGAGCAAAAAACACAGTAAGTCCTATGTACACTAATACTTTACTCTATTTAGCAAGGGTACAAAGAATCTTTTTTTTTTTTTTCTTTTTGCTCGCGGGGCTAGGGGAGTAGACAATCAAGGAATCATTCTAAAAAGTATGCAGGAAAAAATGCTTAATGGCTTGATTTTACATGTGTATTTTCCAAGTTGTTAATATTACCATTCATTACTCACCTCTACTGAGAAGTACTTCTCAATCAAGTTTAATGAGGCCTTGTACACAGACTCATTTTCATGGTTCTGTAGAGCTTCAATTTTGTCCAAGCCTCCACATTCTTCAATCATTATACTAAGTTTCTCTGTTTCACCTAGTTTCTCAGCAGCCTAAAGAAAGTTCCAAGTTGACTGGTTTATACTCTTAATGGTCAATTTTAATGAAGAAAACAGCATCCATACTTTTTCCCCTTTTTGCGGTACTGGGGGTTGAATCAAGGGACTTGTACATGCTAGGTAAGTGCTCTTACCACTGAGCTGCACCCCCCAGCCCCTTCCTATTTTTTGAGACAGGGTCTCGCTAAATTGTCTAGGCTGCCTCTGGCCTCAAATTTACAATCCTCCTGCCTCTGTCTCCCAATCAGTAGGATTACAGGCATGTGCCACACAGCACCTGGCCTTCACATTTGATTAATGTGTATCAAACAGAAATAAACACTTACCAGTTCCCTGTGACAGTATTATGTCCATTTTATATTTTCTAGACCTTCTCAAGGTGTCAGTTGTATACCTACTCTTGACTATAGATTTCAGCTACAGAGATCTCAGATTAGCTCTCAACCTTTTCCATGTATCAAAGTCACCTGAGCAACTTCTCAAGTGAATACTACCTTCAGGTTCAGTTGCTCTACAATGGGAACAGGGAATTACTATTTTGTAAAAGCATTTCAAACAATCTTAAAGCATAGTGAGGGTGAAGAACCCTAGTCTAAGGGCAAAGATGCCTTAAGCTACACTAAAAACAAATTTCCCTGAATGGAATATTTATGGTTAAGAATTCATATAAATATATTCACAGCTACATGAATACAGAAGTTGGATTCTTTTAAAAACTCTTTAACATTTAGGAGATAAATATTTACAGATGAAGTGATATATCTGCTTCAAAGTAATTTATGGGGTTTAGGTGAGGGAGAGTAAAGAAACTACCTACATATCAACAAATTATTTACATGCAGGGATAGAAACACCCATGTTCTTTATTCTAGACTCATCTTTGTATGTAAAAATCTCCAGAATTGGAAGTGTAAAGTTGATGAGTAGAGCTTACCATCAATTCCTATGACAAAATACCAGATACTGGTACACTTGAATCAACAAGGGATGGAACCAGTAGAAAAATATAATAACTAAATCATTTGAGTTTGGTTTCATCAAAATTTAATATGAAATTAGGAAATTAAAGATAACTGACAAAATAAATAGGTATGGATAATTTTTACTTAGAACTTGTCATCAATTCAGGACACATCTACTTATCTCCTTTATATCTACTATAATCCCTATCATATCTTTTATCCAATGTGGTCCAGCTGGGTGTGGTGGTACACACCTGTAGTCCCAAATACTCAGGAAGCTAAAGCTAAGCTAAGGCAGGAGGACATCTTGAGTCTAGGAATTTGAGACTAGCCTGGGCAACATAGTGAGACCTCTTTTTTCTTAAAAAAAAAAAAAAAAAAAAAAAAAAGGTGGTGGGCACATAAGCAGGCTTTCTGATTGTGTGGCTTATTAAATTTAGCTATAGTCCCCTAACTCTAACTAGTAGACTGATCAACATCAAGCCCAAATGTGAAAAATTGCCACCTTGTTAGCACTTACCTGAAAGATATTTGAAATGGCATCCAGAATAACCAGAATAATTTTGGTATCTTTTGCACTTAGGAGGTTCATCAGTGGTTCTATTATGCCACAATGAACAAGGTACACAATCTGTTCAACTGTCCCACCACTTGTATAGTTAGTCACAGCCCATACAGCTTCCTTTTGTGTCTTAAAGTCTGCCTGATAGACATAAGAAAATGATTTTACTTCACAAGTCATAAAAAGATCTCAAAGATACACTTACACAAAACAATGACTAAAACTACTAACTGGTTTTATCCAACTTTAACTGAAAGGAGTCACTATCTATTACTTAACCAAGGACTAAGATTGTAGATTGCAATGTACTTTAGAATCTTATCAGGCATAGTTTGTCCATAAATACTAATAATCATTTGAATGAAGCCTAAGACTTTATTACCTTGGAGAGAACACTGACAAGGAATGGAACTAAGCCATGATTCACAACTTGCTGTATCTGGTCTTGACGGCCAGCTGTGATGTTTGACATTGTCCATGTAGCTTCCTTCTGAATATTAGTTTTGGGGTTAGTTAGCAAGCTGGGAAAGATGGCAAGTGCTCCAGCATCTATCACAACCTGAGTCTGTTCATCTGTTCCAGTGACAATATTCCCTATGGCTCTTAGAGCAGGAGTCTAAAATGGAAAAAAAAATGTTGAGGTTTATTGGTTACCTTTTATTTTTTCCAACATTGTTCAAATTGGCAATATTTCAATATTACCAACTGATGGCACTTTTACTTTTATACTCAATAATGCAAAGATTAACAACTTACCACAATTGGCAATTCAGTAGCTCCTAGAAGCTTCACAAGTTGGGGCACAACTCCTGTCTTCACAACCATTTCAATGCGTTCATTTGGACCATCAGTTAGGTAGGAAATAGCCCAGCAGGTATCTGCTAGTACTTCTGGATCATCCTGATGCAGGAGTCGAACTAAAGTAGGAAGAATTTGCTCAACTGCATCTAAAGGGGGTGCAGGATTCTTGTTGCGACAAAGGTTTGAAATTGTCCAAGTAAGATTACGTAAGTAGCCACACTGAGGAAAAAGAAAAAAGTAATGAGAAAACTTATCTTTTGAGAACATGCTGAAAATTAGAATCAGCCAGACGCAGTGGCGCACGCCTGTAATCCCAGCGGCTTGGGGGGCGGAGGCAGGAGGATCACAAGTTTGAGACCAGAGTGAGACTCTGTCTCAAAAAGTTAAAAAATGAGCTGGGGGCGCAGCTCAGTGGTCCAGCACTTGCAGAGCACGCATGTGCGAGGCCCTGGGTTCAACCCCCAGCAACACAGACACACACACACCCAAAAAAAAAAAAAAAAAAAGAAAGAAAGAAAGAAAGAAAATTAGAATCAAACAAAGACTAACTTTACTTATGTTATTAACTTACCGCTAAAGATGACATATCGGGAACTGCAAGAAGAGCCAGCAATGGGTCAACTGCACCATATTTGATAACCAAGTCTCGGAAAACTGAACCATCACCTGAAGAAAAAAAAGCAAGATTAATCATACCTACCTGTCCAGCATCACCAATATTCAGTGACTGAATGTACCATTAGAAATTCCCTGACATAGATGCCTCTCTGGTGCTGTTTTTAGATGCCAATTTCATCCTTAATAAAAGGCCTGAAGCAAGCTCAAAACTTGACACAAAGGTCACTATTACTTTCAACCTGGCCCTTCTCCAACCTCATTATGATTAGATACATGCAGTCAAAAGAATTTTAAGTGCAAGTACCTGCAATGTTTCCGAGAGCCCATACAGCTTGTTCACTGATATGAGCATGGGGTGATGCCAAAAGAGAAATGAATGCTGGGATAGCACCTCCATCCACCACAGCCTTGGTCTGTTCTGATGTCCCAGAAGCAATGTTAGTAAGTGCCCAAGCAGATTCAAACTGAATGGGACTACAATCAGTTCTGCCCAAGAAGGATACAAATTTTGGAATCAAACCAGCCCGGATTATGCCGTCTATAGGGGGTTGTTTTTCTCTAGAAAGTAGTTTCCTAAGTGGAAACAAAAAGAAAAACAAAAGTTGATTAACAAGAGAAGTTTATGTGAAAACCAATTTTAAACGAAATTTGACAGTTAGAACTTTAAGCCAAGCAGTGTAGCAAAAATGCCTGTAATCCTAACAATATGAAAAGCTGAGGCAAAAAGATCATAAGTTGGAGGCCAAAGGCACCCAGTGCAACTTAGCAAGACCCTGTCTCAAAAACCAAAACAAAACAAAACATAAAAACAAGAACAACAAAAAAGCAGGGCTGGAGGTGCAGCAGCTCAGTGGTAGATAGCACTTTCACAGCATGCATGAAGCGCTGGGTTCAACCCCTAGTACTAACAACAACAACAAAAAGATAGTTTAGAACTTTAGACCACATTATTTTTGAGACAGTCTCTATGTAACCCAGTCTGGCTTCGAACTTGCCATCTTTCTGCCTCAGACTCCCAAGTGCTGGAATTACAGGTGTGCTACTCTGCTCTGCATCCCTGTACTTTTGAGAATCTGACATTTTTACTCTTCTTATTAATTTAACCTGTCTCTCCCTGGCTTGTAGAAGTTAAACACCTTCTCTATGATTATTTGCCAATTGGATTTGTTTTTCTGCACACTTTCAAAACTATAAAATTAATCCTTTGTTACAAATGTCAAATATGCGTCTGTGGTAGGGAGTAAGGATCTAAGTATACTTGCTTTCTAAACGGATTAACCATTCTAAATAGATGTCAACCTGACTTCTTCCCTTGACAGTGATGTGAAATGCCACTCTGACAAAAAAACTTTTTATTATATTTTGAAGTACTCAACAAAGTCAACAGTGATTGTTATTGGGGGTGGAATTTTAGGCAATTATAGAAAATTACAAAACTTCACCTAAGGAAAAATTCTAACAAGAAAATAGGTCTCTAGCTGTCTTACGAACACCATCTGTTTGTTCCCTTCAGCCAAAACAATCTAAAAAGGCTAGTTTCTTAGGTTACTCATGATAGAGCACAAAAGACTTACCGAGCAGCTTGAGTAGCTTGAAGCTGGCTTTCCAAATTGTTGCTATTTATGCCTTTGATGATATCTTCAACAGTCCAATTCACAGTGCCCTAAAGAGAAGTGGAATCTTATGAACTGTCATTTTTAAGATTAAATACAAATAATAAAACTCACAAGTGCCATTGTTAAAGACAGTGTTATTCTTGCAGTCAGTTACTAAAAGTTTAGCCTCACATTTAATGTTGCTTGTTAAATACGATTTTCTTTGTAGAACAGTTCTCAAACTTGGTATCACGACTTATTAGAATCTCAAGGTATGGAATAATAGGTAATATCCTGGGGATTTTCACATCTAAATTTGTAATCTATGTATTTCCATGGTTGCTGTTGTTGTTAGGTGCTGTAGAGTCGTTATCGAACTCATAGCGACCCTGTATATGACAGGCGAAACACTATTGTTAGTGTTTCTCTGCTGTTCATAGCGGTTTCAATGGCAGATTGGTTTTTGGGAGTGGGTTGCTGGGTCCATCTCCCAAGGCTACAACACCTGGTCATCCAAGTACTAACCAGGCCCGACCCTGCTTAGCTTCAAGATCTGACTCGATTGGATGCCACAGGGCTACAGCTGCAGGCATTTCCATGGTAGAGAGCTCCAAATGTAAATATAAATGTATGTTGTGAATCACAACAAAAAGGTCTGAGGGCCAACACTACTGTTAGTTCAAAAGGACAGCACTACTTTCTAAGAGCTTACAATCTAGCTGGAAAAAAGTCACAAGTAGACAAATACCATAAGATAAACGTAGAATGATAAAGGAAAGCAAGAGCACAAAAAAGATTTAAGAAAATGCTCAAGATTGATAGGAATGGTGGCACATGCCTGTAATCCTAGCTCCTAGGAGGCTG
Source organism: Pedetes capensis (assembly GCA_007922755.1). Lineage (NCBI taxonomy): Eukaryota > Metazoa > Chordata > Mammalia > Rodentia > Pedetidae > Pedetes > Pedetes capensis. The sequence goes on from VMDO01000837.1 coordinate 148,217, forward strand.
ATGCATAAAGTGTTTGAGGCCAGCATGGGCTACATAAAAACACTGTCTCAAGAAATAAATAAAAGTGATACACTGGAAAAATCTAAGATGGATTGCATTTTTGGAAGGTTTTCATGGAGTGCTGATTTTTTTTTTTTCTTTTTTGTGGTACTGGAGATTGAACCCAGAGCCTTGTGCTTGCATGCTTTGCAAGTGCTGGACCACTGAGCTGCACCCTCAGCCCATTTTTTTACTTTTTTGAGACAGGGTCTTGCTAAGTTATGCAGACTGCCTCTGGTCTTGAACTTGCAATCCTCCTGCCTCCGCCTCCTGAGCCGCTGGGATTACAGGCATGCACCACCATGTCCAGCCTCTGGAGTCCGGATTTTGAACAGAGAAAACACATGTGCAGCAATACAGTCAGGTGCCAGTTGATGTTGGGGATGCATCCTGAGAAATATGTCATTAGGCAATTTCACTGTAGTGTATGCCTGGATGGTATAGCCTTCTACACACCTAGGCTGTATGGGATAGCCTATTGCTTCCTGTAGACCACATTACTGTACTGAATACTACAGGCAATTCTAACACAACGGGAAGTATTTATGTATCTAAACACATCTAAACATAGAAAAAGGTCAGTAAAAATACAGTATAAAAGATTAAAAAGGGCACAACTGTATAGGGCACTTGCTATGAATGGAACTTACAGGACTGGAAGTTGCTCTGGGTGAGTAGGTGAATGTAAAGGCCTAGAATATTACTGTACACTGCTTTAGACTTACTATACACTTAGATTATTCTGAATTTATTAAAATATTTTTTTCAATAAATTAACCTTAGCTTATTGTAACATTTATGACACTGGGTTTACATTAAGTCACAAACTAAAATATATTTACCTGATTGTTGCGGTTTTCCTGCAGTGGAGAAGTAGCATCATCAGGAAATGAGCTTACATTTCTCCTTTTCAGCATCTGGTCATCCTTCTTAGCTTTCCTCAGCTCCACATTAACTTCTATTCGGCGCCGCCTCATTTCCTGGAGAAAAGATTACATACCATTTCAACTATCATATCTTTTCTTTTTTCTTTCTTTTTTTTTTTTTTTTGAGACAGGGTCTCACCATGTAGCCCAGGCTGGCCTGGAACTCATTATGTAGACCAGGCTGGCCTGGAAACTGCATGGATTCTCCTGCCTCAGCCTCCCATGTGCTGGGATTACAGGCGTGAGCCACTACGCCCAGCTCACATCAGTTTTTGTTGCCAAGTGATTTTTTCTTAAATCCCTCAATTGGTCTGCAATGGGAACAGGGAATTATTATTTTGTAAAAGCACTTTTAAAAATACCATAGGAAAGCAACATAAGGTACTCACTGTACTGTCTTTTCCCTTGTTCTTGAATCTGTTAAGCCGGGCAGCTGGTGAATTAGCATTCTCATTGGTGGACATGGTTACAAGACAAAGGGAAAATACTAGGAGATAAGGGAGAGAAAAAATTTCCCTTCTATAATTTTGCTTAGAAGAGAATCAAATAAGCACAGAATTATCAAACATATTGAATCCATCTCTATACTAGAGAAGGAACTTTAAAGTTTTCAGCGCTATGGATACAGCTTTAGTCCCAGGAAAATAATTGTCCCCTCCCCCCTAAAGAGCTGACATTTCCAGGAACAGAACTGTCCACCAGAAACACAATTTAAGCCATATAAATTTAAATTTCCCAATAGCTACATTTTTAAAAATGGCAACATGAAACACATAAGTTAATTTAAAATACTTTACCCCAAATATCCAAAATATTTTCATTTCAACATGTTAAATATCAAAAGCAGAGATATTTTACACTTTTCTCATACCACTTCGAAATCCTACGTGTACTTTAAACATACAGCACATATCAAATCCGACTAGCCACTTTCAAATGCTTAACAGGCAGGAGCATCTGGTCACCACGATTCTGGACTGGACTCTACATTCTAGAGTCCATTATAGTTAGTGGAACACAGACTAGGGGTACCCAGGTGCCTTATTGTGAGAACCTCTGTCGTCAGGGTAATAAAAATGAGACCCTCCGGAGGCTCTCTCTACCTTTTGGTCATTAAACGGCCAAAATAAAACAAGCAGTCTCCATACTAGAAAGTAACAAAGACCTAGCTCGCTACACGATGGGGCTTTCCATAACCATTCTTGGCAACACTGAAAAGCTGTGAGGTAGCACTGCACCCTCAGCATCTCGCACACATTTGCAGGGATTTGCAGTAAATGCATTCATTTAGGATGACAGCAGCTGTGGTCATTCGGACTCAAGATACTTAAGAGCGGTCTCCAAAAGGTACCAAAAGTTAAGGCTTCCTTAAGATCTGCTATCTTTAATTCCATTGTGCTCGTCCACCACGCGGCGACACGCACAGCCGAGGCCCCACAGGCTGGGACAGAGGTGTCTTCAACCGCCACCTCCACCTCCGGCCCCCGCCCCCTCGCCGGAGAATCGACGCCGGGGCCGCTAGGCCGCTCCCGGACACTCGCCCTCGGGCCTTCTCGATATTCCCCGGCCGAGATGCGCTGGAGCTTCCGCTGCAGTGTGCAGCGCCCAGCACCCTAAAGCCCTGACCTTGCATTACGAAACTAAGCCGCTTGGCCAACGAACGACGCCCCAAAGGCCTTGTCTACCCGGGAGGCCGAAGCTAGGCCCGGCGGACATTCGGTGCCTCCCTCCTGCCATCCACAGGCCGAGAACAGTTCTCGGCCAGCCGTTACCGCTCGGGTCGGGCTGTGTCCTGAGTTCGTACTTGCACAGCGGGCTCAGGCTTCAACAGGAGGCAGCGCGGTGCTCACAGGCTGCGGAGCAGCTACCCTAGAAACGTCCACTGCAGCTCAGCCCGAAGACGGTGTGCCTCGTGCAGCCGGCCGGCGCGATTTAAATTTCCCGGTGGCTCCGCATTCCTATTGGCTGGTTCGAGCCTAAGCTGTGCGCCCATTGGCAGATTTGAAAAACACGTTAGTCAGGGAGGGGGTCAGAGGGCCCAAAGGAAGGGGCGTAGGCATCGCGAGATGAGAAGGTGGCCCGGCCATCCCAGAGTCCCTTGCAGGCTGTGGGCTGACTCCAGATCCCGGCATGCAACGCGAAGGGGCGGTTCCCAGGCTGGGGTGTGGGTTTTTTTGCAGAGTTTGACCAAGTGTAGTTGCTGTTTGTTTCTCTGGGCGGCTACCTTAAACAAATCACCACAAAATGACTCTTAAACCCATTATGTTAAAAAAAAAAAAAATCTACTTAAAATCATATTGACACCAGGCGTGGCGCACTCCTGTAATCCCAGCACTCTGAAGTTGGAGGCAGGAGGATCAAGAGTTCAAGGCCATACTGGGCGCCCTGTCTCAAAAACAAAACAAAACAAATAATATAGCGATTTGCATTTTTTCCTGAAGAACACTGAAGGGACTTAGTAGGGACTTCTGGCCCCTGTGGGAGGGAGGAGTAAAGCAGATTTGTGTTGCTGTGTGGAAGCTGCAAAATAATGATAACAAAAAGACTAAATTTTACGATTAATTTCAAATACAGAATCACACACTTTTACCCAGATGTGCTAAATATTGACATTTTGCCACATTTGATATTTCTCTATATACGTATGTGTATACGTGCATAGATATGATTTTTATGTATTACTTTTTAAACTGTTTGAGAATAAATTTAAGAAATACCCCTTTGCCCCTAAATATTTCAAAGTGTATATCCATAAAACATATTTTTATTTAATCACATCTCAAACTATCAGATTCGAAAAAACATTTTTGAATTGTTATGCTATTATTTAATACATAGTCCATTTTCATGTTTTTTTGTTTTTTTGTTTTTTTTAATCAACGGTGGTAATAAGCATCACGATCGTGGGCCACTTTTGTTCTCTTTATGCAATTTTCTTGTGTACTGAAAAGGGTGTTTTTTAGGAACGTTGTAGTGACTTATTTTTGTACTACAAATAAATTCAAGCAGTGAATTTTGTCCATTCTTGCAAGCATTCATGCCAGTCTCACTCCCCTGTAGCCACGGAGTTTGGAGGGGGTTGCTGTTACTCGCAATCAGCGTAATCCCTGCCCCCTAAAAGCAAGAATGTGGAAGGAATTCATCCGTAAACCAATCACTGCAAGGCATTCTCTTGGCTACTGTGAATGGTTCCCAGGCAGGCACATGACCTAAATTCAACTAGTTGGGAAGCCTAAGCCTTTTGTTTAGTGGTCAGAGGTAAGAAAGCAGGTTCTGTTTTTCTGGACATAGGGTTCTGAGACCTAGAAATCTGAGCAAGCAAATTGTAGGAAGATGTTGAGAGCTCTGATCTACAGTCTGCCCTACCTCTGAAGGTTGCAGTTATATCTTTGAACTTTTATACTTATATGATCCAGTGTATTTTCTTTGCGTTGTTAAACTGGATTTTCTGTTGCTTGGCAACAATGAGTACTATCTTCCCAGAATTGTTCTGGGTGTTGTAGGCATATTAATACATTTAATTGTCACACCTCTGTGACTTAGTACTGTTATCTGTAACATTTCACAGACAAGACTGAATCATGAGTGCTCAAGTGATTGGTCCAGTCTTACACAGCCAACAGAGACAGAATACACACCCAAGGTGTCTGAATGACCTATGCCCTCAATCACTGTGCTGTACTTGGACCTTAAAATAACCTGAAACTGAAATGTAATGTTAAAAGTTGCCTTTTAAAGATAACAGTGCTTTCCCCCTGGGAACCAAACTTCCACCACTTTTAATCACTTAAGTTTAGATGGAGATACATGAAAGCCCTTGGTTGCCCTAAGCCAATCAATACATTCCATCCCCTCACACATATTGCTTAGGTGATTGCTATAGTTTGAGTGTGTTGTCCAAAGGATCATGTGCTGGAAGCTTGGTCCCTGGTGTGACAATGTAGAGAGGTGGTAGATCTTAAAAAGGTGGGACCTAGTGGTCAATAATTAGGCCATTGAAGGCTTGTCCTCAGAAGGGATTAGGATAGCTCACATGGGATTCTGGCTAATTCCTGAGAGAGTGGATTGTTAGAAGAGAGCAAGGCTAGCCACTGAATGTCTGTTTCCTGTCTCACCCTGTCACCAATCCTGCCATAAGTCATTTGACGTGTTGTGATGTAGTCAGTCAGGCCCTCACCAGAGCGAAGCAGATGCTAGCACCATGCTCTTGGACCTATGGAGTTGTTGGCTAAATATGCCTCTTTTTTAATACACCACTCAACATCAGGTATTGCTATAGCAACACAAAACAGACTAAGACAGTGATGATGATGGAACAACGCAATCCAATGTTTACTAGAGGTCTTTAAGAGTGAGATGCCTCTGCTGTTCCACTGGATTGTGGGCTGTGATGATACCTGAAAATGGAGCTGCTCCAGAGAAACAAACCCAGAAGATGGAGGCTGGGGACACTGCTTCAATCAGCTCAGACCTAGTGTTGCTTCTATTCATGGACTTTGATTCCATCTCAATAAACTCCTTTTTTCACTAAGCCAATGAGTCACTTATATTCCAAAGATTCTTTAACTAGGATTAACCCTCCCACTGGAATATCAGCTTGATGAGAGCAAGAATTGTTTTTTTGTTTTTTTATTTTTAGTTTTTGTGGTAGTGGGAGATTGAAATCAAGGCCTCCCATACTTTGTAAGTACACTGCCCCTGTACGTACTGCTACAACTCCAACCCCATTTTATTTTTTATTTTGAGTCAGGGTCTTGATAAATTGTGAAGGTTGACTCTGGCCTTGAACTTGTAATCCTCCTCTCTCAGCCTCCTGAGTGGCTGGGGATTACAGGCATGCATCATGGTGCCCAGGTCTGGTCAAGAATTTTGATGTATTTTTTTCTATTACTGAATTGCCAGCACCCAGAACAGTTTCCTGCATATGTTAAGCACACAACAAATATTCATTAATTGACTGAATGATACAGATGCTTCTGAGCCTTAAGGTAAGTGGAAGCCCACCACTTAGGCCTGAATCTCTTGGATGCTATCAGGAGAACTTTTTTTTCTTTTTTTTTTTATTTTGAGATAGGGTCTCACTGTATAGCTGAGGCTGGTCTCAAACTCATGATCCTTCTGCCTTAGCCTCCCAAGTACTGGAATTAGAAGTGTGCACCACCACACCTGGCCCAACTATGAGGAGATTTAAATGTAATATGTGGCATCAATAATCTCTGAAGCCAGAAGCTCTAATAAATTATCTAGCAGGGACTGACTAAACGTAAGTTCAGAAAAAGGCCATTGAGCCAAACCATAAACCAAAGAATTGGAGTAATCATATGATTGATGACACACACAGCTGATGACATTCAACAATGAGCCTCTGGGTCTGCCCTTACCTGGAGCCAGTGTACACTTGGTACTGTCATGGTGAGCCTAGAAGTCCTTCACTAGTGTCTATGTTTCAGTGAAGTTAGCTTAAGTTTTCTGTTCAAGTGAAAGATTTTTAATGAATGTAATGGTCCTATCATATGTGACCAAGACTTCTAACTAGTATGTTAGTTCATTCCCAGTCTGTTTGGAGTGCCATAACAAAACGCCATAGACTCAGTGGTTTAAACAGAAGAAATTAATTATCTTACAGTTCTGGAGGCTGGAAGCCTGGGCTCGGGTGCCACCATGGTCAGTTTCTGTTGAGGACTTTTCATTTGAATTGCAGATGACTATCTTCTCACTATGTGTTTATATGGCCTCTTCTTTGTGTGAATATGATGAGAAAGAGGGGAAGTAGGGAGGGAAAAAGACAGAATGAATGCTTGCAAAAGCTCCTTAGTGTCTCCATTTTTTCCCTCTTTTTTTCTTTTTCTTTCTTTCTTTTTCTATTACTTGGGGCTTGAACCTAGGGTTTCATGCATGCTAGGCAAGTGCTCTACCACTGAGTTGCAAGCCTAGCCCATTTTTTACTTTTAATTTTGAGAAAAGTTCTCGCTACATTTTGTAGGATGTCTTTGGCCTCAAACTTGTGATTCTCCTGCCTCGGCCTCCCAAGTCTTTGCAATTACAGGCATGTGCCACAGGTGCCTGGCTTGGGGTCTCCTCTTATTAGGCCACTCATCCCATTGGGAGAGCCCCACCTTAACCTTATCTAATCCTAATTACCTCCCAAAGTTCCAATCTCTAAATATCATTATGTTGGGGTTAGGGCTTCAACTTATGAGTTTTGGGAGAGGATACAAATGTTTAGTCCATAATATCCACTCAGATTCTCAGTCTTAGAATTTGAATTTTTTTTTTCTGCCATACTAGGGTGTTTGAACCCAGGACTTCACACACGCTAGGCAAGTACTCTACCACTGAGTTGCACCCCTGGCCTCTTTTTTATTTTGAGACAGTGTCTCACTAAGTTGTATAGGCTGCCTCAGGTCTCAAATTTGAGATCCTCCTGCCTCAGCTTCCCAAATTGCTAGGATTACAGGACTATACTACAGTGCCCAGCTGGAAACTTGAATCTCAAATGGAAATACACACAAAAGAGGGATTGGAGCTGAGTTTATGGGGAAGCAGCAGCCCAAAGAGAGACAAGGACCACTTGTTCCTGCAGCAGACATCTTTTAGTTTCTGTCTTGTTTCTAGGACTTCTTGTTTATTCATGTTTCAGTTCTGTGAACTCTACGATATCCTTCAGCCCAATGCTTTTCTGAACTTGGTTTGTTGAGGTAAGAGAATTGTTGATGTTAGGTGCTGTTGAGTAGAGTCCAACTCATAGCAACCATATGTACAACAGAATGAAACATTTCTCCATTCTGTGCCAGGCACATGATCTCTTTTACATTTAAGCCCATTGTTGCAGACACTGTGTCAATCCATCTAGTTGAGAGTCTTCCTTTTATTCGTTGACCTATCACTCTCTCAAACAAGATGTCCCCCTCTACAGGGGACTGGTCGCTCCTGACATGTCCAAAATACATAAGACACAGTCTAGACATCCTTGCTTCCAAGGAGCCCTCTGATTGCACTTCTTCTAGGACAGATTTGTTGGTTCTTTTGGCAGTCCATGGTATATTGAAAATGTCTCCAACACTACAATTTAAAAGCATTATTTCTTCTCCTGCCTCCCTTACTCACTATCCAGCTTTCTTAAGAATATGACACAATTGAAAATATCATGACATTATCAAGCATATCTTCATCTTCAATGTGACATCTTTAATTTTCAACACTTTAAAGAGGTCTTTTGTGACAGCTTTTCCCAATGTATTACATCTTTTGATTTCTTGACTGCTGCTTCTGTGGGTGTTGATTACAGAAACAAATTAAACAAAATCCAGGACAACCTCAATCTTTTCTCCATTCATCATGAAGTTGTTTATTGACCCAGTTGTAGGGATTTTTGTTTTGCTGTTGACATGCAATCTATACCAAAGGCTTTGTTATTTGATCTTTGCTAGTAAATGTTTCAAATCCTCATTTTCAGCAAGTCATTTGCCTAGGGCAGGTTGTTAATGAGTCTTCCTCCAATCATGATGCCACATTCTGTTCTTCTTCATAAATTCCAACTTCTCAAATTATTTGCTCACCATAGAGATTGAAGAGGTAAGGTGAAAAGATACAGTCCTGACACACACCTTTCTGGACTTTAAACCAAGCAGTATTTCTTTATTCTGTACAAACGACTGCCTCCTGGCACATGTGAAAGTGATTTATGCATACTTTCCAGTTTGTCAAATTGTTGAAGATGTGTTCTCCAGTCAAGACTTATACAATTAATTATTCTCAGTGTTGCTGATGACAGTAAGTGAACCTGTCTTTCCCCACTCCCCAGGGCTTGCATGGAGGTGAAGGTGATGACTATAACTTGACCATGCCTCAATTCGCTAAGGTGCCAGATTTATTCACTATAGCTTTGCACCATCATCAGTGCAAATGTCAACCAATGAATAATATCATGGTTTTTAAGAAAAGCATCTCCCTGATGCCTCGGGTTCACAGGCCCACATTATAAAAGTGATATATCATTCACACAAAATTCGAAAGATTACACAACATTCAGTAACTCCAAATGGTAGAATTAGGGTCATTTGCAATTTTTCTGCTTGGCTTACCCTTTTTTTTTTTTTTTTCTTACTTGCAAAGAACAGATATTACATGTCCAAAGAGCAAAAGAAGCCGTGTATTTTTAAAACCTACAATTGCAGTATCTTTACAATGCAGAAAGCACAGATATCGTTCGTGGAACTAGAAAGTCTCTAAATTTTCCAAAATCTAGCTTTACGATGAAAAATAAAAGTATTATTTCGTATTTAGAGTACTTGTATTCATTTTCCCTTCAATCCAGAGGGAAAGAAGAGACAGGAGGAAAAAAAAATAATAAAAGTGTGTGGCAGTCAGGAGAAAAGGCAGATCTGAAGTTCTATTGGGGTGGAAGAACCTACTGATCATGAAATCTGCCGATGGTGCCAGCCCCAAAAATAGCCCGAATTAATATTTGTTGAGTAGTGCAGGAAATTACTCAACTAATATTGACACGGTGTCTGCAACTATGGGCTTAAATATAAGTAAGATCGTGTGCCTGGCACGGAATCGAGAAGTGTTTCGATCTGCTGTACATAGGGTTGCAATGAGTCGGACTCGCCTCGACAGCACCTAACAACAACAATGCAGGAAAGAAGGGACAGAGAGGGGCTGCAAGGTACAGGCAGTTTAAGGAGGTGCGACACGGAAGGACCCCGGGATCTGTGAGCTGTTCATACCGCCCATGTCCCTGAGGAACGTCCCTCAGTGGAAGGGCCCGACAACTTTAGAAAACACAGACCCCCGGGCCGCCCAAGGCAACTGAATTCGTATGGGGCAAGAAACAGCAGCAGGCACTGGAATTTTGCTTAAAGCTCTCCAACGAGCCTACCGAGCAGCCAACGTCAAGAATCTTCCGAAACGAACCCAGAGAAAGGAGACCGCACAGCCACATAAGCAGCACCCGGCCAGCCAGCACGCAGGGTTAGGAGCCGCAGCGAGGTCCCCAACTACAGCAGGCGCACTAGGGGTTCGGACGCCCAGCTGAATACAGGGTACAAGACGCAGGCGCGCTGTCACCCGGCAGGCAGCCGCCAAATCACACCCCGCCCTACGCCGTGCGCGCGGGGCGGGGCTGCGATGATGGCATCACGTAAGGAGATGGTGTGAAACACTCGATTCTGTGGTGACCCAGTGGCCTAATGGATAAGGCATCAGCCTCCGGAGCTGGGGATTGTGGGTTCGAGTCCCATCTGGGTCGTACCTGTTACTTTTGGTGGAGAGAAAGGTGATGACGGCCGATAAAGTAGATTTTAAAATGACTATTTCGCTTCTCTTCAGAGACATCGAGCTCAACTGTATTACAACTTAAAAGATGCTTGCAAGCGTTTTAAAAATACTTAGTGCTAGCAAGTAAGTATGAAGTCTGCCCCCAAAGAGAGGTATTTACTCGTATTAAAAGAATTTCCCCCAGCATTATGGAGGCATAATTGACAAAATTGTACATATTTAGGAAGAATTTTCTCTTAGTACTGATTTGTTTTTCTTCTCTATACCATTCTTCTTCATCATCACTATTGTTGTTGTTGTTGTTGTTGTTGTTGTTGTTTATTACTTATTTTTTACATTGCTGGGAATTGAACCCAGGGTCTATCCTGAGTTTTACAAGAAAAAGGCCCTAGGAAGCACAAACTGGTGAGTGGATAAAAGGCCACCTTTTCTTTTAGCATCTACCTTTTCACATGGAGCTTTGCCACTGAGGGCTACCCTTGCAAAAATTTCTCCCCGTCCTAACCCCAAGGGATGTGTGAACCGATCCAACAGTGCTGCCTCTAGATTTCCTGTACCAAGAAGAGTTTATAGAAAAACAACTCTGCTTGTTACAACAGAAATATACTAAACATAATTTATGACTTCTGTCCTCAAAGTACTGTATTATGAATAATATATTGTAATTACAACAATTTTGTTATGTGAGTGTGACTACAAATTAGTGAAATAAAAGACATACAGAGTTCCAACTCTCAAGATTAGTTTAGTTGACTAGCATGAAAAGTTTAAACTCTTCTTGCAAACTTGTTCAAAACAAATGCCACTGAGATAATGCCTACTCTGGCACACTAAATGTGCTGTGGTAACCTGGATTTGGGTGTGAAACAGGAAAGGACCAGTAGAGGAAAAACTATTGGAATTCAAAAACAGCGTGAAGTTTAGTTACCTGTAATGTACAGTGTTGATTTTAGTCCTAACAACTGACCATGGTAAGGGAAAAGGATAAAGCTAGGGAAAACTGGGCTACAGATGTAGGAAAAATCTCTGAACTATCTTTGCAGCTTTTCTGTAAATCTGAAATTATCCCCTAATTTAAAAGTACATTAAAACAATTAAACAACTCTCCTCCCCATTTATAAGATTAGGAATGTAGTGCTGAATTTTTAAACTAGAAAGCATTAACAACAACAACAAAGACCAGGTAATAATTTCCAGCACAATTTCTGGAATTTCAGAGGTAGCAGTTAGTGGCCACATTAAGTCTTCACATGCAGTAGGGTGGGAGAAGGACGTGGCAATCCACTCCCGAGGCAATCCTGAAACAATCAGCCATTGAAAACCCTTAGAGGGTCACTATGAATTGAACACCTGCAGCCATAGCCCTGTGGCATCTGATCCCGTCAGATCTCGGAAGCTAAGCAGGGTCGGGCCTGGTTAGTACCTGGATGGGAGACCACCTGGGAACACCAGAAGCTGTAGGCTTGGGAGAAGGACCTGGCAACCCCCTCCCAAAAATCAATCTGCCATTGAAAACCCTATGCACAGCAGAGAAGCACTGACAATAGTGTTTCCCGTTGTACAGAGGCTCACTATGAGTCGGATACTGACTTGACGGCACCTAACACAACAACAACATGAATTGAACATGACTCAACAGTACCTAACAACAACAACAACGTGTACTAGGGGCTCAGGAAAAAAATGTTTTTTTGAACTGCATTGTTTCCTTCTTGCCTGTGTGCCTACCACCTGTAGACAGTGATGATGTACACCTGGTCCTCCAAATACAAGATTACTCTCAGATATTGGAACACACAGATTCCTCAGGGCTCTCTGCCTCTGGGCTTCTTACTGGGCTGCCTGGTCCTCCCTGGCTCACCCATTCCTCCCACCTCATTTTTTCCCATCCATACCATTTTAGCCCAGCTCCTCTCTGGCACATGTTTCTCAGCACACCCACCAAAGCTCATTCAGCTGAAGTCAGCAAACACTGATTGAGTGTCTGTCTGCTGAATACCCCAGATTTGGATCATTCAATGCAAATCCCACATCTTTCTCTTCCCTTCACCTGCACGATCTACCCCATTCCTTCCCTGTCCTGTTTCAGAGGGAAATGTACCCCGCTGCCATTTCCAGGTCCATCCCTCCCTCTGTCTTAGTTCTGACCTCACCCCCTCTCTCCTCAGGAAACTTGCCCAGCACTTGGTGTCCCTGGAAAGGTGCAAGGAATTCATTTTCTTCCTTGTTTGTGTCTTCACCTGGCCCCTCTGCTGGCTCTTTTCCCTGAGTCCCAAAGCAGTCTGCAGCTTCTTGGTTGCTGAAAAGCCATCCCTGCTCCTGTGGCACCTCTCCTGAACCCTTGTGGCCCTCTCCATGCAGCCAGGCTGCCTCATGGGTGTCTCCACGAGCGCCGTCCTCACTCCCCTGCCACCTGGCACACTCCTCCCCAGCCGTGAACTCTTAATTGGTAAATTTAAAAAACATCTTTCTGTCCTCAACTTGCTGGATCTGGCCCTGAAGTCTGAAATTCTCAACAAATCCTTCCACCTTGAAGCACTCTTTCCCTGGGCTTCCAGGAAATCTTTTTCTTGGTTCTCCAAACAACTCCTCAGTTGCCTTGACTAGTTCCCTTTTGTTGCCAACCATGGAAACAAACCAGCCCAATCAAGCAAAGCAAAGAATAACTCACTGAGAAGATATGGGGGAGGGGCACCCACAAACTAGGGAGGTAGAGCTGCAGGACCAGGTTTGGGAATCAGCTAGGATCAAGGACACATGAGAGGCCCCCAAAAGGAAGAAGCTGGAAGCACAGTGACTCTCAGAGTCAGAGGCCCACCACTGCAAGAAACACGGCTGATAGTTTTCTTTGTCGAAAGGCCATTCGCTCCAGAATCCAACTTCCAAGGGAGAGAAAGCTTGCAACTGGTCTAGCTTGGGTCATGGACATTTCTTCTGTTGATTCATGGAGCCACAGAGAAATTACCCTCCCACCAAATCTCCCCACAAAGGGGAAGAGTTCATTCCTTAAAAGGAAATTTGCGTCCTTTCAAGAGAGGCATGGATGCTTGCCATGTTAAACACTAGCAATTTTTCTCTGCACAAATTTTGTACTTTTTTATTTTTAGTGTTCCATATAGTTATTCTATCACCACTGTTGATTTTAGGTGATGAAGACTGTGAATTTTTAAGGATTCACAGACTTTCATTATATTTTGGTACATAAAGTGTGCCCATTGATATTATAAGCAGACAAGAGCATCAGACCTTGTGATAGTTAACAGCTTTTAACTAATGGTAGCTCATCAGATTTATTATATCAGAGTTGCAAGGAAAGATGAAATTACTAAGATATACCACATAACATTTTAAAATGTGGTTTTAAATCACCTTGAAGATTTATAGTAGGGGTGAATCACACAGTTTATTCTGATAATTTTGCTTATTTTAGGCCAGTGGCTCTCACATGGGTCAGTTTTGCTCCTCAGGGAACATTTGGCCATGTCTGGACACTTTCTTTCTTTTATTTTTCTTCTTTTTCTTTCTCTTCTATTCTTTTCTTTCTTTTTTTTGAGTCAAGGTCTCACTATGTATCTCAGGCTGTCCTTGAACTCACTTTGTAGCTCAGGCTGGCCTGGAACTTGAGCTCCTTCTGCCTCATCTTCCTGAGTGCTGGGATTACGGGAATATACCACTATGCAGAGTTTGAACACATTTTTAATAGTCACAACTGGGAGAAGGGCACACTGTTGGCACATAGTGAGTAATGGTTGAGGATGTTGCTTAACATCTTACAACACATGAATGATCCAGTCCAAAATGTCAACAACGTCAAAGCTAAGAGATGCCTTAGAAGTTGGGCATGGTGGCACAGGCCTGTAATCCCAGCGGCTCGGGAGGCGGGACGATCTTGAGTTCGAGACCAGAGGCAGCCTGTGTAATTTAGTAAGACCCTGTCTCAAAATAAAAATTTAAAATTGGCTGGGGATGTAGCCAGAGGTAGAGCACTTGCAAAGTATGTGCGGTCCTGGGCTCAGCACCCAGATATCACACACACACACACAAAGATGCCATTTTTTCTACTCTTCTTGGAAATTCCGTGGAAATAACAATGGGTATTAGAGCCAAATCACAAATATCACCTTCAGTGAAACTGGGAGACATCTGAAAAACGTCAAGCCAAAGAAAAGAGCTACCCAAACAGTGAGGAACACAGAGGTAGAGGATTGGAGAGGTTTCTTGTTGCAAATCTCAGGACATGACAGCAGAGGGCGCCTCTCCAAAATGAGGGTCACACCCTGCGACGTTATAAAAATAATCCCTTGTTCAGAAAGACGAGACTTGGATGTGTGGATAGACCCTCTTCCTCCCAGGAACAGGCTTGTGTTCTGGGATGGCTTTTCCTCCCTTGCCTGCAAGGCTTTTGCTAAAAGCTGCTATTTCCAGACTTAGATAATGCCAGAATGCCCAGGTGCACCAACTGAGCAGCGGAGGTGGGCGTGGGCCCTCCTAAACTATCCCCAGATTGCTGTGCCAAAGAATGTGCAAAACAAACGTTTATTGTTTGAAGCTGTTAAATGTTGATATAATTTGTTATGCAGTAATAAGTAACTAATATATAATAGAATCTAATAAACTGCGTCTTACATATTTCGGACATGTAGTCAGGAGAGAACAATCCCTGGAGAAAGACATCATGTTTGGAAGAGTGGCAGGTCAACGCCAAAGAGGAAAACCCTCCACCAGATGGATTGACACAGTGTCTGCAACAATGGGCTTAAACATAAATAAGATCGTTCGCCTGGCACAGAATCGGCAAGTGTTTCGATCTGCTGTACATAGGGTCACTATGAGTCCGACTCGACTCAACGGCACCTAACAACAACAACAACAACAACAATAAACAATAAACCACTAGAAGAAAATTTTACATTCCAAGCCAGGTGCAGTGATGTACATCTGTAATCCCACTTTTTTTTTTCTTTTAACATTTTCATTTGAAAATATCTCCTAAAATAATGTCTATACGCAGGCTATCCTCACAGCAGTTTTCTTGGTGGTTACATTGAAGTCCTTGATTTTCAGCTGGTGAGATTTAAACCAGATCCCTGTGTGAAAGCTCTTTTCCTTTCCCATGTCCCCTCAGTTTTCCCCGCCTTTCTATCCTTCCTCAGAACCTGAGGTCCTAGTGTCAGAGGGAGAAATGTTGAAACTAGTAAACACTGTCCTGGCCCCACTCAGTTGGAAGCTGAAGCTGCCACGTTGGCCGTTCAGGGTTCCCCACATAGCTGAATCAGTAGGCTTTCAAAGAAAGGGACCACTAAATAAGAGCTGAATGTACCCCCCAGCATTTTCGTGTGTTGAAGATCTAATCCTCAAGATGATGGTATTAGGAAGTGGGATCTTTGGGAAGTGATTAAGTTTAGATGAGGATAGACCCTCATTTAAGGATTAGTGTCTTATTAGAAGAGACAAGCCAGGCAAGGTGGAGCATGTTTTTAATTCCAGCACTCTGCAGGCTGAAGCAGGAGGGCAGGAGGATCAGGAGTTTAAGGCCAGCCTGGGCTGTATCATGAGATCCTATGTCAAAACAGAAAGAGAGAGGAAGAAAGAAAGAGATGAAAAAAGAATAATTAGATGATATAGCTAAGCAAAAAGAAAAATGTCAACTATAATCCTATTGTTTAGAAATAACTACTACAAATATTTTGGTGTATCAATTTCTAGACTTTTATTATGCATATATGTACATGTAAATATATGACATTTCTGTATGTAAATGTGTGATGAAGGTATACATATGCACTTTATTACATGGGTTTTAAATTTTTGATATATATGTTGACATCTTTATATTTCAGTAACTATAGGATCCCTTGATTGTTTTTGTTTGTCTATTTTTGCAGTGCTGGGGATCGAATCCAGGGCCTTGTGCACTCCTAAGCAAGCACTCTACCACTGAGCCACAACCCCTGCCAAGGGGTGTGTGTGTGTGTGTGTGTGTGTGTGTGTGTGTGTGTACACAGCCATATCACCCTGGCGTCTGATCTCTCCAGATCTTGGAAGCTAAACAAGGTAGGGCCAGGTAGTCTTTGGACAGGAGATTGCCTAGGAATATCAGGTGCTCTCGGCTTTGGAGAAGAACCTGAGCCCACTCCCAAAACAATCAGCCATTAAAAACCCTGTGGATAGTAGAAAAGCATGAGAATAGACCTTGGCACAGTGTCGAATAGTGTTTCATTTTGTTGTACATAGGGTCACTATGAGTTGGACTTGATTCAATAGCACCTAACAACAATATATATACTTCTTTTGAGACAAGGTCTTTCTTATGTAGCCGAGGCTGGCCTTAACCCAAGATCTTCCTGCCTCTGCCTCCCTAGTGCTGGGGTCACAGAAGTGTGCCACCACGCCCAGTTCCCCTATGACTGAATTCCTAGAATTAATGACTAAATTCCTACATACTGAATTGTTGAGTCAAAACATATGATAATTTCAGTATTTTTGCTCCATGTTGCTGCATTGATCCCCAGGTGGATTCTATCAGTTTACACAGAACAGCAGTCAGTGTACACATGCAATAATGCCTGTTTCCCATATTAGGACTCATCATTATTTTATGTTCTTGCTGTTCCAAAAGTGTCTTTTTTCTTTTTTCTTTATAAGGTTTCTCTTTCTTTTACAGAGGCTGGAGGGGTTAGCTCAGTTGGTAAAGTAGTGGTCTGGTCTGTGCTCTCTGAGACCCTGGGTTCAATCCCCAGAACCATAAAATGGGAAGACATGGCAGCCCACTCCTGAAGCAATCCCAAAACAATCAGCCATTGAAAATCCTATGAATAGCAGAGAAGCACTGACATAGTTCTGGGCATAGCACAGTGCCAGGGAGGGTTTCATTCTGTAGCACATAAGGTCACTATGAGGTCAGCCTGACTCAACAGCACCTAACAACAACTTTCTTTTACATGCCATTTCTTTGACTGCTGGTGAGATTGCACATATTTTCATAGGCTTACTGCCCACTTGTATTTCTTCTTTTGTTAATTGCTTATTCATATGGCTTGTCTGTATATGCTACAATATTTCCTCAGAACATTTTGTTTAATTTTTAAATTTTTAATTTAAAAAATTTAAATTTAAATTTAAATTTTGATTTTAATTTAAAATTTAATTTTTTTTTTTGAGACTTGGTTTCACTATGTAGCCCAAACTGGCCTCAAACTCATGATCTTCCTGCCTCAGCCTGGCTAGTGCTGGAGTTATAGGCATGTACCACTACATCTGGCTAATTTTTTAGATTTTTAGTGATTTTTTTGGTCATAGAAACATTAAATTTCTTACAGTAAAATCCATCAATCTTTTGTTTACCAATGTCCCTAGTATTTTTCATGCTATCCTTAGAAGCATATATAACATGCATCTATACTATATTATCTATACTATGTGTATTATGTGTATTATACATATATATACATGTATGTATGTATACATATGTATATATATATATATATATATATATATATATATATATGCATGTGCATACTCAAACACACATTGAGGTGCCAAAAATGTAAACATATTTTAAGAGACGTTATCTATGTACTACTTTTTTTGTGTGTGGTACTGGGGGTTGAACCCAGGGCCTCGCGCCTGCATGCTTTGCAAGTGCTGGACCACTGAGCTGCACCCTCAGCCCATTTTTTTACTTTTTGAGACAGGGTCTCGCTAAATTATGCAGACTGCCTCTGGTCTCGAACTTGCGATCCTCCTGCCTCTGCCTCCCAAGCTGCTGGGATTACAGGCTTGCGCCACTGCGCCCAGCTATGTACTACTTTTTGAGGTTGAACTGAATTATCCTAGCAATGTGTAGTATGACATTCATGTGACTGTGAGACAAGAGCTAGCAGAACAAGCATATACCACATTCTTAAAACAGTAAAGTGAAAAGTTTGCATTTTTTGGCACTCTGTGTAAATGTTTGCATGGAGACATACAGAGAGAGAGAGTTAAAGGGAGCAGCCTTCCCTACAGGGAAAGTGCTTGAAAGCAAAGTCTCTCCTAGCCAAGGCTTCAGATAAGACCACAGCCCCTGCCTCTGGCCTGACTAAAACCTGAGCAGAATCACCAGCTAAGCCACTCCCAGACTGCTGGATCACACATGCATGAAATTACAGATATTTGTTGCTTTAAGCTGTTTAATGTTGGGATTATTTGTTATATAGCTATAGATAACTAATACACAGTGGAAGTTTTCTTATGCCCTTCCATAATCCAAGTTCCTTTTTGTCTCCAAGGTAATCGTTATCTTGAACGTAGGGTTTCTACCATTCTCTTGGAGGTTTTTATCCTAATATGACTATTGCAACTGCTGTCATAAAATATTTTACAAATTAACGTTGAGGTTCTTTTTTCATCCTAATTCCAAATTTTGGAACATTCCAAATAAATAGGTATGACTATCCCTCATCATCCATGGGGGATTGCTTCCAGGACCACCTAAGGTACCAAAATCTGTGGGTACTCAAGTCCTTTATATAAAATGATGTAGAATTTGCATACAATCTACATACACTATACTTTATTTCCAGATTATTTGTAATTCGTAATATAATGTAAATCCTATGGATATAGTTTTTCTACTGTTTTGCTTAGGGGATAATTAATGACAAAAAGAAATTCTGTATATATAAAGTACAGATGTAATTTTTAAAAATTTTTATTTAGACTACATCAACCTGAACATGTGTAAAAAACTATAAAAATATTGTATCAGTAGAAATACAAAGTTTAAGATGTTCAAAGCCACAACAACTAATGATGCCAGATAGTGAATTTCTATTGCACCGTCCTTTGAACAGGCCAGCAGGAATAAACTGCTGAGCATAAATACCATGCAGTGCAACAGATGCAATTTTTAAAACATATGTCCTATCAGAGGTTGATTGAATTCATGGATGATGAACCTGTGGATACACGTGGCAAACTATACATGTGCCATCTTCCAGGATGCTTTACTTGGCCTCTACCTCTAGCTAGCTACTCTTTTCTCTCTGGCAGGTACAACTCTACTGTTGCACTTAACCTACTGTATTAAATGTTATTTCCGATGGTAGTCTGTGAGCCACTTGAGGGGAGAATTTATGCCCTCATATTCCAAGAGTTGGCCCAGTGCTCACGGGAATAAAGTTTGGGCTATCTGTGAAAGTGTGAAGAACTTGAGGACATCCTGGTCCCAAATAAGATGCTCCTGAAATAGAACTAGCATGTGCTTGTAACTTACCTAACGAAAATCAAAGAGGTACGAGCCTGACATCCCAGTGATTTGGGAGGCTAAGTTAAAAGATTGTGAGTTTGAAGCCAGAGACAGCCTGTAGTAACCTAGCAAAACTTTGACTCAAAATATAAAATAAAAAATGGGCTCTGAGTGCAGTGCAGTGGTAAAAAAAGCACTTACAAAGTATGTGCAAGGCCCTGGGTTCACCTCCCAAGTACTACCAAACAAACAAACAAACAAACAAACAAAGAAACAAAGAAAGAAAAGAAAAC
This sequence comes from Pedetes capensis, assembly GCA_007922755.1. NCBI lineage: Eukaryota > Metazoa > Chordata > Mammalia > Rodentia > Pedetidae > Pedetes > Pedetes capensis. Next base: position 167,986 of record VMDO01000837.1, read on the forward strand.
GGAAGTGACTATATTATATTCTTTTTGAGAAGGAGTTATAGTTATAACCAATATTTCTAGATTCTAAAATAGGGCCTGGCACATAGGATTCTGAAACCAATTGGTATATTGCAATTTATTTACAGCACTAATCACCAGAGTTAGCACAGACCCTAGTGGTTAAAAAGGGTGTGGTTCCAAACGAGACTGATCTTATTTCAGACCAACTGGCTACCAATCTGGGGGACTCTCATGAGCCCTCTCAGGTTTCATAATTCTCTAGAATGACTCAAAGAACTCAGAAAAGTGCTATACTTATGATTACAGGGGCTTTATGTTTGCTTGTTTGTTTTGGTGTTGTTCCTGTTGCAGTGGTGCAGAAGGAACCCAGGGCCTCTTGGCCTGGGGCTTTCAACACAGCAGGTTTGCCCACTCACCCTAAAGAAAGCAAAGGGAAGTAATAGCTATGTTGGAAAGATGAAAAGTAAGCACTTCAGCCCATCTCCAGAGTACTGACATGCAGTTTAGATTTAAGTAGAGGAAAAATTGGGGCAGGGGGGAGAGGTATGCAGAATTAAGCAGTCTTGGTCAAACTGTGTTCTGGTTGATTTTTACCTCAGTTTTGTAGGGTGGCCCAGAAGAAATTCTTATTACCTAAGGGGACAATCAGGTCCCCATGAGATGATTGATCCTCCTTAGGGGTGGGCAGTGATCTTGTCATGGGATGATCCTGGATTCCAGGGTGACTGCAGGTTTCAGACAATGATTGGAAACTTTCAGGTACGTTTTTGGGGGTCTGGAACAGAACAGTGTAAAAGCTGACAGTCACATGTCTCAGTTACTCTTAGCTTTGTACTATCAGCCTTGAAGGGATGTGAGATAGGTTAGGTATCCTGAGTTTTTAGACAGACCCTCCTCAAGTGATTAACATGCCTCCATGCTGAGGATCAAACCCAGGGCCTTGGGCATGCTAGGCAAACACTCTACCTCTGAGCTTCATCCCTGGCCCCTGACCCCAGGTTCTAAGACAAAGGAGACAGATGCAAAATGAAGGCTGAGATGCTAGGAATTTTATCCCACTTTTAGTTACTTTGTGAGAACAAGTGAAGAATCAGTGCATTTTAGCAAAAGCAGTTTCTAAGTTCCTGTTCTACAACTTGTGCAGCAACTAGGATACTCCACTAAGCTTCAGAATCTGGAGTTTTTACTGATGTTTCATTAGGTAGATGTGACTTTTCAAATCATTGTCCATGTGATTGAACTCAGTCTCCAGCATCCCTCATCTCCCTTGAGATTGTTGGGCTGGCTCAAACTCCCAATCCTCTGATCAGATTGGGGTCTTTCTGGTGAGTCATCCCCGTCCTGAAGCTATCATGGGACCCTTTAAGAGCCATCCCATTAATACAAGGCTGGGATTTAGCTCAGTTGGTAGAGCACTGCGCTGCAATCTCTGAGGTCCCAAGTTCAATTCCCAGCATTGCAAAAACGGGAGAATGGCTTGGCAATCCACTCCCAAGGCAATCCCGAAACAGTCAGCCATTGAAAACCCTATGAGGGTTGCTATGAGTTGGATACTGACTGGACAGCACCTAACAACAACAATATTAATACAAGCTTAGGTCTGACCCAGGAAGCTTATAAAGAACAAAGACATTTCTATCACCTGGGAAAATCTAACACAAAATACATACTCAAGGTTTGCTAAGCACAAAGATACACCTTAAATACCAGAAATTGCCAGGGGAGAGAATACCAGTTCGGATCTTGGATTCTTCTATCTGACAGGAACAGATACCTATTATGAAGGTGAACACAAGGCTGTTAAACATTCTAATCACGAGAGAAATGCCCTGGGCTCTGGTTTTTATTCCCAAGCGTTTTTCTTTTTTTTTTTTACTCGTCTGTTTTTTTTTTTTTTTTTTTTTTTTTTTTTTCTTTTTGGTTCTGGGGATCGAACCCTGGGCTTCACACCTGCTAGGCAAGTGCTCTACCACTGAGCTAAATCTCCAGCCCTCCCAAGCGTTTTGAAGATTGTTTTCCCATGTGGCTTGTTTATAGGAAGAGAATGCTAGCCAGGCTGATGTGAGTGTGCACAAGACAATTTCTCCTTATAAATGAGCAAATTGGCATTGTACCTACATACATCAGTCCCTTTGAACTCTTTGTGCCTTCCACCACTAGTATGGTTTCTGACCCTGCAAGCCAGATGCTGTCCAAGACCTGGCCAGAGTTTCCAGTCATTGTCTGAAACCTGCAGTCACCCTGGAATCCAGGATCATCCCATGACAAGATCACTGCCCACCCCTAAGGAGGATCAATCATCTCATGGGGACCTGATTGTCCCCTTAGGTAATAAGAATTTCTTCTGGGCCACCCTACAAAACTCTGGTGAGTTCTTCCACGTGGTGCCCCACATCCTCTAGGAGCCCTTGGGAGCTGCCCAGCCCACTCTCTGCTTCTGTGTTTCAGGGCGTGGGCTTTAGGGCATTCACAACATTCCTGCCACAGAAGAGATTCAGGAAAACCCCAAACTGGATCTGAGTGACTTGAATATAATCCCAAAATGGTATGTCTGAGATGTGGCTGTAATTGAGAAAGCTTAAGTCTAATTCATTTTATTCCACTTGGTTTAAGGAAAGAGCATTTGGAAGAAAGGGCTATGCGGACATCTATAATCTGGGCCCCAAGAATACGAAGGGAAGTGTTTATGTGATCCTGTCCAGCGTCTGGAGACACCCATTCTGGTGTTCCAAAGGCCTGCAGTGACCGGAGAGGATATTTTTTTGGAGGAAATAGAGAATTCACTCTTTTGCACGTGAATGAGAGATTAGCCTACCCTCTTCAGCTGCAATTAGATTTCAGTGCTCACCAGGGAACCTTCCAGTTAATAAATATACATCTGGGCTAGGGATTTAGTTTAGTAGTTAGGCACTTGCCTAGCATGAGCAATGCCCTGGGTTCAATCCCTAGCACCAAGGGGGGAAAATACATATGTGTGTGTGTGTAATACATACATATGTGTGCAATACATACATGTGTATATAATCAAGACGAGTCATATATATATCTCACCTTGACTGTAGTCTCTTCATGATAGATGAATAAATAATAGTCGGGCTCATGCACCTATCTTTTATGGCTTTGGGCCCATGATCAGTCCACTTACAAAACTTGAGCTGCAAAAAGTATGGGGTGAATACTCCAACCTATTGTCAGTCTGCGGCAAAGCAGCCAGCCTCCCTGTATTTTTATTTTATTTTTAATATTTACCTATTATTTGCTGTTTTGGGGATCAAACCAAGGGCCTGTGCATGCTAGGCAAGTGCTCTACCACCAGGCTGCTCCCCTGCCCCCAGCCTGTCAGTGAACATATTTGCCTGGCTAAAGCCCTCAAATCCTAACACACCCAGTTGAGGAACCTGTTCTACAGCATCCCTGAAGTTCTCCTCTCTGGATGCCCACAGTAGCTGCCAGCTCATTGCCATAACCCCTCAAAGCCATCTGTTTTCTTGGAGTGCCTGGTTGGGCCAGGCGTGGTGGCACATACCTGTAATCTCAACAATTCAAGAGGCTGACGCAGGAGGGTTGCAAGTTGGAGGCCAGAGGTATCGTACATAATTTAACAAGGCCCTGTCTGAAAACAAAAAGTAAAAAATGAGGTAAGAGTGCAGCAGCTCCGTGATAGAGCACTTGCAAAGCACACATGAGGCCCTGGGTTCAATAACTCCTATCTGCTAGTACTTTCACAGAACATAATCAATGTTCTTGTGTGCCCAGGCTGCCAATCCTCAGTCCCTCCAAAAGATCTTGAACATGATGGAGTCTTGCCCCTTACCATCCCACGACTCTCCCTCTAGCTGCCCAGTGTCTTTTTTGAGAACATGGTCCCTGGAATCTCCTCAGCCTACCAGCACTATTATCTTTCAGCTATAAAATAGTACAGCAAAACTGTAACTTTTAGCAGCTGCACCTCTGTTGGCTTATGCACTTCGGACAAGGCTCTCTCATTTCATTCCGCTTCTGCTTCCATTTAGATTTGAAGCTGTGGACTGAGAAGCAGGTACCAAGGCTGCAGGTTTACTCTGGTGAATTCTCTGTTTGGTGAATGTTGTTTCTGCTGGATCTAAGGGAGAGGGTCCTTAGCTCAGGACCAGCTCAGGACTTGCTGTCTCAAGAAGTCAGACCTAAGCAACAGCAAGCTGTCTTTCTTAGAAAGAATAAAAAAGTCCACCTTTCTCCAGGAGATGAGCCATGCCCAGAATTGGGAAGGTATTTTACCCATCTTTGTCCCCTAGTACCTAAAAGGTAAAAAGACATTCAGTAAGCACCTGAAGAATCTGGTTAACTGAATACAAGTTTTAACAGAGGGAGGAGGAGTGAGGGAGGAAGGGAAAGAGGAGGAGGAAGAGAAAGAGGAGGCAGAATACAGAAAAGGAAGAAAGATTCTTTTGCTGAGAGTCCCCACCCCCCTTTCTGGTTCTAGAATATCAGTATTGTGTATATAATGCAACAGTTTTACCAAACCTGGGAGGTAGTGACTGGGTTTCTCTAGGAATTGCCTCAGTCGTTCTGGAATGCATTTTCTGTCCTCTGGAGCCCTCTCCCTTCCACAAGCCCAAGCTGTTGTAAGCACTAATTTCCTATTTGTTGTTGACTTCATGTGGAAAAAAATCCCCACCTCTCATGCTCCCCCACCCTGTCCCTCAGCCCCTCAATACGCTTATTCTCTTCACTTGTCACCCCGCCCCAGCCCACAACCCACCCAGGTTGAAAGTTCAGGATGTGATGTTATCCTTGCCCACAGATCCCAGGACGGACATTGCCGGGGACAGCTTTGAGAGGCCATGTGCTCGTCCCCTTTAGGAAGAGGGAGCGATCCCTGCAGCTCGGTTTTGTTCCAAGGGTCTGTTCAGCCAGCGATGCCCGTTTCCCCAAAGGCTGCCCCTCATTAGCATGAACGGGGGTGGGGGTGTGGAGAAGGGGTGGGGGGAGAGAAAGCGAGCCAAAGCCCTGGCTCTGTTTTAGAGCCCAGGAACCTCGTCTACAAAAATGACAGCTAGAGCCCTTTGGCTTCTCTGTTTGATCGTCGGATCCTCCCCAGAGGCCCCGGTGGCGGAGAGAAAAGGTGAGATCGCGGCATAGAGCCCTGGGAGAGGAGAACGGACCCCGCGGGGTACGTGGGAGAGGGCGCGAGGAAGAGCTGCGCGAGGAAGGGGTCAGCGCCTGCAAGAGGGGAGACTCCGGGTCCTTGTCCCTGTTAGAAACCAGCAGCAAAATGGGTCCCCAAGATTTTGTCTCTGGGCAGCCTTTTCGGAAAGAAGCCAGTTCAGCTACTGAAATGATCCTTGGCAAGCCAGGCTGGAGAAAACTTTGCATGTTAAGTAGTTGCTCCATCCCAGAGGAGGGAAAGTGTCAAAAGGGGTCGTGGCGCGCCTTTCCGGAGCCGTGCCCGGGTCAGGCTCCCAGGGCGCAGCGCGCGGCGGGCGCCCCGGAGTGCGAGGACCGTCCTGCCCGAGCCCGGTCCCCGGGGTGGGCGAGTGCACAGGAGGGATGGGGGAAGGTGACACAGGCGAGCCGGAATCCGACAGCCTCGGGCATCTCTCCCTTCTCGCCTCAGCCCCAGCCCAGCCTCAGACACCTGAGCCACGATCTATCTTTGAGACACACACACACACACTTCATGCATGAGATGAAATTCAGTTACTGAAGGAAGAAATCAGGTTTTCTCTGCAAGATCGTGCTTTTGTTTTGTTTTGTTTTATTTGGACTTTCCGTTCGTTTCACTATCTCTGTGAAAAACAGCTTGCTGCACCTCACAGGGCAATTTAGTTTTGGTTATTTTTCCACATGGAAATTGAATGACTTCAGTGGCATTTAACCCAAATATCTGACAATCTTTCCCATGACAACAGATGGTGATATCAATGGGGAAGCAGTTGCGAGGTCAACTGTAGACAGTCAGGGATTGGATATCCACCAACACTTTCTTCAGCTGTGGAGGGTACACCCACTTCACAGTGAGTCAGAATCAACTGCTCTGTAAAAGATGAACTAGAACCAGCTATTATTGCTGCGAGAAAGCTGATTTTAGAGGAGATAATCAATCTGGCAAGATAAATCACTTTAAATGAAGTGTTGCCAGACCTGCAAACAAGCAGCCCAAGTTCTTTAAAGGAAGAGGAGAGAAAAATACAGTCGGCCTCCAAGTTCTGGTGCCTGATTGGAGGGCACTGGGGCCCAGGCAAACCGGGAGGTGATATTGTGTAACTGGGCATGGAAAGTTGCCCAACTTCCAGGCTGGCTGAAGTTCGTTCACCAACCTGTCTGCAAAACTGGAGAAAAATCATTAATAATTTAAAAAAATGTGCCGCCGTGTTCTACTATTTAGATTTTTCTCTACCATCTAATGCGGGGGGGGGGGGATGGAAACGAAGTGTACCTTTTATATGTAACCAGGGGCCTCTGCCTTCCAGCCAAGCTTTTACAACCCTTTCTAAGTTGTGGTTTACCAGTAAGTGGTGTCCAAGAAGCCAGATAAAAATCCGCTCACAAACGCTCGGTTCTGCAGACACCAAGCTGACAGTGTAAACACGGATGGGAAAACCAAATAGTTCCGTCGTCAGGGGCGCTTAAACAATTAGGAGAACCTGTAATATGAGACTTCCCCCCAGGGGCTTGCTCTTGGTACTTTCTCATCGAACTGTAAATCGCAAAAAGGCTGATGTTTATACATATACAAAAATATAATTTGTATATAGTATATATGTATCAAAGGAAGGGCAAAAAGAGATTGTTATTTGACAAATGTTATCAGAAATGTTAGTCCAAGAATACACAGGAGACCGTAATTTGAAAAGCTATGGATTTGAAAAGGTTCCTTAACAAAATAAAAAATCTCCATTAGACCATTGATCCCCTAGGTGGTGCGCAAAGTTTCCTCAGTTGGCCTCATTCTCAGAGGGGGAGACCCTTACCTCTGTCTTCCTTGGGAGGCTAGCAAACGAGTCCCTCCCCTTACCCCAGGGCGGTCTCCAGCTTCACTTTCCTTCACTTCCAGGTCTCCCGGCTTCCCCATCTCTCCTGTTGTAGGCGCTTGGACACTCCCCCTAGTGTCCAATCTCCTCTCCCCTCCCGGAGCGCCTTTTCTTACCCCTGTGGGCCTCCCCTCCTAACCTCCCTTCTCGCCGTCCCAGGCCTTCCCTTCACGGTTCTACCCTGACCTCCTCCTCTTTCTCTCCGCAGCCTCGCCACAGCACCACAACAGAAAACCAGACCCCCGCGGCGGCGCGAGCGCGGAGGGGTCACCCGGGCCCCGGGCGCAGCCGGTCCCCGAGGCTCCACGACGGCCGCGCGCGGCGGACTCCACCGCCCGCGCCTGGCCAGACCTCCGGCGCCGGAAGCCCCCGCAGCCCGCCGAGAATCGCGCCGGCTTCCGGGAGGCCGAGCGCGCGCCCGCCGGGCTGCCGGGCCCGCGCCTCGTTCAGGCCGAGAACCGCGCGTCGCCGCGCCGCGAGCCCGAGGACTCCCCCCGGCGCGCGCGCGCCCGGACCCCGCTCCTCCCGGCCGCCCGGCCTTCCGCGCGCACCGCCGCCGAGGGCGCCGCCGGGCCCGCGCACCCCAACCGGCCGCGCGCCGCCGCCCCGCCCCCGGCCCCCGAGCCCGCCCCGCTGCCTCCCGGAGACGCGGAGTCGGGCGCCGGGCCCTGCGCGCGCGCCTGCAGGGCGGACATGGACGAGCGTGAGTCGTTCTGCGCGAGCGAATTCGGTGAGCCGGTGCCTCACCCAGCACGGGCCCCTAGGGGGCGCCCGGCCGAGGCGAGCCTTTTCGAGCCCCGGAGAAGCCCCCGTGCGACCCTAGCGGCCCCGACCCCGTGGGTTATTGGGATTTGCTAAAGTCGCGCTGGATACTGACAGAGGCCGTGTAACGCTTTCCCTCCAAACTCTTGTTTTTTGAAAGCAGCAGTGAATGGAATCGTGCACGATGTGGACGTGCTTGGCACGGGGATCCGCCTGGTGGTTCTGCTGGTGGACCGCGACGGGCTGTACAAGATGAACCGCCTGTACATCACTCCGGACGGGTTTTTCTTCCGAGTGCACATATTAGCCCTAGACTCTTCCAGTTGCAATAAACCGTGTCCAGACTTGAAACCTGGTATTGAAACGGATCTAAATGACTGTTTCATAGATGTATTTTATACTGCCCTTTCTAAGTTGGATGCCACAGCCTGGCATATATTGGTCATCTTAGTGGGGGAGGACTGTAACAAATAGAGTTTAGACGACAGGTATCGTTTGGGCCCCTTTGTGATTTGAACCTACGCCCCCGAAATGAGATTAGCGGGGATTGACACAAACCAGGCACTCAGTATGTTTGACAAATGGGGCGAATGACAAGACACCACTGCTAAAGGGATGAATAAGGAGCTCTGTAAAGAACTAAGTTCCAAAGGCCTTTTTTTGGGGGGTGGGGGAATACCTACTCACTTTCTAGAGATGTGCTCTGATTCGGACCTTTGTTCTGTAATGTTAGCAGTTTACAGGTGAATGGATTATCTTGTTCTCTTAAAGATCACTGGAGTTTCTACCTGTTCCATGTAGGTTAAATGAGTTTAAATACGTGATGAGAGTCAAGCTTAGGCATTTCTTAAAGATCTTACACATTTATTGTTTCATGGCATTTGAATGACACTATTAATTTCTACTTTGGTTATTTTGTTCAGGCAGCAGGTATATTGTGATGGGCCACATCTACCATAAGAGACGGCAGCTCCCTAGCACTCTGCTTCAGGTCCTGAGAGGGCGCCTGCGTCCAGGAGACGGACTGCTCAGGAGCAGCAGCAGCTATGTGAAAAGGTTTAACCGGAAGAGGGACCTGCAAGTGCACAATGCAGCTCACACCCAATGTGTTTGAAACAAACCATCCTGGAGTGTGGGGATAACTAGAGACCTGGAACTCAGCAATAAGACATGAGAGGTCTATCCTCATGTCATGGGGTCTTCTTTTAAAATTGGGCTCACAGCTACTTTATGAGCAACTTGCATAGTTCCAACTCTGATCTTAAAGTTGTCACTTTATTTACAAAATGCTTCTTGCATGGTATCCTCCTGAGCTCAGTGGCAAAGTTACTCAGATGTAGAGACAGCAATTCACACAGCTCAGGTACTTGACCTGTCCAGTTAACAGATCACTGCTTTGTGTTCAGTTTTTTAAATTATTTTAATTTAATACATTCTTCAGTAGAAATAGTTCACAAAAACATTTCTTGAATTTAAGTATACAACCTTGAATAGTTTATGCCATGTGTCAAGCCATATTTTATACTTAAATCACATTTTAAATTCTGTACATCAGAATAAGTGCACTAGTCAGAAGACATTTATGTATGAAATGCCATTTACAAAGCACAAGGGTCAGAGCCCAGGACAAGTATTGAAATTTTACATTTAAAGAGGACTAAAGAGTTTAAAGCAAGCAAAACATTATTCAAAGTAATGTTCTTGACTGCCAAAATGTAAGACAGTGATTTTCATGCCCCCTCTGCTCCTGTTTTGTGCCACACTGGCAGCTATTCCAGTGCTAAATGTATTCTGTGTAGTTAATGTCACTTTTCTGTTAAGACCGACTATTATGTTTGTGTTTGTAAAGCAATAAATCTCTCCTTGAAATCAGATCTTGGATGCGCCTTATTTTGTTTGTTTTTTTTTCCCCTCTCTGAGCCTAAAAGCTTGCGTAAAACCCTTTCTCAAACTTATTCCTCAAACCCTGGAACCAGTATTCATCAACAGCTCACAAGCAAGTGAATTTTAAGTTTTCCAGTTGGTTTGAAAAAGCCTTAATCACTAGCCAAATTTAATGATTTTATACTTGAGTCCACAAAGACATTCAATTTTTTCAGAAGATCAAGCTGGATTGAAGTTAACTTGAAGTGCTGTGAAGAGAGACACCAGTAATGTACAAAATTTACTGCCAAAAGAAAGACAAACTACATTGAAGAGAGTAAAGCATCCTTTGGTCTCAAGGCGACATGATCCAGGAGCTCCCAATGTGCCAACAGCTGTTAATGATCACACAGAATCACCATGTATCCCAAGGATGTCTAGGATGGCCACTGGAGAGCTGACGGGGAAGCAGGAGCTTAGCATGTGATGCCATTTCCTCTTCTGCCTCAATCACAGGGCAGAGAGGTGAAATAAAGTTGAGAGGTTCTGACTGTTCTGTGGGAAAGCATTACTGAGGGATTTTAGAAATTTTACAATTTTTTTTTTTTTTGCCAGAAATTCTTGGCAGTCAAGTGTATTGTAACATAAACTACTGGCAATGGAGACAAAGTTAATGAAGAACTTCTGAGTTATGCTTTAAGATAAAATTAACTTAGGCATAAAATAGTGCCAATCACAAAACTCTGAGCCAAATTTTTGAATGTCAGAGGGCTGAGTGTCCAGGCTGGGAATGTGGCTCAGTGGTAGCAAGGCTGCCTAGCATGCATGAAGCCTGGGGTTTGATCCCCAGTCCTACAAAAAGGCTCAGGGGTGAGCTGAGTAACATGGTGGGGAAAATCTCAATATGGCCAAATAGACAATACTGGTTGGATGGTCAGATATTAAAGTATAAAGAGAATAGTTGTAAATGGGTCTGGGTTAAAAGTGGGGAAAAAAAATCACTCTTATATAAACCTGAGGGTTAAAGTTCGACTTAGATTGGTTTGATACTACTTATGAAAAAATTTCAAAACACAAAACTGCCAGACCACTGAGGTTCATGATACTTGTTAATACATACACTCCAGAAACACTAGCAGGTGTTTTTCAGAGATCATAAAGGCCATCATTCAAGGCCAGGCCTGTCAGGCAAGAATAGCGAGGCTCAATTGAGGTAGACTAGTGATGGGTTGGGGACATGAACAGGAGACAAACTGGTAATGGCAAGTTAGACAGAAAGGTTAAGAAGAATCTCCTTTTCAATATTCAGTCAGGACCTTGGATACAATCTTGAATTTTATGGAAAATTTTAATGAGCATTCATTGTAGTTTCTAGTCCTTTTGTCCTATTGATGGATTTTCCTTAGCACATGGGTTTGTGCTGCAAAGACTAAAGGGCCCTTTGTGCCTGTGTGTACACATAATAGTCCCTCATCAATAAAATACTCAGTTGCCTTCAAGAGTAATTCAATAGCATCTGTCCTTCAAATTAAGCTGTCACTTTAGAATTCAAGGGGGGAAAAGTACTTATTTTTCTTGGTAGGGAAAGGTCTGTAAGACAATTTTTTGGGAGGAGGAATGGGAGTAGCTTTTAAAACTGTCTTTTAAAGATTTCTTTTGGCATTGTTCATATTTCTCTTGAGATCACCTTTAAGGCTGACGATGCACACATATATGCAAACACTTTTTAAAAACTGACTTGCCACCTCCAATTTCAGGACATACTTGTCAATGCAGCAAGTTAGGTAAACCAGGACTTTATCATTTTTAAAAAATATAGCTCATTTCTTCAGTTGATTTTGGTCCAAGCAGGATCAAGTGGTATGACATCCTGAAAAATGTTTTCTTCAGTAGCTCATTCTAAGTATCCAAAAGTGCCTCGGACCATTTCAAATTATTAGAAATACTTTTCAGCTTGCCCTTTCCCCCACTAAGCACTTATTAGCCATTACTTTGCCCATGCGAGATCACCATTCTCATTTTAAGGATGTGAAATTTGAAACTGCCAGGGAATAGCCTCCATCAGGAGAAGAGTGAATGCTGTAACAGCATGGAACTCTCACCAACAGTCTGTTAAGTGTGCAGGGATTTAAAAGGCCACCAGGTTGGCTATTTAATATTTGAAACAAAGAAGCCAGGAATTGGCCTAATAGAAATGAACAGAAATTGGGAAAGAACTTTTATTTGCAGATTTTAGGAAGGTAGGTTACAAGCAATAACACATCTCAGGGGCTCTAATACTCCAGGCCTCTTGAAATATAAAAAGGTAATTACGTTTTTGTTTTGGAAAATATTTCCAAAAGTTCATAATTTTTTTAACCTACTGCAGGACAATAAATATAAATCCTAAAGAATTTGGGTAGGAGAGAAAAACCTCATCAATATTATGAAAATACTTTTTATGAAATGGTTTCGAGAATTGTAAACTTGGAGGTAAAGCATAGCGAACATTGAAAATACTTTTAGCCAAAGAAATCTACTGATGCAAATTAAGTATATTTACAGGCCCAAAGATGGGGATAGAAACATCCTAATAGTATCACAAATGTGTATTATGCTACTTGGATTATTGAAAGCAAAACAGGTTAATCTCATTGAATACTAGAACCCTGTCAAAGAACGTTCTTAGAAAAGCAGCTTTTGAAAAAAGAATGTATGTTTTTCAAAATTACCTTTCAAAGATTAAAGCTCTATAGTTGATAAAACTATAAAACGTCTTTAATGATTTATAGGGTAATAGAAATTGCAAGTCTTTAAACCATTAAATATATATATGAAATTAACACCTTCCTGGTCTCAGGATTTCCATAAAATTTTATCTTCTTTGTACAATTTGTCAATGCCAACAGGTTCAGAAAATATATCAAACATACAACCAACCAACCGTTTCATTAGAAACTGCACCAAATCCAATGTCAAAAACATTACTTTATTTTTCTAGGATGAAATGTCCTATTACGTACAAAAAGAATTGCTGTTTATAGAATTTGCCACAATTTGTTAAAAACATAGCAATCTATTGCCTACAGGTAGGAAAGTTCTTGCTGCAACAAGTTTTAAATGATTAAGCCCATATATATTTATATATGAATAAATAGTACAGAAATACTGTGACATGATGAGATGCAGAATAATTTTATAATTCATTAAAATGTAGAATTCTTGCATCAGCACAGTGCATACAACATGTAATATGTTTTTAAAAACTAAGAGGACAAAATAACCTGTATTTAACTACTTCCATTTTAATATTTTAAGCAAAAACTTTTGTTCCCATGTTTCCATATTGAGCAATTAGTCTCTGTAGTTTGTAAGCATAAGTTTAAGCAACATCTTTATGTACAAAAAGGAGTGGGCTTCATTAGATAAAATTAACCCAGAAGAACCTGTACACCTGAGCCTGTAATAAGAAAGAACTGGGAACTGTAGCAACATCTTTTTTTTTTTTTTCTTTAAGAAACTAAGGTCTGAGAAAGATTTTGCATAGCAGGGCAACATCAGACAGAAGGAAACTTTAAAAAAACAAAAGTAAGTAAACTCCAGAACTTGGTAGGACAAAGCTAATATGAATTTAGTGCAAAACGTGGGAAAATTTTTGCAAAGCTGCATAATCCAACTCTGGCGGACTTTAGAGAAGCCATTATTACAATGCAATAAATACAATGTGTAAGGTTAAACATAGAAAGGAAAAACATGCAAAATATATCTTCCTCTTCTGTTTCCATTTTCTCCCTACTGCTTACCCTACTTTTCCTAAGGTGGAAGGAATGAACAAATAAACCCAACCAACCAACAACAAAAATACATAGGATAAGGTCATCTAAAATGCCCTTCATACAATGTAAGTAGCTGTCTGTAACTAGTAATTTGTCTAGAATCACAGAAAGTATGGATGAAGGCAACGTATATTGTCCCCTTAGCATAACCATTGGTATGATCAATTGATGCAACAGGATTAGCACCCTGGAGATTTTCTCTGATGTGATGACAGTGGACTAGGGATTAGAACAAGAAGGGCCACTACTGTCCTGGAGAAACTCAGGTCTGATTTGAACCTCTGCCCTTCATTACCTGGTAGCCCTCCCTCTCCCACAAAGGCTTACAGATAATCATTAGCGCACATTCAAAGACACCTCTGACTGTGGGAGAAAAATTATCTCCATTTATTTTGATTCATATACATCCATAGTTGAATTTTAATACAAAAAGAAAAAATTAGAATCTGACAAATGTTTACAAACAAGATACCTTCAAATAGATTTTGCTCATTTTAGTCTGGTGCAGAGTAAATGACAAACTGTACTGGTATAGTCAAGGCAACAGAGTCTGTAGTCCAGGACCACTTAGCCCAACCTTTCTGCAAGCTTCATTTTTGTCTACCATGAACAATAAACTCATTGTTGATTCCCAGTTGTGTGTGTGTGCACATGTGTACATAGCAGCTCCTTTCATAGAAAGAAAAGACATCTAGAGGTCGTCTTGTATTGTTACCTACAGGAATCATGATAAGATACAGGCTGGATTATGTGTAACCGGGGCTGGATTTTATAAGAAAAAATAATTAGCTGACAAATGAGGGCAGCAATAAAAAAGCGTCTTTTTTGCAACAATAAATAAATACAGTCAAAAGTTTTCTGTGAGACTCTAAACCAGCTTCTTCACTGAAGAGCAGACGTGGCATTTCCATGGAGTTACACTTGACCCCATAGTATCTTTTTTTCTTGCTTTCTTTTTCTTTTTTTTTTTTCAATAAACAAAGTTTTCCTGCTTCTGCCACAATAGTAAAACCATTTGATCTTGACAAGATAATGGTGTCGTTGACTTTGCTTTTCCCTTGTCCGTTGGACAAAATTGGCCAAGAATATAATTGGACTGCTTTGACCAATAAAAACGAAGTTTAGGTCAAGTCTTGTCAGGATAACCTGACTAAAAACATCTGGCTCCTTAATTTAAAATAGTTCAGACAACCAGATTCTTGCTGTGATTTATGTTAGGTTAACACGCTGAACTTTAAGAAGCTGTAGACTGCAGTTTGTTGTTATGAGACCTACAGAATACAGAAAAAAGGGAACAATTAAGCACCCTTCATTTTTGAGAACAATGATGCTTTATGTGGATGCCAAGGCCAGTCAGTCTTGGGGAAGCAGCCATGTTCTTCCACTCATCCTTGGCAAGCAAATATAAGAGAACAATTAAGGAATTTTTAATCTATAACATTAAAATTTTTCCCTGTCACTAAATATGACAGCTCACTAGAAAAAGCCAATGTTTACATATAAATATATATATTTATATATAAACATGTGTGTATATATATATTTATTTATTTGTCTAATAAAGAGTACAACATATATAGGCAACAGGAAAGAGACATTTATAGAAGCATTACTATTGTAGTAAAAGTCTTTGTATTTATTTACATAGATTTTGGAAATAGGAAGGGAAAATTATATTAAAAGAGAAATAGTAATATCAAAATCACATTTTTCTATTAAACTCCAGAAAGTGTTCTTTCTAGTTTCACAGTTTTATTCACAACTTTCATTAATAAACCAAATTATTGTACAGTAACCAGGACTAAGTTGAATTACTTTATATTTCAGTAGCATATGAATACAGTGTTTTAAGAGTTTACAATTTTTAAATACATTGTCCAACGTGGCTGCTAGGATAAAATTTTTAGCACTATACATCTTTTTTAACATTAAAAAATTATATTAACTAATCTCAACTTTTTTGGGGAAATTTTGAATTAGGTAATCACGTGGTACAATAAAACAGTGACCTCAACATCCAGTTTTGATTCCAGTTAAAAATTCAGACTAAAGATATCACAATCTGTAAGAAAACAAAGAACATGGATGGTATAAATGATGACTTGTAACAAAGTGCAGTAATGAAAATAATGTGCAAATAATACTGGAGATCAGAAATTAAAAATGGGAGACTATGGCAAGGAAAATACTGGAAATACACAAATCAATCAAATTTCAGTGACTGGCTACTTCTTTCACTCTGCCTTAGACTTGTAACTTAACAGAAATTCCCCAAAAAGGCAACAGTGAGTTGCCTTTATGCAAATCTTGACACTGCAATTTATTCAACCAGAACTGAGCAAACTTCTCAATTCAGCTCCTATCCTTTAGTTTATAAAAAGCTACATAAAATACCTAGATGGCAAGATGTCTTGTGCAAGGGGGTCCCTTTGTGCTAGGGATGAATCAATGGTATTGCATGTACCTACCATGTGCAAAGCTCTGGAATGGATCCCCAGCACATACATACATACATGCACATGCACACGCGCACACACACACACACACACACACACACACACACACAGAGCGTGTGCGCACTAAGCAGCCTTTACTATACTATACAGACCCAGTCACTAAGCCACCTTCTTTCTTCCACAAATTCCTTTGCTTTGCCACAAACCCCAGAAATGCCAGGTGGTTTCCTCTCTTCCATCCTTGGTTCTGCCTGCAAATTTGGCAGCAGGGGTGGGACTCAAACCACCCAGCTCAGCTCTTGCCTCCCAGCGACCTCCAAAGGACTTGCCAATTTAAAAAAGCAATTTTAGAAATTTGATCAGAGGAAATCAGTGCATGAGATACTGATCAAAAAGCACTGAGGGCCTGTAAAGAGCAAGTGTGCTCCTCTCCATCTGCACTCAACCTGAAGTCCAAGTTCCCTGGGTCAATCACTTTCACCTTTCAATTCTTTGGGTAGTTCCATTTCTTATAATGCTATTTCTTGTTTTGTCAACTTTAGTTCAACCCTGGGATGACAAATGAGAACTAAGTTCACTTAATCATATTTCCATTTCCATTTTTAAGTCCAAGATTTATTTCTCTGTAACTTAAAAGTAGATCTATCTATGCTTTGTCTGCAGGCAGATTCTAAAAGCTGAAAATCAATGTAGTGTTTACACTGTTGTGACTATGGAAATGTATTTCTCTGTAGCACCTAGTCCTTTGCTAAGGCAGCCTTTTTTGAATCTCAGTCCTATGTTTTCTGGTCTCAAACTAATTATCTAATGTGTGAACTTTTTCTTTCCCCTGACATCTGTCTTGGGAGTGCTGCCCTCTCTCGTTCTGGGTGGGATTGCTTGCTGCAAAGGCCTGTTGTACAGGTGTCACTCTAGGTTAGAATAATTCTTACTGGCTTCTACCACCTTTTTCATTTCTTGGACTCAAGGTCTTGTTTTCTCAATTTGCTTGGCTTTGCTGGAATACCTACTTTACAATAACGTGCCAAGAAAGGATGTTCTTTCCTTACATAACTAAAAATGTATTTATTCTGCTTCTACACTTGCTTGTTTGGCTGTATACAGATGTCTAAGATGAAAGTTATTTTTCCTCATATTTTTGGACATATTCCTCCATAGCCCTGTAGAATTCCATATTCCAAGTCTAACTCTTAGTATTTTATAGGTTGTTCTGTTTTATTTATTTATTTAGTTTTTGATAGTTGTTTGTTGAGACAGGGTCTTATTAGGTAGCCCAGGCCATCCTTGATCTCATGATCCTCCTGCTTCTGCCTCCCAAGTGCTGGAGATACGGGTGCACCACCAGCCTGGCTAGGTTGTCTGTTTTGTCCCCCGTAGAAGAGCTTCTTTTGCCCTTGGCATCTGGAAATTTTACAGTGGTAAGGGTGGATCTTTTTCCATCTGTCCACGTGGACTGTCATATATTTCAATTGTTCTCCTCGAACTCCCTCACAAGAATGCAAGCTTTGTATCACTCACTGCTAATTTCCCAATGCCAGTACAGAGCAGGTTCTCAATAACTATGTGCTGAATGAATGAATTTGTTCTGTGTGGATCTAAAGTACAATGCCTTTTATTAACTCAAGATATTCTTCTTACCTTAATCTTTTGATAATTTCCTCTGTCTTTTCTGTTCTCTCTGGAATTTCCATTAAGCAAATATTGGACTCTGTAACATATTTATTTCATATTTTCTTTTTTATCTCCTTGTTTTTGTTCTTTGCATGGGTGAGTGCCTTGATTTTAACTTTCACTTCTTGCAACAATTTAATGTGTTTTCCAATCATTCTTTCTTGTTCTCAGGTTTTTTGTTTTTTTTTTCCTTCAGTACTGGAGGTAGAACCCAGGACCTTGAGCACACTAGCAAGTGCTCCACCACTGATCCACATCCTCAGCCCCTTTTTATAAAAAATTTTCCTATTTTTGAGATGAGGTTTTGGTAAATTGCAAAGGCTGTCTCTGGCCTCAAACCTGTGATTCTCTTGTTTTAGCCTTCTGAGTAGCTGTGATTATAGATGTGTGCCACAGTGCTCAGCTTTTTTTGTTTGAAGCAGGGTCTTGCTATGTAGTCCAGGCTGGCCTTCAACTCCTGAGCCTCCTGCCTTGTAGGCATGTGCCACCACATCTAGCTTCAGATTGTTTTTTATTTCTAACCTTCTGTTCATCATGATATAGAAGTAATGTGTTTGAAAATTTCTCAGGACTTGGTTTAAAGGTGTGTTTTGTTTTCTTAAAAATTCTTTGTTTTCTCTAGAATCTATTTTTCTGCTTAACCTTGACCTCTATCACACTGCAGGCTTTTTTCACTTGTCTATTAACATGTCTGCAGGATAAGTTATGGATCAGATACAGGCCTGGGGGGCCTTGCCTATGTATATGGGGCTTACCGATTGGCAGGTTTTGTGTTGTTTTTGAGACAGGGTCTTGCTATATTGCCTAGGATTGTCTTGACCTTGTGAGCTCATGTGATCCTCTTGCCTCAGTGTACCAAGTAGCTAGGACTATAGACGTGAGCTACCATGCCTGGTTGGCAGGTATAGCTTTAGATGAGGAAAGAAAGTTTCTCAATGTCAACACTATTAACATTTTGGAGATGGATCATTCTTTTGTTATGGGGGCGGGAGGCTAGCCTGTCCACTGTAAGATGTTAAACAGATTTTGTGTCCTCGTTACTGGATTCCAGTACCACCTCCAACCCCATATACATAGATCTTCAGTTAATCCCTCTTTTCTTTTACTCTTGTTTTCTATTATATTTTGTAATCTCTGTCTGGGGCCTCAATGAGGTTCTACTGGTAAATATATTGTCACCTTTCCTGAAAAGCCCTCTGGAAGGATTCTGGATTGTGTTTGCCTGGTTTCATGAGTTGATCCTCTTCCAGCTGCTTTCCATATTCCAGAACCTATAGTCTGGGGGTTGCTGAGATCTCATCAGCTAAGAGCTGATGAATTTTCATTATATTCTCTTTACCACTATGAGTTTTTAAAATTCCTCCATTATTTTACTGTAATTTTTTTAGAGGATTCTGTCATATTGATAAGTCCTCTTCCATTTTTAGTTTGACAGCAAATGAGTTAAGAGAGGGAAGCTGATAAAAATGGGAAAGTTTTAGAGATTTGACAAAAGTTTCTTGGTTCTTGGTCTTTAGCCTGCCTGCCTGTTTTACTTCTTTCTTTGGCTTTACCAAAAGGTAACAGGATACTTCAACATTTACTTTTATTTTATGTAAGCTTACTTAAAAAAAAATACAGTTCTTGGTTACCATCTACCTTGCTACAGAATATGACAGAAAAAATACTGTATAAAGATTTTTCTCTGGAGGGAAATTAGTAGGTAGAACACTGATTTTTTTCCTTAATAAACCAAATTACTGTACAGTAAACAAAGTACTGTATAGTACTGTACAGTAATTTGGTGCCTCAGATCAAATCCAAGGCCTCCAGCATGCTAGGCAAGCAGTCTACTACAGAGCTAAACCCCCACCCAGAATATTATATTATTATACTTGGTATAGAATCTTCTAGGAATTCATTAGATAATATGTAGATGCCCAGGCCCCAAACCTGCCCAGGTCTATCCAATCTGAATGTCTAGGGATGATCAGGCTTGTAGGTTGGTGGATGGCGTTAACAGTGAGTAATGAAGCTTGAGGCTACAGAAGGGTGGCAGTTATCACAGAAAAGGGAATCAGGCCTCTATGGGAAGGAAGAAGATTACTGGCTTGAAAAGGAGGTCACAGCACAGTACTTGAATTTCATGGGAAGTTGCTCAATCTTTTATGTCATCAGAGGTTTAAAGAAAAAGCCTCTAGACTTAAGGTCTAGCTTTGCCAATAAAGAACATACCCAGAAAAAATAGAATGTTGTATGACTTCAAACATATTACACATAAATCAAGAACAAACTGCTGAAAACCCCCTTCCCGGTCTTGTCCTTAGAAGAGTCATTTTATACTTCTCTCACCTTCTACACGGTGTGAACTCAAGGAGAAGAGTTCTTACTGCCTGTTGTACATGCCCCCGGCCCATAAGACAGCATCCTGTAATCTCTTAACATTCCACATATGTTTTTTCAATTATAGAAAACGACTTTAATTTTCAGCACACTAAAAACAGACCCAGCAAATTTCTCATTATTTAATCTGCTCACTTGTCTCTAGTAGTATATTGTAATGCTGAAGTCTCATGTAAAATATGTATTTTTAAAAATTTTAATGTTCAGCTGGACGTGGTGGCACACACCTGTAATCCCAGACACTAGGGAGGCAGAGGGAGAAGAATCACAACTTCAAGACCTGAGGGAGTCTGTGTAATTTAGCAAAACTGTCTCAAAAAAGTAAAGGGCTGGAGGTGCAGCTTAGTGGTACAGCACTTGCAACGCATGCAAGTGCAAGGTCTTCGGTTCAAGCCCCAGTATAGCAAAAAAAAAAAAAAAAAAAAAAAAAAAAAAGTCGTCCAAATTTATCATGAACTACATTGACTGATTCCTTAGACAAGACTGTTTCAATTCAGAACAGTGAACACATTTGCTTACCTGCTAGCCTTGAATCCTTTCAATTTCTGTACAAAGAATGATTCAAGAACTTCTGCACATTGGTAAAAAGGGGAGTCACTTGGATTGTAGTAACGACAATTATCAAAAATTTTGGTCATATCTGCCACAAATTCCGTCAGCTTTTCATAATATCGTCTTTGTACTCTTTCTTCCATGGTGGCAAGGTCTTAAAAATATAAAACATAAAACATTTTCAAAGCTTTAAGTTTTTTCCAATGTGAATACATCACCACTGGAGACTATCCTGCAATTCTTGAAAAACAGCAGCATGTCTCCAATTTTGGATTGGTGTTCTAAAACATAAATCTTGGTTGCTGTTAGGGAGACTTTTAAAATTTTTAGTTAACTAACAGAGCAGGTCTTCTGTAGCAGGAAGCAAGGGCCACCAGAGAGAAAGAATTACCCAAAAACCAGCATTAATTAGAGGAAGAGGTTTCACTGCTGGCGGAGCAATAGTTGCATTTCTGGTGCCAAACTATGCTTCCCAGGTTATTCTTTCCTGTCCCTTAAAGAGGACTTAACGGACTAGTGGACAAAGGGATCTGTGTATTTCTCTCTGATTGGTTAAACAGTCTGCAGGTGTTACCTAGCAATCCAAGCAGAAAACAGAAAGTCCTTGACCACAAATCTTTGAAAAAACTACTTTTAGATAACTTTTAGATACCAGGGGCTATGTTCATACGGGAAGGAATTTATTGCAGCACCTTTCAGAGAGAGGAGCTCCTGGCATTCCCTAGATAAGGAAGTGCAACCCTATTCTTTGATTAGGGGATTGGGAAATATAAACTCCTGAGTCTTAAAGGAGTCAAAGTTTGGTATGGTTTAATTAGGTTTTTCTTTTTTATATTATATTTTTCCTCCTCGTGTCATACTTCATTACACTGATTTCAGGTAAAGGAAACCATGCCAACAGCATTCAGGCTATCTTTTCACATGCAAACAAGTATAATATTGTAAGTACAAAGATGGTAATAGAGAATTATTAACAAAGTAACAAAATTTGTCCTAGTGATTTTATGATCTTTGTATTATTAGGCTGTAACAACATTTAGATTTCCTTATTCATTTTTATTCATACCTTATATCTGTGACAAATAATACTAACATTCATGGTGGCAATGATATAAAGTATCTATTAAAAATAAATGTGAAGGAACATATTAGCTGATATGAATAAAAATACTGATATGTAATAGCATAGGTGAGACACAGAAATAGTAAAGATCATTATGATATTAGACAGAGGTGTAATATTGTAAAATATATGTATGGTTTTCATACCAATTTCCTGACACATAGCTTCTAAAATCTTTGGAATCTCTGCAGAGAAGACTGTCATTTAGATGCTACTGAGATGCCTGGGGGCTAGGGAACTCTAGGCAGATTAAGGATGAGGGTTGGTCACCAGGAAGATTAGAGGATTGGAACTTTCAGCTCCAACTACTAACCTCTGGGGAAGGGGAAGGAGTTGAAGGTTAGGCTCATCACAAATGGCCAATAATGTAATAAATCATGGCTATGTCATGAAACTTCCATAAAAACCAAAAGGAGAGCAGGATGTGGTGGGGCATGCCAGTAATCCCAGCACTTGGGAAGCAGAGGCAGGCGGACAGCCTCAAGTTCAAGGCCAGCCTGGGCGACACAGTGAGATTTGGTCTCAAAAATAACAAAAACCAAACCCAAACAATTCTCCACCCCTGAAAAAAACCAAAAACCAAAAAACAAAAAAAATACCCTCCAGCACCTCAAAACCAGAGGGGTTGGGTTGAGGAGTGTCTAGGTAGCCAAGTATGTGGAGGAGGTTCCTGGAGGACCTTGTATCCAGAGAGGGCACAGCAGCTCCATTTCCTCCCCCCAGACGTTGTCTTGATCATCTTTTCATTTGGGTTCACACTCCTATTTCTTGCAATATCCTTTATAACAAATCAGTAAATATAAATTAGTATTTCCCTGAGTTCTGTAAGCTAGTGTAGCAAAGTAAGGGAACCTGAGGAAGGGGTTATGATTTCATGTCAGAAATAAAATATCCTCAGGTAATGTGTTTTTATCTATTTTTGTCACTAATGGGGGTTGATCACAGGGCCTTGCACATGCCAGGCAAGTGTTCCACCCATGAGTGGCACCCTCAGTCCCTTTTTTATTTTTTGAGGCAGAGTCTCACTGAGTTGCACGGGCTGTTTCTGGCCTTGAACCTGCGATCCTCTGCATCAGCCTCTCAAGTCACTGGGATTACAGGTGTGCATCACAGCACCCAATTGGTGATCTCTGTTAAGAGGGCAACGTTACCATTTTTAATTTCTGCTAATTTGGACCCTGGAAATCTGTTTTTTACTTTGTATGTCTTTAATACCTAGTTTCTTCTGTGTGGGTTTCCTCTTCATGTGTTTTGCCAATTTTTCTCTTGGGATATTCATATTGTTGTCATTGTTATTTAAGGGCTATTTATGTACTTGTTGTTAAGTGCCCTCAAATTGGTCTGATTCACAGTGACCCCATGTACAACAGAATGAATCATTACCCTTTTTAATTTTTTTTATGTTGAGACAGGGTCTCACTACATTATACCGGTTGCTGCTAGTCTCAAACTTGCGATCCTCCTGCCTCAGCCTTCTGAGTTGCTGGGATTACAGTTGTGTGCCATGGAGCCCCACCATACATATTACTTTCAAAATACATACAAACATCCAGTCAGGCACAGTGGCCCATGCTTGTAATCCCAGCAACTCAAGAGGCAGAGGCAAGAGGATTTTGAGTTTGAGGCCAGAGGCAGTTTGCATAATTTAGGGAGATCCTCACTCAAAAGGAAATATAAAAAATGGGCTAGGGGTGCAGCTCAGTGGTAAAGCACTAGCAAATTATGTGGTAGGTCTTGGGTTCAACCACCAAGTACCGTAAACAAAAAATTCCCATACATACATATATAGATTGGATTCATAGAGGGGAGGAGGGAAGGCAGGGGGACGGAGAGAGAAGGGAGGTGAGGGGTGAGTCAGTTGGAGAGAGAGAGACAGGGTCTTATTCTGTAGCCCATGCTGGCATTGAACTCGCCATCTTCCTGCCTCTGCCTCTTGAGTGCTGAGATTATAGGCATGTGCCACCTCATCTGGCTCCCCCAATTATTTTTTTAAAGTCTATTAAGTATATGTTCCTTTTGGTCCAGAAATTCTAATTCTAGAACTTTTTCCTAAGCAAACAAATAAGCACAGGCAGATGGATAAACAAAGATATTCACTGCAGTGTTGTCTAAGCAAAACCCACACCCTAACATAAAAACTACTAAAGGGGGGAGTAAATAAATTATTTTAACTAATTAAAAACAATGTCACCTGGCATATATGAGGCCCTGGGTTCAATCTCTAGTACCACAAAGCAAGACAAGACAAAACACAATGTAGAAGTGCAACAAGGCTGATATATAAAAAGAAAGTAAGAGTCTAGTGCCATGGCTCATGCCTGTAATCCCAGCTACTTGGGAGGCTGAGGCAGGAGGTTCACAGGTTGGAGGCCAGATGCAGTCTGCACAACTTAGACTCTGTCTCAAAAAGATAAAAGCCTAGTGGTGGAGTGCAGGGCTAGCATGCAAAAGAAAGTCACTTAGCATACTTGAGACCCTGAGTTCAATCCCTAGTACTGTAAGACAAAACAAAAAAAGAAAGTTTACAAAGAATGTAGGGCTAGGTGCAGTGGTGCACACCTATAATCCCAGCAACTTGGAAGGTAAAGTAAAGAAGACTACAAGTGCAAGGTCGCAGGTAGCCTGTGTAATTTAGGGAGATCCTGGCTTAAAATAAAATAAAAAACGGGCAGGGCGGCAGTCTCCTAGTAGAGTACTTGCAAAGTATGTACGAGATCCTAGGTTCAACCCTCAAGTACCATTAAACAACAACAACAACAACAACAACAAAAAAAAACAACAAAAAAAAACCCAGGAAAGTTTACAAAGTAAGACTATAAAATATGATAACTCAAATAAACATTTCTGTTCATAAAATAAAAGGTACTGCTGATCTTGTGGTTCCTTCGTACCCTCAAAGGAAACTACTATTTTCAGTTCATTCTATATAATTCCGGACATTTTCTAAACACACCATGTACTCTTAGAAAATACACAATTGTTTATTTACTGCTTAAAAATCTAGGTATTGTTCTGTAATTTTCATTCTCCAACAACACATCTTGGAGATCTGTATTATATTTTAAAATGTATTTATTTGTTTATTTGTTGAGACAAAGTCTCTCTATGTAGCCCAGGCTGGCTCCTCCTGCCTCAGCCTCTCATGTGCTGGGATTATAGGAAGGTACAACTAAATCCAGCCTTAAGATCTGTATTACCTTTATGTATCCACTTACATAAGATGGCCATATGATATTAACCTTGGTATTAAGAAAAGTATAAAAGAAAAAAGAAAAGAAAAAAAGAAAAGAAAAAAGAAAAAAAAAAAAAAAGACAGGAAAGCAATCTAGCTTTTTAAGAAAAATTTGGTTAAACAGTTAATGTGTATTCAATTACCAAACCATCAAATCCACTGAAATCATTTTTTAAAAAATGACTAGCAGAGGAAAATGTTTGCATTTACTATCAAATCTCAAGTCTCATTTTCTCTCTCTCTCTCTCTCTCTCTCTCTCTCTCTCTCACACACACACACACACACACATACACACACAGGAGAACATGGCAAACATCATGGCTTTTTCCTATGGAAGAAGCTTTTGACTCAGTGAGAAAGAGGGAAAAGGTGTCTTTTTTGCCCCCCTTCAGTACTGGGGGCTGAATCTAGCCCTCACACATACTTTGCAAGCACTCTACTGCTGAGCTGCACCCCCAGACCCTTTTTAAATTTTTTATCTTGAGACAGGGTCTTGCTAAATTACATAGGCTGCCTCTGGCCTCAAATCTGAGATGCTCCTGCCTGACTCCCAAGTTGCTGGGATTACTGCCGTGTGCCGCCATGCCCAACCTATTATTTCATTTCCTAAATTTTCTATATTTAACTTGTATTATTTTTATCAGCAACAAATATTAATGTATTTTTAATAAACACTCCCAGGTACTCTCCCAAAGGAGACTACATAAATCTGAAATATGTACAATGCTTAACTCCTTTAGTCTTCAACACTAGGAGAACAGGGATAACTACTATAAGTTATGTGCCACAAAATATTTTGTTCACCTGGCCCCACAGAGGACTGTAGTACCATAAAAGTTTATTGCCTAGTGATGTCATAACCATCATAACTGGTACAAATATACTCTATAATATTCACACAATGACAAAATCATTGAATGATGTAATTTCCAGAATATATCCCAGTCACTGACACATGAGTGTGTTTGTTTTTCTGAGACAGTTTTAACCAGTCCTCCTTTATTTCCTCTTCATGTTTCCTCCTCTTTTTAAATTGTCATCAAATATAAACCCTTCAAATTAAAAAAGCACTTTACTGGATAAGGAATACAATTCTTTCAGCAGCTGGAGGTAATGCTTTCACAGCTCTAGAAGCTTTAAGCTCTGCTTTAATTTTTATAATTTCACTTAGAGACACATTATTTTTAAATACAGTCACTTGGAGCTGTTCATCTTAATACAGTTCATCATAAAGTCAGGCGTTATTATAAAGCCAGGCACTAGGAGGCCAAAGGAGGAGGATCAACGTGTGTTTGAGGACAGCCTCGGCTACACAGTGAGACCCTGTCTCAGAAAATTCCAACATCAGTTATAGCTGTGATTTATTAGCATTTGGTTGGGGAAATGATTATATATTGTCTTGGATCTCTAGTGGGTCCATCAAATTTGTTCTCCTTCAGGAAAAGATGAAGATGTGACAGGTAAGGAGGTGGGACATACACCGACCCATTCTCTGATTTCATTCATTCTTTGATACAGCTGCAAAATACTCTACTCATATATTTGACTTCACTACCCCTTTACTGATGCCTACTTATTTCATTTGTAGTGTTTTCCCAATTATAAACACTGTTGCTGTGAATACATATTTCCGTACACGAAGTCCTAAAAGATGAAACTGCTTTGTTCAATGGCATGCATGCTTAGATATTCCCAATTTAATCCCCTAAAATGACCAAACCAATTTATACTCCCACCAAGATATCTTCTTATCAATTTTATGGATGATAAATATTTCCTGAGGCTTCTGAAAGAACTTCATATTCAACTCAAGTACTTACCCATAGGTTCCTTAATAACACCATAATAATCTGGTGCATCATTAGGGTCTACTGGTTCAAGGAAAGGCCAGGCCATCTTATGGGCCTGTAATAAAAAAGAGGTGTTATTACTGTCAGGTGGAAATACCAATTGTATTTCAGTTTCTTGTTTAGCTCAGTTGGTAGAGTCCTGCTCTGTGTGCTCTGAGGCCCTGGATTTGATCCCCCACACTGCAAAAATGGGAGAAGGACGTGGAAGACCACTCCTAAAACAATTAGCCATTAAAAACTCTACAAATAGCAGAGAAGCACTGAGACAGTGCTGGGCACAGCACAGTGTTGGGTAGTGTTTTGTTTTGTAGTACATAGAGTCATTATGAGTTAGACCCAACTCAATGGCACCTAATGTAATATAACAAATAGTTGAATTACCATATTGATAAACTGTTAAACTTCCAAAGTCAGTCTTTTAAATTAATTAATTTGCTAATTAATTTTGCAGTGCTGGGAAATCAAATCAAGAGTCTTGTGCATGTGAGGCAAGTACTCTAGCATTGAGCTACATTTCCAGCACTCAAAAGTCACTTTTAAATTTGAGAGATATTTGTACTAAGTCATTTCTGCTCTAGTCACAAATTACCTAAGATGAGCATATTCCACAATAATAGTTCTCAAAGGCTGGCCTGTGGACCTTGGTGTGGGGAGTGAAGCTCTAGCTTAGGAGTCATGAAATCTGTACTCGGGTTTCTATATGACAACCTGCCAGCTGAGTGATGGTGGTACTGCAGTCACTTCTATAAAGCTGGGGTGGATGGTTTCGAAGTGTGGAGTGGTTACCATTGCTGGTAATGAGGTGACAGAGATGTGATGTTAAACAACACTGACCATATATTAAGACTCTGATTCTTTTTCCAGTTCTTTCACTTCTTGTAATTCTTCTTATAGGAGGAGAAAAGTTTCTATCTAGTGCTCTACATCTTAAAATACTTCTCCAACACTCCCTAATTTTGCAAACCATGCCTATCCTCTTTTATTTTTAATAAGAAAATAACTAGATTTTAACCAAACTGTTTTCCAGTCTATAGCCATGAGATAAAAGTTTTCTTTAAAAATAAAATTTTAGTTAAGCATGTGAGTCACGTTAACTAAGAGTGCTAGACAAATAACAGCTGAGGTGTTATGTGGATATACTAAACCACATGTCATTGGAATGTGGAAGACTGCAGTTTGTCAAGCCCTTCACTCAGAGAGCTGAGAGTCATCAAATAACCATATACTTGAAGACATGAAGTTCAAGCCCTAGAAATGTTTCTGAAGTCATGCGGGTTTATTTCATTTTCAAATGCTGTGCTCAGTGGTTCCTCACCTGTAAGGAACGCAGCACCCTCTTCAAGCCTTCATAATCTTTCTCCGTTAGTGGTGTGAGCACTGTCATGGCATCCTCTGTTGACTGGCACTGTGGACAGACATACTCATCAATGAGCTCTGCCTCACTTTGCAAGATGCCAACGCAGCGCCCATGGTACCAATTCTGACACCGATCACAGCCAATATAAAATCTGCAAGATCCAAAATGGAAATGTGAGTTCAAAACAGATGGGATCTACTGTTTATAGTTTACTTTTTAAAATAATATATGGTTTAAAAAATAATATACTGTTTATAGTTTATTTTGAAAAATAATAAAACATGCAACTGAAAATGTGCTAACCCCTGGGATATAAAATAGTTTTAGTATTATGGTTTGTTTCAATATTCTTGAGGTTGACATACCAATATGTTAATTTAGTATTTTCGATGTTAAGAACAAGCAGTAAAAGTTTACTAAGAGTACTATGAAATATTGGAACCAATTTGAAGAAAACTGTGAAACATTTAATTGATTTTAAAACTCAAAGCCAAAACTCTTTCAACTAGTACCTTATCAAATGGGACTTTAAAATCCTACAAGCTAGTAACAGAGTGTGAGAGCTTGTACCCAAATTAGTGTTTTTCTAACCTACAATGAAGCACCATTTCAAACACTGATAAAGTCCAAACAAGTCAGACTGCTTTAATCTCATTAATTTCTGTTATATATTGAAGAATCAAATGTACCATTAAACCACATTTCCCCCAATGTGTCTCAAGCATTCACTATGAAGCAACATAAATTTGGAAGGGAAGGTAAAGAGGGAAAAAGAGAAAAAAACTTTGAAAGGAATTTGTAATGTAAGTGTATAATATATGCAGGAAAATATCTTGCTTTTTATTTTAAAATAAATAAGTAACCAATCAGAGCAATTTGGCTTCCTAAATTATTAAATATGATGCTCTTATCAGAACTCACTGTGACTCATCATAAGGTGTTCTGCAGATACAGTACAATTCCTCACTGCTGCCCTCTTGTGCCCGTTTACAATCATTACAGATGTACACATCCATTTTCTTAGCCTCCTTTTCTGTGATGCCAACACATTCTCCATGATACCAGTTAGTACAAAGATCACAGCCAATATAGAACCTAAAAGTATTCACAATGAAAATGACAATGTAATTGTCATTTTGAGCTACATGGTACTTAAATCTCTGTCTTCCCTACCCTGATTCACTTTCTTACAGAATAATTTCTGCAAATGAGTCAGCTAAGCATCTGCAATCCAACCATTCTACCAGTGGCAAACTACAGCATCTGACACTGTATCAAGTGTGGAAACATAAAGTTACTCACATCAATTTCAGCACATACACTGTTTAGTGAAATATGGGTTTTTAAAAACATACTGGTATTTGAAAAAATAAACAACACACTGATGGTAATGGCTTCCTCTTAATGAATGTGTGTAAAACTGTAACAGGCACAAAAACCAAAGCCAAAGAATCAAAGACTTACATCTGTCAAACCTATTCCACAGAAGCCATTTCAATATAAGGGCTCTTTCTAGATAGGTTTGAAAATGTATCTCACAATTGAAATTTGAAAACAAAGCAAAGCGCAAACATCAAGCAGAAGTTACACTACAAGAACATGCAGGTCAGCCAGGGGTAGAAGATAAATGGTCAAAACATGGTATGAAAAAGAAAACTAAGAAAGATACATGTAGTAATTTGATTTCTACCAAGTTTTCTATTTAAGCATTACAATTTAATCTAATTAAAAATCACTTCTCATAACAGATTATGACAGGGGCCAGTTCTTCAGCTGATGTAATGCATTTGACAATGAGGAGAGGGACCTGGTTAATTAAGTGGTAAGGAGTTCCGAAGAAGCTGCTCCAACTCAAAACCAATGATACAAGGTGGGGATACCAGTGTAAGGATAGTTCTCCAAAACCTCAAAAGGTTCTGCAGAATCTGGCAAGGCTGTATGAGTGTGTAATGTAGGCAATCTCAAGGCTTTTGTGACACAGTTACCCTAATAATAAAACTTAAAAGTATCCCTGTAACAAACAGTATCTCTAAGTGTGTTGATAGGAAAGCACTGTGTAGGAATGCCACATCAAAGTCATAGTGAGAGTTAGTGTAACTCACAGGCAACCAGACTGGCCTTGCTGCCACCACTGGCACCCTTCACTCTACCACGTCATTTCTGGTATATTCACCTAGAGGAATGGAAATGGTCCTCAAGCTTCAAACTGACCTGCCTCATGAACGTGAGGGAACACAACGTTATGTGGTTTATCCTATTGCCAGTAACCTTTTCTTTTGAATTGACTCTTAGATGATGTTCTCTGCCACAGAGGGGGATCTTCTGAGGGATTTTTGTATGTTGCCTCTTCAGAGTCGTAGGCTATGAGTTCTGGAAGGAAGTTTAGGACTTGAAATCCAATTTTTAGTCACTCTCACTAGATTCCCAAACCAGGCTGGTTTGGTAGAAGAGATTACAAAATACTCTAAAATATACGGACTTATTCCAAGTAGAACAGAGAGTAAATGCTGAAATGTTAATAATGACAAACTGAAAAATGTGAAGTATCAACAAAATAATGAGGCAATCTCAATAGAAGGAGCACATGTACATGTGTACCTCATCTTACGCAACTTAGGTACTCCACCAAAGTTGTGAGCAGAATGAATTTCTGTGATCTGAACACTTTTTAAATAGGACAAAGAAGCCTTGGTATTTAAAGAAATTCCAAAAGAAGATCATTTAAATAAAGACAATAACTCATGTTTCCAGAATAATTTAGTATGTTTTGCTTAAAGTGAGGTAGACTTGTACTAGACTACAGAGAAAAATCAATTCACAGTGTTGCATTTTTTACATTAGGTATAACTGTCAATGAGGTAAGACAATGAAAAGTGAAAATGTCTAAACTGATCGGTGTTTAGTTCAACACACAGCTGAATCTACCAGCAAAATGTTTTCATCTGGCATTTGCAGATTGTAATGTAGACAGCACCACTACAGCAGCTTCACTGTTGCCACTTACACATCACTAAAGAGGCCACAATTTCATTTTACACATCAATTAGACACCCACTTAAAAAGACATTTAGCATTCCTAATTCTAAATGATCAGTTTTTAAGAAGCACAATCAAAACTGTTTTGTACTGTAAAAAATATTGTGGTTATTTGTGGCTTTAAAAAGCTGGCCTATGTTTTAATGCTCAATGTTGACTGATAATAATGACCAGAATGATGAAACTAACATTTATGGACTAATGTCTCTAAAATCTTGTTTATATCACCAAATACAAGTTGCAACTGTCAAAAAAAGCTTTCAGCTGGTTTTTTTTTTTTTTTTTTTTTGTACTTAGGGTTTGAATCCAGGGCTTCTCATATACTTTCCAAGTGCTCTACCGCCAGGCTGCACCCCTAGCTGACTTTTCATGTTTTATTTTTGACACAGGGTTTTCACTAAGTTGTTCAGGTTGTCTCTGGCCTTGAATTCACAATCCTCTGTCTCAGCCTCCCGAGTCAATGGAATCACCAGTGTGTATCACGGCGCCTGGCAGCTTATTTTTGAGTCTCATACTTGAAGAGTGGGTAAAAAAAAAACACTTTTTGTATTTTTCTGGCTTTTGTCCCCAATAAGAAAATGGGAACTTTGATAAAAATATTAAGTTGCAATATGTCAATACAAAAAAGAGAACTGCTTAAGTAAAACAATAAAAAAGGGAACCCCTCAAATTTGAAGCCTTCTGCACCATTCATATTCAGATGGATTCTAAGTTTTGGAGATCCCAGAGAGGAGGCTCTAAATTCTGGGTATTAACAGTAATATACCTCCTCCTCCTTCAGACAGAAGCACTGATGGATTCGGAGCTAACCCATGGAGAATAGGAGAAAGCAAAGGAGCAACAGAAAGCTTGTTTTTGACAGAAAAGGAAGTAATAAAAAGGACAAACAGGACTCATGAACATGTGAAATAGCACATCAGAATATCAGATGCAAGACCAGAGATGAAACTTTATTAGCCTTACATTGGTTTATTTGCATTTATATTGGTACTGATACACTCATTTTCTTCAAAATCATCAATTTAACAGTTAAACTTTAAAGAAAATAAACTAGAGCTCGAAAAGATCTACTCACTTAGATTCATCATAAGGCGTTTTACAGATACAGTAAAGCTTTGTGTCTTTCTTAGTTTCCTTTGAGGTAGTAGAGATCATTTTCTTCTTCTTGGACTTCGAGCTTGAGTCTTTCTCCTCTTCACGTTTCCTCTTCTGGGAAGCCACAGGCAGTGGGGTTGTGGGGAGGCCTGTGGGCTGCAGAATGGGTGCTGCAGGCGGTGAAGGTGGAAGGGCAGGAGGGGCTGCCATCACTGTTGCCGGGGGAGAGGGTGCTGCTACTGCACTGGCCTGTACCACCTGGGCCATGTCTTTCTCCTTCTTCATTCTTAGGTCTCTCTTCAACTCTTCCTGTTGTCAATTAAAGACAATGCAAGATGATCATTAGAATTATGTGAATGCATGGTCTGACCAGGGGACAGTTACATTATCCTCACTTGTTCCTCACATCTGCTTGAAGTGAGACAGTTGTAACATTTCCAAACAAAGAGTTTTCTTACTCTTAAGCCCAAACAAAACAATCGGAAATAGAAAATGATTATATAACAACTAGAAAGCTGCTAGATATCTCCAGAGGAGATTTGACAGGAAGAGCAAGTGTCTAGAAAGAATGCCCCTTCTGGCCTCAACCTGTCCTGCCCTGATTACTTCGGAGGTTTGCTCAGGGTAGGATTACAAGTGTTCTCACCCACCCTTGCTCTCTTCTGGCTACACTCACTCTTATTCTTATAGGGAGACTCTATGTGAACTGATGGAAGACTCAAAGTGTAGTCTGACCAGCACAAGGCAGGAGGAGATTTGCCTTATTATGTTCCTATGTCTAGAATTTGCCTGTAGCTGTGGACCATTGTGGAGTCAGATCCTGTCAGATCTCGGAAGATAAACAGAGTCAAGCCTGGTTAGTCCTTGGATGGGAAACTGCCTGGGAACACCAGGTGCTATAGGCTTGGGAGAAGGACCCGGCAACTCACTCCCAGAAAACAATCAGCCACTGAAAACCCTATGAATAGCAGAGAAGCACCTACAATACTGATTTGCCTGTTGTACATAGGGTTGCTATGAGTCAGACACTAAATCGAC
Organism: Pedetes capensis; assembly: GCA_007922755.1. Classification (NCBI taxonomy): domain Eukaryota; kingdom Metazoa; phylum Chordata; class Mammalia; order Rodentia; family Pedetidae; genus Pedetes; species Pedetes capensis. The sequence goes on from VMDO01000837.1 coordinate 201,232, forward strand.
GGCATCTAACAACAACATGTTTAGAATTTAAGACTATAGGGAAAGCTATGCAACAAAACATACTATTTTCTCAAGATGGGCTTGGCCACAAATTAAAACCCTGACTTATTCCTGTGAAAAGCCTTTTGGACACACCTCTGCTATCTAGGACTACAACTTATTCTTGGAAATGAGTAAAGCAAAGAAGAGCTAGATGAGCATGGCGGCGCACGTCTGCACTCTCAGCGATTTGGGAGACGGAGTAAGGAGGATTGCAGATTTGCGGCCAGAGGCAGCCTGTATAATTTAGCAAGACCTAAAAAAAAAAGTAAACAAAACCGCTGGGCGCGGTGACGCATGCCTGTAATCCCAGCAGCTTGGGAGGTGGAGGCAGGATGACTGCAAGTTCGAGACCAGATCAGGCTGAGTAATTTAGCAAGACCCTATCTCAAAAGGTAAGAAAATGAGCTGGGGGGTGTGGCTCAGTGGTCTAGCACTTGCAAAGCATGCAGGCACGAGGCCCTGGGTTCAACCCCAGTACTGCAAAAAAAAAAAAAAAAAAAAAGTGCAGTTCAGTGGTAGAGCACTTACAAAGTATACACACAAGAATCTGGGTACAGTCTCCCAGTACCAAAGGGAGGAAAAAAAAGGAAATAAAAATCATCGTTTACTGGCATCTATGAAGAAACATGGTGCAAATAAATCATAACTACAGACAACAGTATTTCTTAAAATTTGAGATTTCTAAATTTCCACAATAGCTTAAAATACCTAAAATACTCCAAAAACATTTTACATTCTAGTTACTGTCTTTTCAAAAAGTTAAAGGCTTTCAAGACAGATATGGACATAGTCCACATTTCCTTTAGAGTTTTCTACAGAGATCTGAGTTGACTTTCTTCCTTAAAATGTTGCAATGATAGCTTTTTGGCAAATTTTTTAAAAATCAAAAAATTCTGGGCTCTACCTCTTGATTAATGCTTGAGTTGTTAAATGCCATATTTGCTTTAAAATCTTTGAGCATCAGAACTTTTACTAAAAATCTTAAGAAATAATCTACTTTCACCTGCTTTCCCAACTTCATACATCTCAGTTGTAAGACAAAACTTGTTGAGAGGATAGTTTTCTAAGTGCTGCAGATCTTCAGGCGTTACCACTGCAAAGAAGTTTGAATGAGGGAATTTTTTTCCTTGTTAACACAGCTCCTGTTTCTGTAGACATTTCATTTTTAGCTTAAACTGTGATGGATTCGCTACCATAGTTCAGATATACAGTTTTATTTTTTCTATCATGTATTCAATGTCACAAAATAGTTGTTGTTGTTGTTGTTAAGGTGCCGTCGAGTCAGTATCTGACTCATAGCGACCCTCATAGGGTTTTCAATGGCTGACTGTTTCGGGATTGCCTTGGGAGTGGATTGCCAGGTCCTTCTCCCATTTATGCAGTGCTGGGAATTGAACTCGGGACCTCAGACTGCAGCGCAGCGCTCTACCCACTGAGCTAAATCCCAGCCCCCACAAAATACTAGTAAAGGCATTAAAGATGTAGTAAGCTTATCAATTACTATACTCTAAAAGAAATAGGTGGCATTTTCATCTTTACTGTTGTTCTTTTGGTTATGCAGATACTTTTGACAATGTAAATGTTTATGGCCTTTATGAATCTGGTCAGAAATTACTTCTGATTTTGCTGGGTAAAATTAATAGTCTGTAGTAGAGTACTGTGTATAAGTGGTCCTAAGTAAGATAAAAGACTAAAATAAAATGACAAAAAAGAACCAGTGTTGAATCATCTTCTATTTTTCACCATTGTGAATTATCCTAGACTGCTAAATGTACTCCTTCCAAAACTTTTTTTTTTTTTTTTGCGGTACTGGGGGTTGAACCCAGGGCCTCGCACCTGTATGCTTTGCAAGTGCTGGACCACTGAGCTGCACCCTCAGCCCATTTTTCTTTAGTTTTTGAGACAGGGTCTTGCTAAATTATGCAAACCTGCCTCTGGTCTCAAACTTGCGATCCTCCTGCCTCTGGCTCCCGAGTTGCAGGGTTTACATGCATGTGCCACCATGACCAGCTCCTTCCAAGATATTTGATTGAATTATTCTACCTATTTGCTATTACATATGACAGTCATGTCATTGTTACAGACTTCAGTAAAATAAATCGGGAAATAGAAGCTTAAAGTTATACTTCGTATCAAGACTATATTCACTGGAACCACATTATGATGGTTTTTTTGCTCTTGTATACTGGATGCCTTTGGCTGAGCACAGGTTAGAGTCCTTTCTGATGACAGAAAAGTATGACTTTCCCTACACAGATCCTCAGTGTCATTTGACCTGAGATAAGTCCCTACCACACACTCTGTAAATAGCTAACAAGTTAATAGCAAGCAAAACTGAATTTATAAATCTCAGCACTGGTGCTGAAATCTCTTAATAGTCATCATGATTTAAAAGATTTAAAAATTGGCAAGCATCAAGTGTTAAAACTGAAGCTGAACCACTAATGAACGCTGAATTCTGCTTTAGGTATGCTTCCTTTTTAGACTTTTCAGTTTTCTGCCATTTTTACCGTTACTGTTTTATTTAAATTCCCTACATGCTAACTTCATTCATATGAATGAAATATAATCACAGTATTAAAAAAAAAAAAAAAAGCACAAAACTCACCTACATACATGCTCATAATCTCAGCACTAAGGAGATAGACACAGGCTGATGATGAGCTCAAGGCCAACAGGGGCTACACAGTAAGACCCTGACTTAAAACAAAACAAAAGCTAAACATCTGAAGGCACTTTAGGGATTAAATGTACACAGAGAGACCCTGGAGTCTCATATGTATATTATGGAACAATAGACCAAAAAAAAAAAAAAAAAAAAAGACAACAAAGCAGTGATTTTTAAAAAGCAGCCTCTATGCTGTTCACTACTTATTCCCCTGACACCATTTTTGCTATTATGAGAGATTCACTTAAGTCCTAGAGACACAAAATTCCTTCCTTGCAGCAAAATGATAGTTGCTGCTATAAGCAATAATTTATATGAAGCCCTTGCCCCACAGAAGTTTTATAAGCAGAGACTTCATGCAGATTTATGAGAAGAAAGAAAACAAAAACAAAAGCAAAACCAATTTCAAAGACTTGCCTGAAGGTACACCAATCTCACAGAAAAGTAGCTTGCTCTGCACCCTTTCACTTCTGTTTAGTACCTACCACCACCTAACAACCATGACTTTAGGAAGCTGAAACATCGTATCAAAACTCTACAAATTTTAAATTCTAGCAAACAGAGCTGAATGGTTCTAGTTTAATAAGCCTATTTTCTCTGTCTAGGGTCTAAGCAGTCTTGTAAGAAATCAAGTAGTATGAGGAAGTCAACAGCCCCTCCCTAGTTTAAAAAAAAAAACAGACCAATCTTCCGAGGGAAAAAAGTAAACTTTAATTTTTCTAATCTATATGATTTGCCTAAGTCATCACAAGATGGATTATAACAACACCAAAGAGGTCAAAATGGTGCAGTAAGTACACACTGTGATCCTCCTTTCTTCTTCAGGGACACATCATTGTGGTGTACACCTGTAATCCCAGAATTTAGGAGGGTGAAGTAGGAAAATCTCAAATTCAAGTCCAGTCTGGACTATATACAAAGACCCTGTCTCCAAAAACAATGACAGCAAAATATATAAAAAAAGAAAATTGAGTTTAGTGCTATGGTACATGACTGTAATCTCAGCTACTTGGGAGGCAGAAAGGAAAAAAGAAAATTGAAAATAGTCATGCCTTGAAAAAGATACAGATATCTCTATGGAATAGGACACAAAACTGTGAGCAGGGCTAAAACTGCTGGCCTGTTGAGTCTCAGGTTCTGAAGCAGGAGGTTGTGGCCAAGCCATGGAACTAGCAGTTCTGCAGGGGTGAAGGGCACTAAACGTGCTTTGTGTGACCTGGCTGCTGGAAGAGAGTAAGTTTCCTACTGGAGGTATTGATTGGGCTACTGTGGGCCTCAAGCGGAGAAACAAAACCAAAATTCCTCTCACTCAAAATAAGCCTGCAAAACACAAATGCTGAAAAATGAAAACATGTAATATGAAAAAAAGATAACCAACAAATCAATGACGGAACCTGAATTTACTCCAAGTGAAATTAATTTCATGGAACAACTTGAGAAAAAAATTTATCTGTGTCAGAGATATTCAGAGAGCTAGAAGAAGATAATAGTTTTGTTAAAAAATTAGCAAGGACTGCTGATGTAGTTCAGCGGTAAAACACTTTCCTAGCATGTTCAAGGCCCTGGGTTTGATCTCTTGCACTGTCAAAAAAATTAAAATTAAAGAACAGGAGGGCTGCAGGTGTAACTCAGTTGTGGAGCACTTTCTTAGCCTGCCTGAGGCCCTGGGTCCAATCCCCAGCACTGCCAAAAAACTAAACCAAATCAAATAAGGCGAAGTGTAGTGGTGCTAATCCCAGCACCCAGGAGACTGAGGCAGGAGGATCTCAAGTTCAAGGCCAGTTCGGGCTACCCAGTGAGAAATTGTCTCAAAAAGCTGGGGGAAAGCCAGATGTGGTGGGACATGTCAGTAATTCTAGCACTTGGGAGGCAAAGGCAGGAAGATTGCCACAAGTTCAAGGCCAGCATGTGCTATGTCATGAGTTTCAGGCCAGCTGGGACTGGATAGAAAGACCATCTCAAAAAGCCACGCCCCCCCCCAAAAAAAAGGAGTCTGGGGTATGTGTGGAGGACCCCAAAATGAGAAATTATTTTATCAAAAACCCAAACATAAGGGGAACACAGAGAGATAAAAACATGCATCACAAGATTTTTATGGCAGTATAACTATTCTGTATGATGCTATAAAGGTAAATATATAACATGTATTTATAAAAACTTATATTAGAATACAATAGAGTGCCCAACTAATGCAAGATATTAATAATAGGGGAAACTGTGTGTAGGAAACAAATGGGAACTCTGTATTTTCTGCACCATTTTTCTGTAAATGGAAATGCTCTAAAAACCAAAGTCTACTTTTTAGGCCAGGGATAGTGGCACATGCTTACAATCCCAGCATTTGTAAGGCAGAGGCAGAGGCAGAATCTCGAGTTCCAGGCCAGCCTGGGTTACATAGAGAGTTCCAAGCCAGTCTCAGTTATATGGTGAGAATCTGTCTCAAAATAAAACAAAACCAGCTATTTTTTAAAAAAGATAAGCAGAAATAACACAAGAAGAGGATGCTATAATCAATCATGTATCTTGTAAATAAATAAAACCATTTAAAATTTTATTTTTAAAATAAGGAGTAGATACAAAAGATGTCCTTCAAAGCAACTTATCTCGGCAATAGATTAGTTCTACTAGTTAATGGTAGGGAGAAGGGCCTGGCAATCCAGTCCCAAGGTAATCCCGAAACAGTCAGCCATTGAAAACCCTATGAGGGTCGCTATGAGTCAGATACCGACTTGAGGGCACCTAACAACAACAACAACAAGTTAATGCTAGTGCCTGCAGCTATAGCCCTGTGGCATCCGATCCTGTCAGATCTCGGAAGCTAAGCAGGATCGGGCCTTGGTTAGTACCTGGATGGGAGACCGCCTGGGAACACCAGAAGCTGTAGGCTGGGAGATGGACCTGGCAACCCCCTCCCAAAAATCAATCTGCCATTGAAAACCCTATGAACAGCAGAGAAGCACTGACAATAGTGTTTCCCCTGTTGTACAGAGGGTCTCTATGAGACGGATACCGACTCGACACACCTAACAACAACAAGTTAATGCTAAACATTTTCTTTCTTCATTAAATTGTTTCTGTATAAAATGTATATTTGAATACTTACATGAAATATATACAAAATATATTCTATTTTCTGTTTTTCCTTCCTTTCCTTTCCTTCCCTCCCTCCCCCAAACCAACCTTCCTTCCTTCCTTCCTTTCTTTCTTTCTTTCTTTCTTTCCTTTTCTTTTCTTTTCCTTTCTTTCCCTAATACTGAAGGTTGAACCCAGGGCATGGTACACAAGTGCTCAACCACTGGGCTGCACCCCCTAGCCACCCTTCCCTCTTCCTTAAATTTTTTATTTTGAGACAGGGTCTCACTAAGTTGTACAGGCTGCCTCTGGCCTCAAATTCACAATTCTATTGCTTCGGCCTCCTGAGTTCCTAGTTTTACAGGTATGCATCACAGTGCCCAGCTACGATATATTCTAAAACCAGTTAAAAATCATTTTTTTTTGAAAATGGAATTACAGATTATTTTTATTTGTTGGTCACTTTCAGAGATTGTTCGCACAGTTTGGTTTCTGATTTAGTGGGAAAATATCTGGTGTTTTAGACTTATATAATTTTGACTGTTGATCTGATCAATATTTTCTTAATACTTCTCAACTTTTAAAAATGTACAAGACACTGTATGGGATGTTTAAGACAGTCTACTTCTCTTTCAAAAAGTTACCCCGTGTGCAAGTGCAATAGGACAAAGAAAAAAAAAAGGTGTGCCTAAATGTATGAACAGATTTCTTTACTTTTAAATAAACTGCCTAAGAAAGCAGTAGGTTAGCAATGCCTACAGGCTCAGGATCAAGTTGGGGAAATATTTTGTCTTGTTAAATGAGCACATTAGATTTTTTGAATGTTTAACATTATTTTGCAGTCTTCTATCTTTTTATGAAACTTGGCCCCTGGTAATGTTTGGCAAGACTACAGCATGGACAATAAAACCTATTCCCAACAGAGTTCTAAAACATTTTAATCAATGGACTAACCTCTCAGAGTGATTAGTTTATAGAATACAATATAAATATACACTAGAAAAAGTCTGACTTGTTTCAAAAGATACGGACGCTTTTTACGCTATCTATTCCATATGTACACATGTAAATTCTATAAAAGAAACTGAAGTTTTAGGCTTAAAATTTTAGGCTTAAAAATTCAAGGTAAAAAACAGTACTGTTAGGTGCTAAACAAATATACTCAAAAGGAAAAGAAATACCCTCTTACCTGGACTTCGATTTGCAGATCTTTGTCTAGAAGAGCTCTCTTTTTCAGGATTTCAGCTTTTAGTTGCTCTTTGTGTTTGAAGAGCAGAGCAGAGAGCTTGGTAGCATTCTGCTTACTCCGTTTCTGTTCCACGCTCTCTTCTCGTTTCCTTTTTTTTGCTGCCTGTTTTTCTTCTTTATCTATCTTATCCAAAATATACTTCATCACCTGGTTACAGACAATCATTCTAGAGAAAAATACACAACCTATGTAATGCTGGGTGTTTCATTCTGAAAGGTTTAAGACATGAATCTTCTATGTCTTTACAGATGATATGCAAACTTTCTGTGACTGCAAAGCTTCAAAGAGAGACTCGAACCTATTCTGAGCAACTGTCAATGACTAGTTAACAACTTCAATCAAGAAAAAAAAACCCCATAAACTCAGATCTCTTGTGCGTGTGAAGACTATAGAGAAGAGATTGATACACAATGGGGTCCTGCATTTTTCCCTACCTTTGATTCTCTTCTCTTTCAGCTGGAGTCATGGTCTTTTTCTGTTTTAAATGTTCTATTACAGCATTATGCTTCATCACCACCTTTAGGACAAAACAAATCCAAGAGGGTACATTTTATAACAACCACAAGTTAGTACACAGATAACAGGAGAAATCAAGGCACACATCTGTTTTTTAAGAAACAGTAAGAATTTTATATCATTAATACAAATTAAATTAGCAATTTGCTAGATGGGTCTGGGTGCTTAAAATGCACTGGGTGTACTGTGTTAAATGAAGCACCTGATATTACCATATTTATTCATAGTAAACTGAACCATAGGGATGATTTTATAAATAAATAGACACAAAGAAATCAACCAACTTGTTTGAGAATAAATAGTAAGTAATACAGCCAAAAATTTCACCCACCTATCATGCTCCAAAAGCTTTTAGCATTATACGTTCTTCCTAGGCATTAATTTTAAAGAGCTGCCCCACTCCCCTACAAAGATTAGGAAGACAGGTACTAGGATAATTCTCAATTTATAGATCATACAGTATTGACAGCTGGGTAATAGTGCTTTGGAACATATTACATATGACTTCAACTATACAGGAATATTAACATATCTTTAAAATCACATACATGACCTAATTGAATCGTTATAATAATGTGTGTGGCTGGAAAGAGGAATTTTAATGAAGATGTAGCTCAGGGCAGATAAGAAAGTTTCATGACTTGGTAACACTTGAAATCCACACTGATATTATTGCCTAGTGCTGAGGAGAACACACTGTAGATAAAAAGACAGTTTTCTCCAGTAATGCTATAGGCTGTTGTATGTATGACTTCATTTTAATAGAATAATTCTAACTCATCTAAATTATCTTACTTTACTGAGATGGTACTGCAAAATGTCCCTGCATGATGCCACTTTTTATGCAAGCTATGGAAAAATTTGTTTTTACAAAATGTGGCTAGATATGCAAATCAAATTGATTTGCCCACAATTTGCTTAGTCTATATGAAAATTAAGGAATGACAACTGCAAATAACTTCAAATGAATTGCTATAATGCCTGAAGTGGCTTTAGAACTTTGTTAAACTTTCAAGTTTTGTATTAATGATACTTAAACTGAGAACTCCATTCTTCCCATCTTAATTCTCCCAAAAGACAGGCAGTTTCTAATAGGCACTAATCCTACGTACCCAACAAAGAGTTCTAAACCATTATGGTCATTCAATGTTTTTGTCCATCCATTGCTTCTTCTAAATTTAAACATCAATGACTTTGTCTTATTTAGGAAACCTAACACAATCAAACACTATGTCTACTGCACAGCACAATAATTCAAGCTACTGAACATGCTGCTTTGACGTAATAACTTTACCTGTTTCTGAATGATTTCACTTTGGTTAGAAGCTTGGAGGGTGTGTTCACGCTTAATTTCTATCTGCTGCTGTTTCTTCTTTTGCTGCTGATCCCTGAGTTGCTGAACCCTTTGCAACTGCTCTTGCACACTGGCTGCCTGCACTGTAACCACATTCTGAATCTGGTGAGTCTGCACAGCACTGCTTTGCTGAATTTGAATAGGTAACTGAAGTTTGATTTGCTGGGGCACACCACCTTGCTGAGCCTGTATCTGAGCCACAACCTGCGACTGGATCTGAGAAAGAACCTGGACTTGTTGTTGCAGCTGAGGCACAGCAATGACTTGGGGCTGTGTCTGCTGTATTTGCAGCTGAGGACGGGATGGGGATGAAACAGTAACTTGAGTTAACGTTTGTCCTGACGAAATAGTTTGAGTTGAAGACTGTACCTGGGGTTGTGACTGTGGCTGGCCTTGGGAAGGTATCGGAAGAGAGGTGTGTGGCTGAATTGGAATCGGTTGTGAGGCTGTAGTCTGAATCTGAGATTGCTGTCCAGGAGACACTTGGACTGGAGTTGATGGACGTATTCGAGTCTGTGGTGGACTCTGGACACGAACAGGAGACTGTCCTTGGGCATTACTCTGAGGCTGACACTGTGCTGCAACTTGGGGTTTGGATGACTGTGGTTGGGTGGGTTGTGCTTCAGAAGGGGCATGGGATGAAACAGCTGTCTGGGTCTGGACTTCAGGTTGGGTTTGAACTTCAGGCTGAGCTGGGGACTGGGGTTGGGGCTGGGGCTGGGCCTGGGGTTGAGTTGAGGGCTGAGCAGTCTGTGGCTGGGCTTCTGCAGGACTCACACTTGATTGAGCTGGTGGCAAGGTTTTGGGTTGTTGCACCTGTGTCTGAGGTGATAATTTACTCGGTTTTGGTTCACCTGAACCTGTGAAAAGGAAAAACCATTTCTATTACTCTTAGAATATATGGCTGTGGTTAAAAAAGAACCTGAAAGGGATTGTCTACAGTTGAGAATTCTGTATTTCAGTACACAAGATGCAAGCCTTTGAAATGGTCCACTTAGACATGTTCAGGTTAGGACTCTGCTGAATTAGGGAACGAGGACACTGTTTCCAGGCTGCTTTCCATATGTTTCTCTAACTCTCCATACAGCTGGCTTCCAAAGTAAGGTGAAGCCTCCAGAAATCAGCTAGGTATTTGGAGCCAGATTACATCAAGCCTCACATTTCTTCTATGGCGTGGTAGCAGTTAGTGACAATGGCTCGTAGCAGAAGGCTAACAAAATGGTCTAGACCTGTAGTTCTCACTTATAGGCTCCGAGCTGGATGGATTTACCCTCTCTGAGACCACCTCTATGACCCCATCGAGGCTTGGCAAGGAGTAAGTGTGGGCACAGTTACTATGATATATATTATTCTGGTCCCCCTTTCTACTTTGTCTTTTTTTTTTTTTTCCTTAATGGGGAGTGGTGGCAATAGGGAATCTGTAAGAACAAGGCATGATGAGGCTAGCTATCAACTGTTAAACTTACTGACTTGAAGCATGTCTTCCTAAAGATAAGTTTTAGTCCTCTTGTTCTTTGTCAGCCCAGCAATAAGTGGCAATAACATTCAGCATTTTCAAAAATCTCAAAGCTCTACCTGCTGCTGTGGTGGAAACAGTGGTGGTGGTGGCGGTAGTGCTGGTTGTCGCAGCTGTTGTTGCCAATGGGGTAAAGAGGAATCTCTGAACAGTACCATTTGGCATTGCAGCTTGCATGAGCTGCTGTCCTGGACCTGGGAGTACAGTCACTCCTTGAGGTATCAACTGCAACTGTCCAGTAGTTTGACCTTGTCCTTGAATTACTACCGTCAAACCTTGATTGCTACCCTGTGGAAAAAACATACAACATGTAAAAAGTGTTCAAATCACCAATCTGTATAGCTTATTATTTTTGCTTTCTTTATTTTTGATAGTATCGTGGGGCTGAAGCCAGGACCTCACACACGCTAGGCAAGTGCTCCACCACTGAGCTGCATTCCTAGACCCTTGTTTATTTTTTAAAGACAGAGTCTCACTAAATTGTGCAGGCTGCCTGTGGTCTCAAACCTGTGATCCTCCTGCCTCAGCCTCCTGAGTCACTGGGATTATAGGCATTCACTATGGTACCTGGCTTGAACGAATTTTTAAAAATCATTTATATGTTGTTGGGTGTGGTGACGCAAGCCTGTAATCCCAGCAACTCATGAGGCAGAGAGAAGAAGCTTACAGGTTCGAGGCCAGAGGCAGGCTGCATAACTTAGCAAGACCCTGACTCTAAATTAAAAAAAAAAGGTGGGCATGGTGGTGCACACCTGTAATCCTAGTACTTGGGAGGCTAAGGAAGGAGGATTGAGGTGAGTTCAAGGCCAGCCAGGGCTACATAGCTACATAGAGTTCCAGGCCAGCCTGCGCTAACAGTGAGACCATGTCTTAAAACACCAAAAAAACCCAAAAATAATAAACAAACAAACAACAAATGGGCTAGGGGTGCAGCCCAGTGGTAGAGCACTTGCAAAGTATATGTGAGAACTTTGGGTCAACATTCATGGATGACAAAAACAAAAAACAAGAAACTGTATAGATATATTGATATCTCTATATAAATATATATATATAATTCATATTGTAAAAATACTTTAACATAAGGAATGTGTTTCTGAATGTCTGTGGAATGACAACAGAAAAATTTAGATAAGCTAAAATAAAGATTATTTGTGTTGACAAGTGGAAAAAACCGAGAGTGTCAGTCCAAGCCCTCCAGATAGGCAGCCAGGTATGCATCTACAAGCACTATCACGGCTCCCAGATCTTAATCTCCCAATCTATGAAACAATAGCACCAAAACAAATGACTAAAACCTCTGAAAAATTATCATTATTTTTTCTGTTTTCTGAGACAGAGTCTTGCTATGTGGTCTCCAGTGGCCTGGAACTGTGTAGTCCAGGCTAACTTCAAACTTATAGTGATCTTCCTGCCACAGACTCGTAAATGTAGGGCTTACAGGTGTGGGTCACCATGCTTGACCCAAATTCTGATTTGCATGCTTTACAAGTGCTGTATGTATCACTGAGCTGCACCTTCAGCCCATTTTTTTTTTTTACTTTTTGAGACAGGATCTCATTAGATTATGCAGACTGCCTCTGGTCTTGAACTTGCGATCCTCCTGCCTCCGTCTCCTGAGTAGCTGGGATTACAGGTGTGTGCCGCCGCGCCTGGCTCTCTATTTTGTAATTTTCAAAGCATCTTCACATGTATTGCCTCATTTGTTTCTCACAATGGGTCTGAGACTTAGTGGAGAAGCAGGATAAATAATACCATAATTTTATTCTCAATTAAGAAACTCAGAAAAGTCAAGTCCCAGTCAGGTGTGGTGGTGCCTGACTGTAACTCTTGCACTTGGGAAGTGGAGGCAAGAGGACTGCAAATTCAAGACTAGCCTGGCCTACAACAGCAAGATCATGTGTCAAAAAAACCAAAAGCTGATGTAACTCGATAGTGAAGTGCTTGCCTAGCATGGGTAAACCCTGGGCTTGATCCCCATCTTTGTAAAAACAAAAAACAAGAAAACAAAACAAACAAAAATCAACAAAAAACCCAAGTGTGGTCCCTTGTCCTGTGCAGGGTGAGAAAAAATGAGGAACCCAGGTCTCCTGAGTTTCAAAGTTTGGCTCTTTCAATATGTATTCAATTACCTGTGGTATATATTTGTATGTGCTGAAGTATAATAAGCTTCATTGGTTTTGTTTGTTTTTTGTTTTTGGTGCTAGGTATTGAACACAGGGCTTTTTGCACATAAGAAAAATCACAATTCCCCTCAGCTACATCCCCAGCCATTTAGGGTTTTATATACAGAATGTAAACACCAAGTCAGGAGGATCACTAAGGTCTGAGTAGTTATCACAATGGGGACCAGAAACCAAGAACTCCATATATACTATTTCTTCTGTCCAGAACCAATTAATCTAGCAACCCTCCCTGCCAGGAATATGGAAAAGGATTAGAAATCAAATCTAAAAACAAACCCCAAACTCCCAATGGCTCAAACTGATGAATTTGCCTCAGTTTGTGTACTGAAACTTCATATCCTCATGAGTCCCTCAAAGTGTATTTACTCTTGCTTCTCTAACAACACACACACACACACACACACACACACACACACACACGCACGCGCGCGCGTGCACATTCACATGCACACACACCAAATATATTTTAAAGAGTAATTATAAAATGAAAATCTATCAAACCACCACTCTGGTCACCACTGCCAGTACCCAAGAATCCCCATGCAATGTGGCTGGATCTCAATTTCTTCCTTTATCCATAGGCATAGCCACTATCCTTACTCTTATAACACTATATGCCAGACTGTTATTACCTAGGTTATATAGGGCCACTGATGTTCCTAACATCAGGAGCACCCCTCACAAAGAACAAAATGGGAATGGTCTCCCTCTAGGTAGAAGGAAGCAGCCCTGTATCCCCACATAGTAGAGCTTAGTTTGTTTCTTTCTGAACTTCATACAAATGTAATCATAACGTGTGTGTGTGTGTGTGTGTGTGTGTGTGTGTGTGTGTGTGTGTGTATATAATTTTGTTACTTGCATCTTTACCTCAACATTTTATTTGCAAGCACTTCTGCAGTTCTGGGTAGCTGTAGTTTCATTTTCACTGCTGTAGGAAATACTACAATTTATTGTCTAACTTACTGCAGACAGCCGTTTGAGCTGTTAAGTTTTTGACTCTTATGAACAATTTTAGCATGAATATTCATCTATTTGTACCCTCGGGCTCATATGAATGAAGACTTCTTCAGAGATTTAGCCCAAAAGAGAACTTCTGAGCCTTTGGGCAACTATACCTTCAACTGTCCAAGATAATGCTGAGATTTCCAAAACAGCTAAAGCAAGTGTTACTCCTGCTGGTGGTGCATGAAAGTTCTACTCTAACTCTTTGCTAATTCTTGGTTTTGATGGATAATTTAGACTAAATCCTAGGCATATGATTTTAATATACATTTCCCTAATTACTAATAAAGCTCAACAATTTTTTAGAATTTCGGACATTTGAATTTTCTCTTTCTTAATCAAGTTTGTTTTCCCCTTTTGCTACTGACGCATCTGGATTTCTGTCTTCTTGATTTGTAATAACTTTTCATATATTCTGGATAATAGTCCATCCTTGATTGTATTTATACATTTTCCCACTGCTTTTATTCTCTCTATAGTATAGTTGATAAACTGGGGTTATGTTTAAGAAAGTCAAATTTATAAATTCTTTTCTTCATGGTTATTTTTCTTTTTAATTAATTAACTAGTTAATTTTTTTGTTGCAGTATCTCACTATGTAGCCCAGGCTAGACTGGAACTAGAGATCTTCCTGCTTTCACCTCCTGGTTGCTTGATTAGCATTTTTTTGTGTGTGTGGTACTGAACAGCTGAACACAGGGCCACATGCATACTTTGCAGGTGCTTTATGACTGAGCTGCACCCCCAGCTCCCCTTTTTATTTTTAATCTTGAGATAGAATCTTGCTAAGTTATACAAGCTGCCTCTGGCCTTGAACTCATGATCCTCAAGTCTCAGCTTCCCAAGTTGATGGGATTACAGGCATGTGCCACAGCACCTGGCTGATTAGCTGTGGGGCTGAGAATTTAGCTCCCGGAACCACAAAAAGGAATAAAGACAGCTAGCTATGGCTGGCTATGATGGTACATGCCTGTAATCCCAGGGAGGACTACAGGGAGGTAGAGATAGGGGGATCACAAGTTCAAGGCCAACCGGGGCTTCATAGTGAGACACTGTCTTCAACAACAACAACAACAACAACAACAACAACAACAACAACAACAACAAAAAGCTATGAAGTTATTTTTCTATCTTATTCTATCTTATCTTCTTAAAGTAGTATAATTTCACAGTAGGACTTTCGTTCCCCCACAACTGAATTTACCTACAGAATAAGGCAGTGATCTAATTTCATGGTTCCTTACATATATTCAGTTGACAAGCACCGTTTACTAAAAAGTCTATCGTTTCCTCAATGATCTTCAATGCCATTTTTGTTATGTAACAAGTGCCCACATATGGAGAGGTTGTGTTCTGCACTTTCTACTGTTCTGTTGTCTCTGTCTACACCTGCTTCTGTACTCCACTGTATTAATAAGTGAAGCATGGGCAAGTACTCTTGTACTCCAACTGTATTATAGCTATTCTTAATCCTTCCTATTTCTATACATCATTGTAAAAATCAGTCCATGAAGTTCCACCAAAAACAAAAAAAAAAATCTCTTAGGATTGTGATGGGAACTGCATTCAATCTATTGATCAATAGTGAAAGATGTGATAACAATATTATGTCTTACAAGGAAGCAGCTTAAGATACCCAAATTTTGATTTTCCTGCGGAAACTGGCCAATGAGTAAAATTTTGGTAGGTAATGGGCTTATCCATTTCACTAGTATCGTTCACCATCTAAGGACCCTAGATAGTGGCAATTTAATATATCATGGCTGTAAGAAGTACTCGTTTGTCTCCAGGAAGCCACCATTTCTTAAAATATGTATATTTTTAAACTTATCAAAATAAGTACATGCTTTTAAACTCATAGAAAGAATAAATAAGATCATCTGTAAAGTTAAAATTATATTACTTACGTGGCCCTGTGTTAACTGAGTGAGTTGAGCCATGGTAAGCTTCACCTGTCCTTGTTGCGGGCGAGGGGCCTGTGGGGTTGAAGACTGTAGATTCCCAGAAGATGGCCCTGACGGTAAGCCTTTCTGTCCAGGTGTTGAGGAAGCTGTGCTGGGGGCAGAGATTGCAGTGGAGACGGGCTGACCTCTGATAATCTGAGTCACCACTTGCTGGGGAGCACCTGCACAAATAGTAAAATATCCCAAATGCTAATATGTCCTTAGTAGTATTTTGAATTGAAATAACTGATGTCCTTATTTTGAATTGAATTGAAATAACTCAACACTTCAGGTGAAAAATACTTGGATGCCAGCAGCTCCAGTATATGCACTTAAGCATAGGCCTATAGCCAGAGAAGAAGCTTGGGCGGCAGTGAGTCTATTTCCACTCACTCACTGCCATCCATTATCCAGTTTCTACTGTCTGTAGAAAAGTAAAAAACCAGTATGCTTCCTATAAATCTAAAGCCAAAACAACAATAGGGAAAACAAAAGAGAGTATGTAAAATATGCTGTTTATAAAGCTGCTTCTTGGAAATACTATTAGAAACAAGATAATAATGTAATATAATAAAGTGATTTTTAATAAAAAATAAAAAATTTCAAATATCCTGGGTCAGGATGCACTTACAAATAAGCTTCTCTTCCAGCTTTCTGAAAGATAGTTTGGGAGAAGCATGACAGCAAGTACCACTAAACTTCATAGTAACTGTTTACTGTTTGCTGAATCAATGGACTTTTGCTGAAATGTCCTTATAGTTTTCTAAATATTTACATTTCTCAAACTAGAAGAAAAGGGCATGTAGACTTTCCCTCCCTTGTTGTTAAGAGTTAATTATTTGATAGCTAATCTGACATTTACAGATTCATTACTAATTAGTAACATCACATTTCTCAAGTTTTCGTATTTATTTCCACAGTGAAATTCTTGTCTGTAAATTTTTGTGTGCTTCTGATGATTCCCTTAGAATAAATTCTCAAAAAATATTACTGGTTTCATAGTACAAACAGAGCTGAACTGAATGTTAAGAAAGGTTATATCAATTCACAATCTCAACACCTATGCGCTCATCTCATGGAACCCTAAAATATTCCAACTATCAGAAATGGTATCATAGTATCAGTGTCTGAATTTCCTTGACTACTGAAAGTCAGCATTAAAAACTGTTTCAAGGTATTATACTTCACGTCTGAGTTCCCTCTCCACACTCTGCCCATTTTTTTTTTTTTTTTTTTTTAGTTTACTCCTTTGCTCAGTGTTTTTTCTTTTTCTTTTTTGCAATACCGGGGGGTTGAACCCAGGGCCTTGTGCACAATAGGCAAGTGCTCTACCACTGAGCTGCAACCCAACACCTTTTTTATTAATTTTGAGACAGGGTCTGCGTTGTGCAGGCTGCCTCTGGCTTCGACTTTGAGATCTTCCTGCCTCAGCTTCCTAAATTGCTGGGATTATCAGTGTATACCATGGAGCTCAGCTAAATATGTATTTTTAAATAATGTACTTTTTCTACTTTGCCATTTATCTTTCAAATTTATTTCTAAATTTATAATTTTTTTTTTTTTCCCTGAGGGACTAGGGGTTGAACCCAGGGCCTCGCACTTGCATACTTTGCAAATGCTGGACCACTGAGCAGCACCCACAGCCCATTTTTTTTTTTTTTACTTTTTGAGATAGGGTCTTGCTAAGTTATGCACATCGCCTCTGGTCTCGAACTTGCGATCCTCCTGCCTCCGCCTCCTGAGACGCTGGGATTACAGGTGTGTGCCACCTCGCCCGGCTAAATTTATAATTATTTTTTAATGTGTTCAAATAGATTACTTTTTATTGGCTTTAGCTATTGCTCACAGGGTTCTCCTTCATTCTCTCACCAGATATATACTCACAACATTTTTGTGGTCATGGTATATATTTTGAGACAGGAGTATATTTCCTACTCCCAAATTATAAACCAAGTATTCCAGCCTAATTTATTGATTCAAAATATATCTTCTTTGCCATGCAGCAAATTCTCAAATGCCTCCTCATTTGCACCTCTCTGTGCAGTTTCCTTTAGCATCATACTCCTAATTTTAGTGGCTTTATAAAATGCTTTTTAAGTTTTCCTTCTTCTAAATGTTTTTTGGCAGTACTGGGAGGTTTAACCCAGGGTCTCACACATGCTTTTTCAAGTGTCCTACCAATGAACTGCACCCGCTGGTCCATTTGTGGCTTTTTATTTTAATGAAGGGTCTGGCTAAATTACGCAGGCTACCTCTGGCCTCAAACTTGTGATCCTTGTGCCTCCACCTCCCAAGTCGATGGGATTATAGGCATGTACCACCACGTCCAGCTCTTTAAAACTTTTCTTGGTTATTCACATAGATTTACTCAAGATGAATAAAGAGACATTAAAAAGTCAAGTGGTTTAAATTTGAGAGCTTTTGGACTTCAGCACTATGTCCTTGTGCACTATAATTATTGTTTTAGGTGATCACCTGACACTGATATACTGCTATCATAAATGGATAGATAAAAGGATTGGTAGTGATTAATTATATGATGATCATTCTGATAATCCAAAACAAACATATTATCTTTTGATTATCATAAAAATGTAAATTTAAGCCAGGTATTATGGTAAGTGCCTGTAATCCCAGCATTTAGGAGGCTGAGGTAGAAGAATCAAGAGTATAAGGCCAGTCTGGGATACACAGTGAGACACTGTCTCAAAAAAACCAAAGGCTGGGGATGTAGCTTAGTAGAGTGCTTGCCTAGCATGCATAAGACCCTGGTACGGACCCTTAGCACTGGGGAAAAACTAAAAAGATAAAAATAAAAATAAGAATTTTAAAGTATTCATTTACTTGTTTGTGTATTTTGAGGCAGGATCTCACTTTGTGGCCTAGCCTGGCCTCAAACTCATGATTCTCTTTTCTCAGCCTCCTGTGGGCTGGGATTATGGACATGCACCACCATACCTGGGTCTCAAAAGTTTAATAATTTCTGATTAGACCCTGGGAGACTGTGGATTCCATTGCAAGAAAGGATGATGGTGGGAAAGGAGATGAGTTCCAGTGCAATGTGTGCACGCATGGAGAAACACTTCCTATACACTCACCCACTCTCCGCCTCTCCCAGCCCTTGTCCTTCCTGGGCCTGGTCTCACCACCAGTCACCCTGTTTTCCCTTCCATACAGCAGGCCACATCCACCTCAGAGCCTTTGTATTTGCTATTCCTTCTGTAGGAAAACCTTTTCCCCAGCTTATCTGCACAGCCTATCTGTGCAGTTTCCTCAGGGATTTACTCAACTTTCACCTCCTCAATGAGTCCCTCTTTGTCCATCCTTTCTAAAATTCAACCTCTTAGCAAATCAGACCCAAACCCCGACTCATCAACATTCCTATCATCCTTTTCTCCATTTTCCAAGGTATTTATTTTTAACATGTTTATGTAAGATTTATATACTACTACATAGAATAACATTCAAATATATATAATTTATTTACATGTTTATTATCTACTAGTCCCACTATGAGTTTCCTGAGGGCAGTCATTTTGTCGGATGAATTCACAACTATAGTTTCTGGGCCCGGAACACCATCTCACACATAGGTAATACTGAATGCCTCCTTAACAACAACAAAAGTGATTATCTTGACAAATCTGAGTCCTTTTTCTTTTTTCTGCAATACTAGGGGATTGAACACGGTCTTGCTCATGTTAGGGATGTGCTCTACCACTAAGCTGCAGACCCAGCACCTTTTTTCTTTTCTTTTCTCTTTTATTTTGAGACAGGGTCTTGCTAAGTTGTGCAGGCTATCTCTGGCCTTGAACTTGTTATCATTCTGCCTCAGCCTTCTGAATCACTGTGATTATAGGCAAGAACCAATTATTTAAAGGCAGATTCTGGCAACAGGACATTAAATAAACACTGCACAGCTAGCTGGGTGGCAGAATTGGGCAGTTCATCATATTAACCCCATCCCTGCAGGATATTTAAATCTTTAGGAAAGAAAAGTGGCAAAACTACAGAACAGGGGGGTTTGAAAACTCTCAGACCGATAGGATTGCAACTGCATAAGGCATTAAGAAGCAAACACTCTGTATATCTAGAGTACTACTAGTATTTATATTTTGTCCAACAATTTACAAAACTTTAAAGTTTTCGAATAATATTACCATTAACATCTGTAAATTGTTTTTCCTTCTTTACATTACTTTTCTTTTACTTTCCTGTCTAACTGGGAATTGTAAGTTTAAACCAGAATGTTAATTTCTATCAACTGTCCCTGTAGCATTAACTGAAATAGTCATCCTTTCTTTTCTGGGGTAAATGGCGCTTAGGCATACAAGATCTCCTTTCATTAAAAACAACAACAACAAAAAAAAATTGCCAGGCACAGTGATGCATGCTTGTAATCCCAGTGACTAGGGAGGCTGAGGCAAGAGGACTGAGGCCAGAGGCAGACTGCATAACTTAGCAACACCCTGTCTCAAAATAAAAAATGGGGTGGGGATGGACACCAGTGGTAGAGCACTTGCAAAATATATGCGAGGCCCTAGGTTCAAGTACTGCCCCCCCACAAGGAACAACCAAAAAACTATGCTTTGTTTCATACAGAATAGTGCTAAATCTGTATAATGAATTAAAAATATTTTATGAATACTTCCTCTTGTGCCCTGAGATTATGTTTTATGGGAAGGAAATTATTTCCTAGCCATTTTAAAGAATTCTACCCATAAAACCATGAAGTTTGAGTTGGGCACACCTGTAATCCCAGCACTTGCCTACCATTCGGAGGGCCCTACATTCAACTTAGATTTAACCTCCAAGGAATGGAAAAACAACAACACCAACCAAAAAAAAAAAAAAAAAAAAAAGAAAAGAAAAAAGAAAAGAAAAGAAAACACAAAGAAAAACAACAACAAAACAAAACAAAAAAACCCCTATAACTTCTGGAATTCCTTTATATAGGTAATACTTTGACAACTTTCCAAATTTCTTCCTTGGATATGAATGACTAAGACTTTCGATTTGTAAGGACAATATTTAACTATGTATTGTTACTCAAAGAGTGAGATTCTGCAAGTTTCAACCACAAGGATACCCACACAGAATTCTCTTCTGCACTGTATTTTCCTTAAACTTCTGAAAATGAGACTTGTGACAGAATGGCCTATTTAAAAAAAATTTTTTTTTTGCCATTTTTTTGTTTTCTAATTGTTATCACCTGTGCTTTTACTTTATTTCCTCCTTATTTTAAGACTGGATTTATGTATATTTATAATTTCTTTAAAAAATTTTTTTTGGTTTGCTTTTCAGTAATGGGGTTTAAACCCAGAACACATGCTAGGCAAATACTCTACCACTGAGCCACAACGTCAGGCACTTTTGTATTTTTTATCTGAGACAAAGTCTCATTAAGTTGCACAAGCTAACTCTGGCCCTGAACCTGCAAATTCCTGCCTCAACATCCTGAGTCACCGGGATTACAGGTGCATGGCATGGCACCAGCTATTTTTCAAATTTCTGATTAAAATTCAGTAACACAGGTTTTTGGCTGGACTTGTTCACCAACTTTTTCTTTTTTTCAGTACCATGGGGTTGAATCCAGGACCTCACACATGTTTTGCGAGTGCTCTATGACTGGGCTGCACTCCCACTCCCTTTCTTATTTTTTATGAGTTAAGGTTTTACTAAGTTACACAGGTTGCCTCTAGCCTTGTGATCCTTCTGCCTCAGCCTCCCGAGTCACTGGGATTACAGGCATGTGGCACTGTGCCCAGTTTAATCACCAATGCTTTTCAACTACCTAGCTTTAGGTGCTCAAAATCTTGTCGAATGACTTGAGTTTACCTGAGTTCACTTTGAGTGTCATGGCTTAAAGTGGCAATTTGATAATCTGTAAGTACATATCTGATACTTCTACAATTTAAAAGTTACTTAGAACATACCTTTTAAAACATTTCCAAGCAAGTTAAGATTATTTGACTTTTTGAAATTTAACAAAGTTTTACCTAAGGCTGAAAGACCATTTTCCCACCAAATAGGCCATAAATATTTAAATGAATGTATGTTATGGAAGACACAAAAGTTGATACACAGTGACCTATTTGTGGTATACTATTCTCCTATTAATGACTCCTTGATTTCAAATACTTTTGACATTTTTATTAGACAACATCTTGTTAAACTGGGCAGGCTCCCTTTGGCACTGAACCTGCAACCCTCCTGCCTTAGCCTCTTGAGTAGCTGGGATTACAAGTGTGTGCAATGGAATCTGGCTCTTGAGATACACTTGGATGATACTTTTTAATGCATAAAGATTCAAGATTACATAACCACCGCAGTCTATCTTCCAAGCCAATATGAAGGGAAATCCTGTCATATTTTTTTCTTTTTGTAAACTCTGAATTCTACTCTGCCCAATACTAGTAGGGCTATTTTTGTTCATTCCTTCTTTCTTTGGCCTTTATGCCATGTGTTTTTTCCTATCTTTTTACTTTTCACCATTTGTAAGCTTTTCTGGAAATTTAATTTTAGGTATGTTTGTCATAAATACAATGGGTCTTTTCTGTTTTTTTTTTTTTCCTCCAGTGCTGGGGATCAAACTCAAGGTCTTGCACATACTACACAAGAGCTCTACCACTGAGCTATATCCCCACCCTACAGTGTTCAACTTTTTCTAGGGTAGTTTCAACCTACTCACACTAGTTGTGGTAAGTGGAGGTTTGGCATTGCCTTTGTAATTCTGTTTTCTGTTGTCTGTTTTATGTTTCGTAGCTGTTTCCTTGATTTTCTGTCTTTTGTCACACAAACGTCTATTCATTTTCTTTACTTCAGTGATTTAAACCTATATATTTAATTTATTAGAGGTTTCTTTTACATTTTTCATAACTATTCTTCAGTTTATTTTTCTCTTGTTGGCAAGACCAAGGAGGAAATAGTATCTATGGATGTATCCTACAATGCATCAGAAATTTAGTATACTTTGAAGTACTAATTCAAATTGGTATTTTTTAATATGCAGAGTGGCAAATACAGAGTATTAAAGGCTCTTGGACTGGCTGTTTAGATCTGAAATGATAATACTGGATGGATGAATACCTGGCTGTACCATCACAGGTGTTCGGATAATTGCCTTTCCTAGTGGTGACTGTTGGAGTGGTGTTCTAATCACCGTCATACCAGGGCGGATCTGAGGCCCTGTGATTACCTATAAATGACACAAAGGACAATGAATTAAAATGTTTTTAAAACACTAAAGCATGATGGAATTAGAACATAAGATCTTTAAACATTCTATATTGATAAAAAATGTCTATAGAAATGACAGAGTCTCTTGGATATTACATTTTAAATTACATAATGCACTGGAATAAAGATGGAATTTTGAAGACAAAAAATTTAATTCAAATGAGATCAAATGAAATTTCTTGGCATTAATAGTAATAATAGCTTACAGACTAAAAGGAAGGAATAAGACCCAATAAGGCTTGGCTCCATAACTACTGCTCACAGGAAAATATTGAGCCCTATTTTCTCTAAGCTCCAATCCATAGCTGTAACCTAAACAATGTAGAACCCAATGTTCTTTCAGAGTTTTACAAGGGAGACTAGAAAGCATGTTACTTCAATTTTATTAAGTTAGAGTCAGAATATTTTTAAGACTGCAAGACTTTTAAACTTTTTCCATAATACTATTACCAAAAACACGATGTTCTATTATGTGTGCAAATCAGCTGATATAGACAGTTTTTTCTTTCTATTCTTAACTAGGCTGCACAGCATGTTTCCTTGGGTGGTCTACTGCTGTTCACTGATTATGTAAAAAATTTTCTTTACTCATGAACTATACTAATATGCTATTAATTATACATTAATAAACTGGTACTTCATGTATCAGCTTTGCCACATAACAGATTTTTTTTCCCCAAAATGGGTATTTGATCTTAGATTAAGTAAAAGCAAAGGAAAATTAGCTAGATTAATGTTGGAAAAGGCTGCTCTAAATACTTCATCTTGATGTGTCTAACGCTGTAAAACAAGACAAGCCTCGAAAGAACTCTTACTTGTGACGTGCTGGTGGTTCCTCCAGAGGCTGAGGTATTAGGCCTGATTGTGACTGTTGCTGTCCTGGGCTGGAATGAAGTAAAGGTTTGCTGACTTGTACCTGTACTTGATGGAATGATACCCAGAACTTTTTGCTGTACTTGAACAACGCCTTAAAAAAAAAAGATGAAGAAGTAATTAATAACTATCCCTTTAAGGAAAAGCATTGCTTGGTTTCTGAGGAGAAACTGTGTGGCAGGGTGTCATAGTGGGCTACATAAAATGTGAGATCTGAGGACTGAAATCAGTGAAAAGGAAATGAAAAATAATGGCAACAGTATGATCTGGCAAATGTGAATTAAAACTCTCCACATTTCCCTTACCTCCTTGTGTTGCTGGCACATTTACAGCGACAATCTTGCTGTTTGCAGGAAGTGGCAGTTTGGTAATTACTTTTCCTGCCATAGTGACGGGATTGCCTGTAATTTGGAACGTCTGACCTGTGCTGGCAATTGTTGTAGCAGATGTGGCAGCTGTGCTGGTGGCTAATGGGGTATAAGACATTTAATAAGCTTTAGATTTAAAATAACCAGCAACGTAGTGGCTTCTAGGAAGGGCACCAATGCATGAAATGTGGCTCATTTTGTATTTTTAATAAAAACATTCCTCTCCAAAGTGAACTATGTAGATGTTGAAAGTGAAATAATGTAAGAGAGGAGCTTTGTTAATGTAATATTATGAATATTATCTGTAACAAACCGTTACAGCTTGTTTGCTGAAGTAGCTGCAGAAGAAAAACAACTTTCTAAAAGAAATGTTTTCTTTCAGTTGGTAAAAGATTGAAAATGCTTTTTCCTGTATGAAAACAACATTTTATTTTATCATGGCTGTGTACCTGAATTTGACTGGCCTTGCTTAACCCACGTAGCAAAGGTCTGATGGAAATTCTTGTTTTGTTGGAATGTGACTGCAGCTGGAGATCCAACTTTAGTAGTTAGTACCATTTTAGTTCCAGGGGTAACTGAGCCACTTATGGGTGCCACCATAACTTTCTGAGCTGAAGAGACAGTGCTGGTTGTACTGTTTGTTGTAGTAGTAGTAGAAGCTGCAATGACTGTAGGCTTCTGTTGCTCCAATCGTTTCTTAAAAAGTAAGGAAGAGAAAACATAAACCAAAACAGTTCTAAATAGAGACAATTCCTGACAGGCACAGTGCCGCATGCCTATAATTCCAGCAACCTGGGAGATGAAAGCAGGAGGACTGTGAGCTCGAGGCCAGAGGCAGCCTGCGTACCTCAGAAAGACCATGTCTCAAAATAAAAACAAAAAATGGGCTGGGGGTGCAGCTCAATGGTACAGCACTTGCTAAGCATATACTAGGCCCTGGGTTCAACCCCTAAGCACTATAAAAAATGAATGAATAAACAAATAAATAAAAAGTTAGAGACCAATTCCTTTCTGCAAGCCTAGTCATAATTTCTCTGACCCTAAGCAACTGCAATAGATTTCTAAGATATTTACATCAAAAGAGAAAATATATCCATATAAATTTACCCATGAATTTAATTTCTTGATAAAGGCAATATTTTCATGCATCTATTTTACATGTATTTCATTACAAATTGGTCTTAACAAAAATTAATAATGATCAAAATTGCCTAGCCTATAAAAATATCCAACAGTTCAAAATGGAAACAAAGGAGATGTGGGCAATCTTCCTGGAGAGAAGAACACTTTGCTGTCTAGCTGTGAGATTTAGAACAGAGCAGATGATGGGTTTCTGCTTTCCTGTAGTATATTCATTTATCTAATCATAAAGGGCATGCTGATAGTATAACTATTCAGGTTGGTAAACTTTCAATCAATTAAGCTAAAATTATCAAACAGTTTTTCTAAACCTCTTATACTATTTAATTAAAAAAATTTTATAGAAAAACACTTTAGATTGTTTTATAAGAAATAATAGAGTCTGATTACTAAAGTTATAGGGTTAAGCCAGGTATGGTGGGATACTCCTGTAATCCCAGCATTCAAGATGCACAGCCAGGAAGCTCAAGAATTCTAGGACAGCCTGGGATATAGAGTGAGATCCTATCTCAAAAACCAAAGAGAAGCCAAGTGGCCTTGGAGCAAGCATGTAATCCCAGCAAATTGGGAGACTGAGGCCATACAATTTCCAAGTTCAGGGCAAGAGAAAGTCTGCACAATTTAGTGAGACCCTATTTCAAAAATCAAAAATCAAAATGTTGTTGGAGGTACAGGTCAGTGCTAGAGAACCTATCTAGCATGTGAGAGGCACTGGGCTCAATATCCCAGGACTGGAATAAGAAAATAAACCAACCAAACAAACAAGCTGAAGATAATTCATATATCTTTTGTTACATACTGCTGAAATTTTCCAACAGATTATCAGTTTATTAAAATTTTCCAGCAGATTATCAGCTTGTCAAGAGTGGTCTAATGAATAACAGAATTAACATCACACACAGGAAAAAATGTAAGTGAGATTTACTGCAAAGGTGGTGACAGATGCTTTGCCTTCATTCTCAACCAAATGAGACTGCTGCTATCCTAACTTTAAAGATGTGGAAAATGAGGCTCAGGGAAGTTGTATAACTGGTCCAAAGATACATAGCTAGTTAATGGTGGAGCTGAGATGTCTACTAAGATCAAATTCTAATGTGGCACTATCTCATGCTACTGGAAACTGCTAACCTATGGTATCATACCCATTGTTTTTACTACTACTTTAGCTGTTGTTATTAGGTGCCATCAAGTGAGGTCCAACTCATAGCAACCCTATGTAGAACAGACTAAATATAACCTGACATTGTGCCATGCGTGACACTATTATCAATCAGTGCTTTGCTGCTATTCACAGGGTTTTCAATGGCTGATTGTTTTGAGAGTGGGCTGACTGGTCCTTCTCCCAAGCCTACTTTAGGATACACCCTCTATACCTAAATATAATGTGAGGTACTTCACATAATTTCTTGATCTTCAGAAGAAA
This sequence comes from Pedetes capensis, assembly GCA_007922755.1. NCBI lineage: Eukaryota > Metazoa > Chordata > Mammalia > Rodentia > Pedetidae > Pedetes > Pedetes capensis. The sequence goes on from VMDO01000837.1 coordinate 227,823, forward strand.
AGGAGTTTAGTTTTGCATACTTGGAGATATCATAATTACCTTAGTGAAAAAGAAAGAAAAAAAAAGGAGGCAAGGAAAAGGGAAAACATATTTAATAGTCATTTACAGAAGGAATGGAAATGTCTTCAAAACTGGAATTGCTGGCTATTTGAAAACAAACATTTGACAGAAATCTTAGAAAACAATACATTAGGTTACATTGTAGAGAAGATAAAACACACCCATAAAATGAAAAATCAAAACAACTAGCCACATGTTAAATGAATAGATGGTTATGGTCTGGGATAAACTTCCTGTGACAAATAACATCACACATAGAATCCTAAGGTGTTTTTTTTCTCAAACTTTAAGTGAAGATAAAGATCTATAATAACTGAGGTTGAGCTCAATTTGGTAGAGTACTATTTTGTGCTGAGGCCCTGGGTTCAATCCCCAGCACTGCAAAAACAGAAGGACCTGGCAGTCTACTCCTGATACAATCCCAAAGCAACCAGCCATTGAAAACCCTATGAGTAGAAGAGAAGCACTGACATAGTGCCAAACACGGTACAGTGTTATGGAATTTTTTGTTCTGTTGTATAAAGGGTTATTATGAGTTGGATGCAACTTGACAGCACCTAACAACAACAATAAACTGAAAGATAAATAAATTTTCTACAACGTGAGAAAAATTTACTGTAGTTTGAAACAAAAACTTTGGTTTATGTAAGTGATTTTTAAATAGTTATGTGTAAATAGTGTTAACAATATTGTCAATATAGACTTATTTTACCTATTTCCTCAAAGTTTACATGTTCAAGTTGCATAAAAACTCATTGTATCTTCTCAATGAAAATAATCATCTTTTCTTTGGGTCTCCAATATTCAGGCACATACTGTACATTACTTACACTATGCAAATGCTAAGAAGCCATCAATAGCTTTATGATCAATTATAAAAAGTCACTGTTGGTTTTGTTCTTAAAATAGAATCTCACTGTGTAACCCGCACTGGCCTGGAATTCACTAGGTAGCCCAGGTCATCCTCAAACTTTAGATGCTCCTGCCGCAGCCTCCCATATGCTAGGATTACAGGCATGTGCCACAATATCCAGCTGCAATTTACTTTTTCATAGCCTCAGAGTTTTTTAGGTTGGAATTTTGCAGGAAAAAAAAATATTTCTAGAAACTACTCATGGAATTAGACAATAAATATAAATTTTATTTCAAAGTCCTCTAAATAGATACATTATTCACAAAACCATAGATTCAGGTATCAAAGAACTATTTTCAAGAAATGAAATAAAGATATATGTAAGGTACACTTAATCTCATGTGAATACATAATTACCGCGCTTTTGGTGTGCATAAATTTAGCTAAAAATGTATATTTTTTTGTCAGGTGGGACTCCTCCTGGACAGTCAATCACTTGTTTTGGGGGAGCCTCTCTCTGGGACTTGAAATTTTCTACCACCTTCTGTTCACTAACCTTAGCCTGTTGCTCCACTGCTTGTGCCTTTTCTTTCTCCACTCTGCAGAAAAAAAAAGCAGCAATTTATCAGAAACTACTCTAGAAGCTATCTTGCAGCTAATGTAAATGAAATCTGGTTGACTTTCATATCACACAAAGGCGTGGGACCATTTCTATTTAAAAAATAAACATTTAAGATAATTAGAAACTAACAATTAGGTAATAACACATTAAAAATTAGAAATAGGACCTCAGTAAATGATCCACAGCCAGCACTTAAGATCAAAAGATGAAGTAAAATTAACCAGACTGTACTGAATAAAGTACTAAAGTGGTAATTCTTTAATTCTGAAGTGATAAAAGCTTCAACCATCTCAATAGGTGTTAACCATTTAATTACCTCTCAGCAAAGGCCCTAATCTCCCATAGTTCCAACTCTTCTTCTGCCACCCAAGTTTCAATGATAACAGGGCCAGTTTGCTTGGGCGTTTCTGGTCTCTTTGGCCTCAGTGCACTTGATCGAAGGCCTTTCCTCTGAGGTGTAGGTGTTTCTTTGGAAAAGAAATCAGAGTATTTTAAGCAATATACTTCTAAAACTACAGTACTTCTGGCAAATCTTTTCTTCTTCTTCTTTTTTAAAGACAGGGTCTCGTTATATGGTCAAGAATGGCCTAGAACTCATGATCCCCTCCCTCAGCCTCATGAGTGCCTGCTATGATTACAAATATGTGCCACCACACTGCAAATTTTTTCTTCTTAGAGGGCAAGATGGTATAAATAGTTAGACTATGCAAGCCAGAATACTTAAAACTATGCAAGCCAGATGGTCTCTGTTGCAACTACTTGACTCTGCTTTTGTATCATAATAGTAGCCAAAGGCAGTGCATAACTGTGTAAGTGTAGCTATGTGCCAATTAAACTTCATTTGCAAAAGCAGACAGTGGGCCAAGGCTCAGGGAACATAACTTACTGACCCTGTTATAAAAAGTCAATGAGCCTTTACAAGACCTGCTCTCTCTGGAGCTCTATTCCTACCACCCTACATATGACTAAAACTAATTCATCCTTCAGACCCAAACATGGACACAACTTCATTAAAAAACCTAGCATCTTCCTCTCACAGTTGGGTTGGGTACCCTTGTCATGCACAACTATGACAATATGTAATCACAGTGAAGCATCAGAAAGAAACCGAAAGAACAGTAGAACCTGGATTGTACAAAGTGATACAAGGCAAAGAAAAGTGACTGAAGGAGAGGCAGTAGTGTGCACTGAAGGCTAAGTGGTCAAGGACAACGAAGACCTGTCAGGAAAGTTGCCTGCCATCTGCATCTCTGCCTATCAACTCAGCTGCCTATTTCAATTCCAGGACAACATTATTTTAATCACGTTGATATTTCATCATCTACTAAGACAGGGTGCCACCTTATTGGGGTTCTTTCAAAACAGCCATTCTGAGACACTTCCCCACCAAGATGAACTTTCAAGTTAATCAATTTTCAAAATTTAAATGTGTGTCTTGGGGGAGAATTTATTTTTATAAAATATTTCTATCTAAACATGTTTTTGCCAGGTATGGTGATATACACTATTAATCCCAACACTTAGGAGGGTCAGGAATGAGCATTGCCATGAGTTTGAGGTTGGCTTGGTCTTCATAGTGAGACCCTGTCTCAAAATCTCCTCCCCTCAAAAAAGACGTTTTTTTTAGGGGCCAAGGGTTTGGAGACAGGGTTTCACTATGTAACCCAGGATGGCCTGGAACTCACTATGTAGGCCAGGCTCGTCTTAAACTTTCAATCCTCCTGCCTCTGGACATATGCTTTTCACACATTTCTTAATAGATTTTTCCTAAATATTTCTACTATTCATATGGAATTTTTTTCTACTTATATATTTTCAATCTGGATACCTCACTGAACTACTCTGAGCATTAATACATTTGATTCTGAATTTTCTAGGCAGACATCCATAATCCCCAGCAAAAGTGTTCATCTTGTTTCTTCTTCCTTTTGTGTGTGTGTGTGTGTGTGTGTGTGTGTGTGTGTGTGTGTGTGACTTGGGGGTTGAACCAAGGGTCTCGCACATACTCTGCAAGTAGTCTGCACCTCCTGCCCGTTTTTAATATTTTATCTTGCAACAGGGTCTCGCTAAGCTTTGCAGGCTGCCTCTGACCTTGAACCTGTGATCTTCCTGCCTTCATCTCCTGAGTTGCTGGAATTACAGGTGTGAGCCACTGCACCTGACTTAATCTCACTTCGTTTCTGATATTTACTACTTATTAATCTTTCTGACCCTATTATAGCACATTAACGATGACATTATCATATTGTATACAAGGTTTTTTTTTCTTCCTTAAGAACAGGGATCAGGTCTTCTATGTGCTCACCATCTGTGAGTACAAATATTTTCTGAGAGCCTTTTCTTTTTTAGCACTGGGTATTGAACCTAAGGCTTCACTCATGCTACACAAGCACTCTACTACTGAGCTATATCATCAGCCTTTTAAAATTTTATTTGACACAGGATTTTTACCCAGGTTGACTTTGAACTTTTGATCCTCTTGCTTCTGTCTCCTGAGTAGATGGGATTTACATGCATGGGCCACCACCTCCAGCCTGAGGAACTCTTTATGTCTCATATTATTTCTACCCTATGCACTGATGTACTCTGCATTAGCTTTAACCTTTGAGCCTACAAGCCTCTGTACGTCAGAATTTGCACAGGATGCTAGAACTACAACTGGACAGACTGGTGGCTACCTTCCTGGAGCTGATGGTCTAGGTCAAGTCACTCCCCACAGCTTCATTACACAAGGTATTATTATCGCCCTTTGTACACTATCTCTGCTTACGCAATACCTGCGTGCCTAATGAAGTCCTGATATGTTTATTACTTAAACAACATTTTTCTTTCTAAATACAGTAGTTTGTAGTGAAAGTAAAATCTCTTCCAAAAGTTGAAAAAAGATTCATTGAAACAATTATAACCAAATTTCAATTCATAAGATATAAGGCTAAAAGGTCAATAGCAAAAGAACAGAATTTTTTCTATCCCTTACCTTTTGGTGCTTCTGGAACTCCAATAGGGCAAATGATTTTCCTGATACAATATTCAGAACGTATGCCATAAGGACCAACATCTCGCCTCTTAATTATTTCTGTTGTTGTGATTTCAGTTTCAGATGTTTCTATGGGGATTTAATGATATACTATTAATAACCATCTGAACTACTGAGAGACTCAAAAGGTCTGGTGCTTTAAAAGAGACACACAGCTGGGTGCCACGGAGCACACTTGAACCCCCAGTGACCCAGGAGGCTGAGGCAGAATTGCGAGTTCAAGGCCAGAGGCAGACTGCACAATTTAGCAAGACCCTGTCTCAAGATAAAAAATAAAACAGCACCTGGGGTGCAGCTCAATGGTAGATTATTTGGTTAGCATTGCAAGAGGCTCTGGGTTCAATTTCCAGTACTGCCAAAAAAAAAAAAAAAAAAACCAACCCACAGTGTATGGCAGGGAGATAGACATGGCCACAACTTAAAGAAACATTTGATTAATTAATGACTACAGAATCATTGCTAGACTGCAATACTGAGCTTGAGCTTCTTCCACAGGGAAAACTTCTCAAGATTTTATATATATATATATTTTTTTTCATTCTCTTTCTCTCTTTATCTATCTATCTATGCATCTATCTATTTATTTATTTGGAACCAGGGTCTCACTATGTTGCCTGGGCTGGTTTTGAACTCCTAGGCTTAAGTGATCCTCCTGCCTCAGCCTCGTAAGTTGCTAGGAGGAAAGTTTTTAAACTGAACAAAATGCTGTAGGGTACAGCTTAGTTCCCATTGGCAATATTCAATTAAAATAATAAAATCCTCAGGACTGAAAGAGCAAGTATGGGGATCCAGGAGTCTCAGTTTAAATGACTTATATTCTACAGTAATAAATATCATTTCAAAATTTAGATTGGCTTACATATAATATGAATCTTCCCCTTGACCTCAAGGATTTTATGGCATCTGGTATAAAAGAGATGTGTAATAAATTAAGTGAATAATCAAATGGATTTGTTTTTGTTTTCTGAGATAGCGTCTTACTATATATATAGCCCAGGCTGGCCTCAAACTCATAAAATCCTCCTGCCTCCACACCCAGCCAGTCAATTGACTTTATCTTTTAAACTTAAATAATAAAATCTAACCCCCTTACCTGTCCGTGTAGTCCCTCCTCCTGGAGGAGCCTTGGCTGCCATGTCATCCCATCTCAAACTGGCCCAGAGTAACCGTAACATCAGGCTCACTCCTGCTAAGGACTTTACGGTCTGAAGTCTATACCTGAAAGAACAACCCATGTAAAACTGTGTGTGTGTGTGTGTGTGTGTGTGTGCGTGTGTGTGTGTGTGTATACATGCACACACACACAATCTCTCGCTTTCTCTTTTCTCTTTCTCTTTACTAAATTGAAGGATTTGGGGTTTTGTCCTCATTATTACTTCAGTATTTATACTATGGTTTTGTAAGATTTTGGCATTACATGTTTCTTAACAGAAGAACTTTTTGTTCCTTGCGATAACATATATCTAACAACTTTAAAAGGGCCTATATTAATTTCAATTGTCATATAAATATCTAAAGTGAGCATGTTTCATTGTAAGATCTATACAGCAACAATTTACAGCGATTTTATAAATTAATTCTAAAATATCTGAAAGAAAAATATGGAGAGCAAATAAAAATAAATAAGTTTGCTACTAAATAACTGCTATCTTTTGAAGATAAAATTATGACTAACTTTTGCTGAAACAAAAATGTTCACGTTTTCTTAAAAATCAAAACAAAATGAAAACACTATGCAAATCTAAGACCTTTCCAAATTGAAAGAATATTCTGACTCCAAATAACAATTCTTCATAACATGAACTACTGGATGATGAATACTGTCAATACTAATAACCCTTTAACAATGTTGGTGTAGTTTTGGAATCCTATAATGAGTAATGAAACGTTATTAGAAAAAGGACAACATTAGTTACTAATCAGTAGAAAAAGGAATGTTTCTCCTGTGTTCATGTTTTCCCCTAAGCACTGTATGTGAAGTCACTGAATATTTTTCCCTTCTTTTAAAAATAAGACTAAAAGCACATTTCAAAATGAATTTATCCAACTACAAATATGTCCCCAAATGGAATTTATCATAAAACACATTAAAATCAGCCCTAGGCTGTCAATTCTCTATTAGGATTTTTGGATAATTACATACTCTGTTGACATTTTCACTCTACATAAATAAATATACTGGCTGACTGCAGCGTGGAGGAAGCTTATAAAATGAAAATAATTTCCTCCACTAACAGAAGTAGATTGTAAATCTTAAAACAACTGTACATTTAAAAGACAATGCTTTCTAATATCGGTATTAAGTTGGAAAACGAACAACAAGAGAAAGGGAATCTCTAGTCCAAATGTTGCTGTATCTTTGTTAACTTCCCATTTCTTTCTGTGATATGTTATTTTCTTATTAATATATTATCACCTTGTTAACCCTCTGATCTGGAGAGAACAACTCTTAAATTAGGGGAGAAATGTTAACTAATGCAGGGATATCCTGAGAGGGAGAAAGTGTCTGTCACTTTCAGACCACATCACATAGTTCCCCAGGGACCTTGGTCTCATGGGAGAAAGTAAATGAAGACTTATGTGGAAAGAAAAGTTGGTTCTCATTCTCTCTCTTCCCACTTGCTCTCTATGGTCAAACAATAACTTCAAGCCAGCCCTATTTAAAATAGAAATAATACAAGGGGAAAAACACACCTCATGGATTATGAGTCTGCTCATTCATTCAGTCAAAAATTAGTTGAGTGTCTTCTACATGTTAGACTATGTGAAAGGAGCTGGGGCCACAGAAATGAACTAGTTACTATCTCTTTGTTTCAAGGAGCTGTAAGAGAGAAAGTACAAGGGAGGGACATCTGATTTGGCTCAGGGAAGAGGATCAGAGGTTTGTCCTAGCCTCAAAGAGCAAGATAAGGGTGTGGGGTGACTGATGGAAGGCAAGAGGCACCCATATGCTAAGGAGGAAAGTGCAAGAGCACACACTTCTCAGGCAGCACATCCAGCATATTGTAATTGGAGGGAAGGGGTGTGGAGATCAGACAGAGATGAAACTGGCACAAGGGAGAAGCCAGAATGCTACACTAGATTGAAGACTTAAAGAAAAGCATTAAAGACTATGTATATACTAAGGCCTCCAGTATTGGATGAATTGTAATATGAATAACTTCTCAGACATGATGCATAGGTGACAGACACTTCTCCTCCCCTCCCTGCAGGAGTCAACAAGTCCCTCAGCTCACTCAAAATATTCACAAGATAAAGTGACATTTTAGCATGATCCTTCTGACAGCATTGTGGAGGCCAATTATGAGTTCAAAGTGAATGAAACAGAGTAAGGACTTGGGGAAAAGGGAATAAGGCATTGGACAGTGTGGAGGGAAAAAGAGGTTCTACTGCACCTTAACATTAAATTTATAAAAATCATACATGCACCTGGGCTAGGTACTCCGAGGCTGAGGTGGGAAGGTTGCTTGAGCCCAGAATTCAACACTGGCCTGGACAATGTAGCAAGACACTTCCCCCAGATACTACTACTACTACTACTACTACTAATAATAATAATAATAATAGTAGTAGTAGTAGTAGTAGTAGTAGTAGTAGTCATAAATAGCAAAAGAAAAAAATCATGCATGTGCCTTTGGCACTCTTAGCTCCTATTTTAAGTAACAAACACATCTAACTCAAGTGTTAGTATTAAAATGTATTTTACATTCATGCTTTTTATAGCAATATATATTTTAAATGCCCTCTAAAATCAAAAATAGCTTACATATCTATCTACCCATTCCTCTGCTAAACAGAAGGGAATATATTTATCTCAACTTCAGCAAATTACGGTTAGAACATATCTGAAGGCAATTATCTACCAAAAATGTACAGAAAGGTACTTCTTTCCATTAAAAAATGAGAAATTAATAAAACATACAAACTGTGCCACAGTGCATATTAAAACATTGTAATACAAGGCTCCTGACACCCAGGCGTGCAGAGAAGGGCCCTAAGCATCATGTGATTAGGACTGGCGACTAGTTCTCAGAGAGAGTTCAGAGAACAGTGCTTTCCAGTTGGACCTACTTTCCACATCAAAATAGAAAAGAACAGAAAGGCCAGTCTCTGCAAGTGCCAGGTCATTTTAATTAAAGTATTTGTACACAGTAACTTTTCCAGTGGGAAAGAAGTTACCTGCAGGACAGTCAAGGATACATTTTGGGACCGCTCTCAATGAAGAAAGCAGAAAAGTGCAGAGTAATCCTACAAATCCATGAACTGTAATGAAGAGTTCCTTGATTCCCTGCAGGATTCTGCAAATCCTTCATTGCAGGCCCTGCAGAGAAATTGTACTTTTCAGCTGTCTCTATTGAATGTGTAATGGAGTGATGATATTTTATTTTAAATCAAATGATGAGTTATAAAAAACTTGGTCATACAAACTATGATTGGTTGTATTAGTAAATTAATTCTTTCATAGAGAGTACTTATTTACATTCTTTTTTGGTCTTTTCTGGTCGTAGCTAATTGAAATATAAAGGACACAAAAAAGGTGTGATTTTTTAAGTTAAACTGGAAACATACTAGACACATAGGAATAAAGTTTCAAGAAAAATGAGGTCTGCTCATTAACTTGCTGAAATAATAATTTAAGGAATCAAGAAAAATCTAACTGCAACTAAAATTGATCTGCTTGCCAAGCACATTCTCGAAGCTCCTGTGTTTCCAATGTTTATGTTCCATCCATCTCCATTATAAGGGTGAAAAGATAGAGACAAAGACACAAAATAACAAAGCAAGGACCAATATGTGAAATATGATATAGCAGATAAAATAGTAGAGTAGGATTTAGGAAAACTGGGCACTATTTCTAATTTTGCCCCTCTGTAGTCAGATGCAAACCATTATACATCTATAAAAGAATTTCTAAGATCCCTTCCAAATATAAAATCTCATGGTTTTACAACTGCCAAGACCATACGTTGATGATTTGTCTCCAAAACCTAAAGTGCCCAGAAAATTTTAAATTAGGACTATTTCTGGGTTTTAAAAAATTCCTAAGGAATCATACCATCTATCTTTTCTTACATAAATACCAGAGAACTGTAAAACACATTTATCATACAAATAAATTACATTAGATTTCCACATTATGAAGAACTTCATGAAATGTATAGGCATGTTTCCTTACATCTTAGGTTTTTATGAATCACCTAATAGAAATAAAATACAAACATTCTAGAAATTTGGTGGTAATAATTCTGTGGTTATCTTGTTCCCACAGCAAGTAACATGGCAATAACTTGGAAAGTTATACCACAAAAACCAGGTGTTCCTTTTGTCTTGTGAAAGTTAAAACTAAAATGTACTTTAAAGGATTCCCTTACATTTTAAGTCTTTAAATGTTTTTTCCCTAAGTAAACTTTAGAGCCTATCAGCTGGCTGAGCTGAAGCTTTCTGTATCTTATTTCCATTACTAACTTTGCCATTAAATATATGCTTCCCTGTCTTATCTCTACTATCCCATCTTATTAAAGAATGAGACTTTTATAAGATAATTCTTTTAAAATTTTCTCCCTCCCCCAACTACGTTTTAAAGTACATACCTCCAAGTGATACCAAAAGTTGGTCTAGGAGAAGGATAAGGCCATATATCCAAGGCAGGTTTTGCATTGTAATTAAAATATGGAACTTCTCGGATTCCTCCTTTTCTGGCCAATTTTTTTAAGTCATCATTAGGCAAGACAAATATGCTCTTCTTGCTGCTCTTAGTAATAAACTTCCTATAGGATGGCAGCGCTGTACCTGAACGAGTCTTCTTTGGTCTTGAAAATTTCATTAGTTTCACTTTGTCTCTTGTGGAATACTCTTTGCTCACAGTCATAGATGTTACCAGTGTGCCTCCTGCAGTTGTCAGGGAGTCTGTCACTGTTGTTGTGACCACAGTTTTGCTCTGCTCCTTTACAGAGATGATGTCCACACTGCTGCCTGTAGAGGGTGTGGAGAGCTTCGTTACTGTTGTAGTGGTGGTCGTGACAGTAGATTTGGCACAGTTTTCTGTGGAAGAGACCACAGTTTGTTTATCACCTTTTGCTACCTTGATCACAGTTTTTGATTCTGTGGCAACTGTGGATGTCATTGTGGTGACTTCTGTGATGACTGTTTTTCTTTTAGATTCTCCATTGACATTTTCATCTTTGCTGGTGGGCAGACCATTTTCATCAGTAAAATCATTACTGAGGTTAGACTCCTCTTCAGATGTAATAGGTGATGGAGTAATTTTCTTAACTTCTGGAGCTTCAATTTCCATATCTTCTACCTGATTAAATGAATTGCTTTCTGAAAAAGATGGTGGAGGCATGGTCATCTGCGTACTGTCAGGCTCTTTGGTTGATGGAAAGGTCTCAAGGCTATCTGTGTAGTTACCCTCAGCATCTGAAGAATTCAGGAAACGTGAATTTGTTTCTGAATTGTTTTTTTCATTAAAATCTTCCATGATGACATCACCATTAATGAAGGGCTTTACAGCAGATTCTTTAACAGCCAATGACTTCATATCATTTTCAGGGATTATTTTATTTACATTATTAACCTTTGGTTCAACATTACCACTTACTACTTTACTTTCAGAGGTTTCCTTCAAGCATTCACTTTTTAAATACACTTTAGGTTTATTATCTTTTCCATTTATTTGGAATGTACTTGTTTTCTGTCCTTTCTTTCCAGATTCTCGATTTTCATTATTCTTTTTGTCAGTGACATTTTTTAGACTTAAGTGATCAACACATTTATTAATTGATCTCTCCTCTAACTTCTGCTGTTGACTTGGTTTTTTACCATTTGCTTCAGTTACCTCACCCTGTAGCCTATCATCACAGTTTCCAGTGGACTTAGAAACAAACTCACATTTCAATGGCTCTAAGCTTTCAGTGCCTTGTTCTGGAGTTATGAACTGTTCAGAAAGACTTTCATTGCTATTCTGAACAATCATATCTTCTTCACTGCTATCCTGAATAGACATAGTATCAGAACTATTTTCCAAAGTGCTATTATATTCAGAGTCACATCCTAATTTTCCATCAAAGTCCACTGTTTTTGAGAGAGATGAACCATCTCTGTTGCTTGTACTTTTAGGTACTGATAGAAGTCTAGCACTCTCGGAAGAAGAAATAATGGAGTCATTATCCTCCTGAATGAGTGTTTTTTTGTTCTTATAGATCAAAGTACCAATATTATCTGCTTTGGCTGGTTTAGAGCCAGCAGTGGAAAAATCACTTCCTTTTGTTTTAATTTTACTGAGTTCCTGATTTTTACTGGCAGGTTCAGAGGGACTCTCATCTATGTCATTTTCAACAGACATTTGTTTCTGATAGGTTGTCCCTGGACTCTGAATGGAGACATCATCTAACACTTGATCTTTTGTGTAAAGTTTGTTTGTAGTAAGATTAGCTTCACTGATTCTAAGAACTGAGGAACCATTTTGTGAACATCCCTGAATCGAGTCTTCAGATTTACCATTATTTGCACTGTGGCTTTCTTCTTGTCTAATCAAGTCACTTTGACACTCTTCTTCTGCTTTTGTTATTGATGATTCAGAGAGATTTTTCAAAGAACTTGTAGAAGACTTTCCTGTACCCTTAATTCCACTCTCTAACTTCATTTTCTCAAGGCGCTGTTTTTCTTCCAGTGTAAACTGCTTAATTCTCCTTTCCAGAAGTCCATCTAGTTTGGATGATTTTGTTTTCTTTTTGTAGCTAGTCCTTAAATGGAAACCCTCACTGACATTGACCACATCTACTTGAGAACTTTCATGACAATTTATATGTGACTCTGTTTTCACATCATCATCTACTTCCATTGGTTCTTCTTTGAAGGACTTATCGTTTTCAGAATCTAAAAGTTCTTTTATATCTGTGAAATAAACACATTTATATAAATGTAATTTTTACTCTGAAATGAGGAATTCATGAGAATACTTTTATTTTTAAAGTACCTACTTTTCTTACTTTCACACTAGAGATTAAAAAGAAATATCTGTATTGTGAAGTTCCTGATATATGATTAAAAAATGTCATCAGCAAGGATAAACTTCATACAATATATTCCAAATAGTTAATCATTTTGATTTTTTTTTGGTGGTGCCAACAATGAAATCCAGGGTTTTGCACATGCTAGGCAAGTGCTCTACTACTGAGCTATACCACCAGTCCTTAGTATTTTTTGAGAGAGAGTCTATGTAACCCAGACTGGCCTGGAATCTATAAGTAGCCCAAGCTGGCCTTAAACTCTCAATCCTCCTGCCTCCACCTCTCAAGTGCGGCATTACAGGTATGTGCGACCATACCTTGCTTATTCTGATTCTTAGTATCTAAAGTTATGCAATGATGTAATATAAATTACCTAGTGTGTGATCGGCTATTGCATACACTAATGTTCTCACATAAGATTTTACACAGCCTTTTATAGTTTAAACTATCTTTAGAGTTGGGCATGGTGGTGTATGCCTATAGTCTCACCACCTGGGAGGCCAGAGGATTCTGTGTTTGGGGACAGCCTAGGCTACATAATAAGACAAAGCAAAACAAAAAAAATCTTGAGATGCATGATAGAGCTTATGTGTTTTTTTAAAAAACACTTTTTGCAAAACACAGTGCAAGTTTCTCAAAAGGTTAAACATGGAGTTACCACACAATCTAATAATTCCATTCCTACGTTTATTTCTGAGACATAAAAACATGTATCTATGAAAACATACATACAAAACCTATACACAAATCTCCTTGGCAGCATTATTCACAATAGCTGAAAAGCAGAAGCAGCTCAAATGGCTGTTGACCAATGAATGACTGGATAAAACAAATTGTGGTCCTATCATTACAAAGCAGTATTATTTGGAAATAATAAGGAATAAAGTGCTGGTATATGCTACCATATGAATGAATTCTGAAAACACTGTGCTAAGTGAAAGAAGGCAACCATAAAGGACAAGATACTACCTGCTTCAATTTATGTTTTTGTTTTGGTTTTTTGAGAGAGTCTCACTATGTAGCCCAGGCTAGGCCTGAATTTTCAATCCTCCTGCCTTAGCCTCTCAAGTACTAGGATTATAGACATGTGCCATAATGGCAGGCTGTCTCATTCTATTTAAATAGACTGTTCAAAACAGGCAAATCCACAGAGACAGAATAGATTGGTGGGCTAAAGGTATTTGGTGATAGAAGGGAGGCTTTTTTTAGAGATGATGAAAATGTTCTAAAACTCTGACAACTAGTTGAATGTGTCTGTGAATATACGACTGCATTTACACTTTAATTGGGCGAATTACATGATCAGGCCTTCAAACTCATGAAAAACAGTACAGGATTGGGTATGGGTTTAGTATGTTAAAATTTGGAGGGCTGAGGTTCAGTCTGGGCTCAAAATTTTAATTCTATGTGTAGACAGACAAAATTGCTTCTTTTTTTTTTTCAATTTTTAAATAGCCAATACTACAAAACACAAAAACAAAATAATAGCAAAAAGAACAAAGAAAAAGAAACATTAAAAACTCAACCTGATCCCAATTTTCATTGGGTTTGCATTCAAAAAGATTTTTTAAAATGCTTAAACCAGAATGGGTTCTGGTTTGATCTGAAGCCCTGCTATCTACACATAGGAATTAAACCTATTCATCCATATTATTATATGTTTACACCACAAAAAAATGCTTAAACCAGAAGAGGTTCAGTGTTCAGGTTTGATTTGAAGTCCTGTGTATGATACATGAATTCTTTCAATAAAGCTGTTACCCAAGAGAGACAATCCAGTACCTTTCTTTTGGTGGGAACCTGATCCACTGCATTATTATCACCCCCAGGCCGCCCTCCACACTTGACTCTCCTTACCTTGGTCCTTCTTCTCAGTCATCTTTACGATATCCATTTCACTTTGATCTGTTCTCGTTGTACCATCTGAATCTTTTACCTCGCCTTTCTCAGAATCAGACTCTGTTTTACTTTTTTTTGGACTTCTTGGACTTTTTCTTTTATCTGATTCATCCAAATTTTCATCCATATTATTTTTGGCTAAAAAAAACCATGTACAAGGCAATTATAGATATTTCCAACATTAGAAATTTACTTTTAATATTTCTAGTATAGTGGAAATAATCAAATATTTTCCAGTAAGTATATTTTGTTATTTTTCACTGAAACAAAAGTCCCGTATACTTTCTTATATTCAAGTTGCTCAAAAAAAGTTTCATATGCTATTGGTACTCCCTTCTATAAGCTATAAGAACCATGATATATAAATTAGACAAACATAAAAGTTTTCTTTGTTATGTTTTATTTTGTTTTCTTTTTTCCTTGCATTAAAGGTTTTCTTGGGCTGGGGATGTGCCCCAGTGGAGGAGAGCTTGCCTACCAGGCACAGGCTCTGGGCTCAATCTATAGCACCACAAAAAACCCAAAAAACCCAAAACCAAAAAACAATAAAAAGCAAAAACAGATGCTTGAAGTGCATTTCTCTCTGTTGTTCAATGTATCTGTGCTTTCACTGCATGATCAGATTAGGTTAGCCATTATACAGTGATCAGTAGTTCTGACACTATTACTTGGTGGTTATTGCTGCCATCATTATGATTCCTATTTTACAAAGAAAATTATGCTAAACCTAGGTCCCTGGACAATGTGTATTGCTCCTTTCTTCTCTGCTATCACTTGTTGTTGTTAGGTGCCGTCGAGTCGGTATCCAACTCATAGCGACCCTCTGTACAACAGAGGAAACACTATTGTCAGTGCTTCTCTGCTGTTCATAGGGTTTTCAATGGCAGATTGATTTTTGGGAGGGGGTTGCCAGGTCCTTCTCCCAGCTATCACTTGGGAGGTGGCAAAAAGACAACTTAGTACCTGACTTTATAAAAAAACCAAAAAACCAGCACTTGAACAATGGAAACTTCTATGCTGAGGAAAGTAGTTGCAAATAAATCTGCAAAAAGATAAATAATCTGTATATCGATCAGCTGGACTTTATGGCATAGACCCAACCAGGTCAGATACAAGTGAACAAAAAGCTCTCTATAATTCTAAGTGCGACATGGGTAAGTGGAGTAACCAAATGGTAACAAAAGAATCTTACAATGATCTCTTGGAATTTATTAAAATGGATATTTAACATGAATATAATTAGATAGTAGGAGAACTGAGTATTGACTATTATTAGTTCTTAAATAGAAATATTCATGGAGCACCTACTATGTCTAAGATACTCCTTGGCCCTTGAAAATAAATTCCAGTGAGCTTTATAAAATAACATACTTTTCCTGTTCAAAGACAAACCAATGATAATTTTCCTACGGGAACAATTTCACAAATCTCCCAGTTCAGGTTTCACCAGAACCATTCACAAAGAAGCAAGATCAATGAGTTATTAATAAGTACCGGCTATTTATTGTGCAACATATAATGTCCTTATATAGATTTCATAGGAAAGAACACATCACAGCGTAAATTAGCAGATTTCAATGCATACTTAACATAGTTGTGGTTGAAAAATCGCTTAGATATCAAAGGAGAAACCACAAAGTAGACAGCAAAAAGAGTTACGAAGCCAGGGGACATGGGTTGTATCATTTGCCATCTCATCTATATGAACTCTATTAGTCACATGTCCATGAAGTAATTCATTTTCTCATTTAACAGGAATTTAAAAATACACGGTCTCTTAAAAGGCCACGTCTAGAGCTCTATGATTCTAAATACTAATGATTGTTATCCAGGAATAAAAAACTAAATAAATAGTTTCTTTATGCGATCGCGTTATGGAAGCCCCTATCACTTCTTTTCTGAGTTTGTTATTTGTAATAATGTTCAGTCCATCAGATTTGTGACTCCTCAAGAAGTAGTACAGAATGTAAGACTTTGAAAATGATAATGTAATATGGAGGAGGTGGTATTTTTCAAGTAAGTTTTTTTCCTATTATCTTTCTTTAACTGAAATCCTAGATACCCAAGTCTTATAAGTAAAGGTCATTTTAAAAAACCTTAGAACCTATAATTAGTAAACTGCAGTAGTAATTTTGCACATACTATTAAAAATTTCAGAAAATACTTTTTTCTAAAATATAGTTAATATATTACGAATTTCTAAAAAAATAAAAATCAGAAATGGTTATGCAGAAAAAAATTATCATTACTGCTAAAAATGTTTTATATTAACTATAACAATTAAAACAATTCAATTACTTACTTCCTTCTAATGAATTTCTATAATGCACATTAGTATTGCCTGGCAATTTAGGAACAAACCTATAAACATGAGTTTTACTAATCCAGCTCCAGCCACCATATCCTGTTACTCTGTACTCCTCTCCTTTTTGTTTCCAAACCTGGTATAAATGAAAACATGCTGGTTAAACAACATGTTTACAAAGCAGTAGTGGTAATAAACATGTTTGTCAAACAAGAGGAAGTGTCATGCAAATTTAATTAAATTTACCAACCAATTTAACTTTCACTAGGAATCAAAGATTTATGAAGAAATTTATGTCTCCTTCCTAAAATATGGAGTTTAATAAAGTTGAACAGCTTTTATGGGTGTGTGTGTCTGGTACTTAGGGTTGAACCTGGGGCTTCGCCCTTGCATTCTTTCAAAGTGCTGGACCACTGAGCTGCACCCCCAGCCTATTTTTTTTTACTTTTTTGAGACAGAGGCTTGCCAAATTACATAAACTGCCTCTGGTCTCGAACTTGCGATCCTCCTGCCTCTGACTCCCGAGCAGCTGGGATTACAGGTGTGCGCCACCGCGCCCGGTTAAATTGAACAGTTTTTTAACCTTAGTAAATTGGTTTCAAGCCCACCTACATTTTACTAAGAGAAACCTATGTTTGTAAAATTATCAGAAAGAGGTACTCCATCCCAACTATACTAACTACAAGTTTGTGTTAAGAGTAGAAAGAACAAAGTAAATATTCAAACTACAGAATAAATCTCAGAAATGGCTAACACTATTTTAAAAGATTATATTAAAACTTACCTGATGTTTAACTGGAAATGTATATTTTACCCATGTAGCTTGCTGCATTGTTTCTTCCTCTTCTTGTTTTTTCTCCTTTTTTTTAACTTTCTCCTTTTCTTCTCTTTCAATTGATGTCATCCTATGTAATCTAAGAACACAAGCACAGGAAAACTAAATTAAACTTTGAAAAATAAACAAAAACCATAAAAGTGCAATACTGAAAATTAGACACAAAACCAAAGACTGGTTAATTGTAATTCCACAACCCAGACAATCCCAACTGACAAAAATAAGTAGATAGATGCTCCATTCCATAGCAGGAAAAAAAAAATCAGAGTACAAAATGGGTACACCAAACCTCCCCCAAAGAAACACTATGTTTTATTCCTGAAACACTTCATGCATATAGTAATATTTAAGTTTGTATGGTTTTTGTTGTTGTTGTTTCATTTTTTGAGACAGGGTGTCATATGTAGCCCAGGCTGGCCTCAAACTCCCAATCCTCCTGCCTCAGACTCCTGAGTGCTGGGATTATAGCCATGTGCTACCACGCAGGCTTATGTATGTCTTACATAGTCTGTTACACAGGATATTCATAGTATACACAGTATAATTTTTAATCAGTGAATAACTATACTAGATCTTTTGTATATCAGAATACCAACATCTTTTTAAAAAATTAAAAAATAGCTGGACATGATGGTATATGCCTATAATCCCAGAACTCAGGAGGGCAAAGCAGGAAGATCAGGAGTTCCAGTCAGCCTAGGATACAGAGTGAGTTCCAAGCCAGCCTGAGCTATGGAGCAAGATCCTGTCTCAAATGAAACAAATAAAAAAAACACAAAACAAAAATGAAACAAAACAAAAATTTAAAAATAGGCAGGCACAGAGGTGTATATCTGTATTCTAAGCACTGGCAGGGCTGGGATTTAGCTCAGTTGGTAGAGCGCTGCGCTGCAGTCTCTGAGGTCCCGAGTTCAATTCCCAGCACGGCAAAAATGGGAGAAGGACATGGCAATCCACTCACAAGGCAATCCCAAAACAGTCAGACATTGAAAACCCTATGAGGGTTGCTATGAGTCGGACACCGACTCGACAGCACCTAACAACAACAACAACAAGCACTGGGGACGCTGAAGCAGGAGGATTGAGAGTCGAAGTCAGCCTGGGCTACATAGTCAGACCACGGCTACAAACAAATTTCTTTCTATCATCATCCTTTCTCCCCCATCCTCTCTTTTAAGGCAGCTTTGTGTCGTTATTATAGGACCTCAGGACACAGCCACCCTCAGGCTGGGCGTTCGTGCCTATTAACTGTACACAAACCAGCATAGCAAGGATGCTCTATGAGGCTCCCACAAGTTCTACATTGATGGGAGGAGGAAAGCGGTTGGCTTCTCCCTGAGAACTGATAACTGACTGCAATACCAGCTTTCACCAACACTCTACAAACCAGGGAGTGCAGCAAGCTCCTAAAGCGCAGCATGGTGAGTAATGGAACAGTCCCAGACTCTAGAGTAGGGAACAACTATGCCAAGGCCAAGCAGTGGCTTTCAGAATTTCTGTGGGCTTGGCTTCTGCACACCTCTGACAGGCCAGGAATGGAGCACTGTGTAGAAAATGCTGGCACAGTGACACTCTAGGAACTTACAGCCAGGCCGAATGCTGTCTGGGCTCCTGGTGTCTTGTCGACAAGGCAAATGGGTCCTTTCTCCTCACCAAATACAAAGGCTTCACTCTGCTGAGACTGTGGTTTTATAGCTTATCTGTGATGTTAGCTGTCCCTGAGCAAAATTCTTTTGTACTCACTGCCACCAAGACCATCCTCATGGGAGAGGTAGCAATACTACGGAACTTGGTAGTGGATCAGTCCTGTCACGGCTGGTAGCCTAGAGGCCACAGGAAGGAAACCTCATCAGGCTAGTACTATGTAGCCTCTGGCTGCCACTCCATTCTGATGGACATACTGGGGACAACTTTTCCTTCCACATTTCCAGAGTCAACAGAGAGCGAGATCAAGGGACTGGATGGAACTGCTACTCTGCTGCTTATCTCCATGTACTGCCTAGGGCTCTGCTGTATTTGTTTTGCTATTGCACTAAAAGTACAATACATAACATCATATGTCCTTCATCCTAAACAGGGGGAGCGTCCCTCTGTGTTACTCAGTGATGGGTGGCTCACTGACCACAAGTTCTTGCACTTAAAATGCTGACCCACTGTGTGAAGTACACAATTTTGAGGAGTAATGTGGCTCTACCACTAATCAGAAGCCCAACCTGCTGTTGCATACCTTCATTAAAGCTGAGTTAGTATAAAGCTTCCAAACTGCTAGCCCAACAGAGAGGGAAAAAATACTACCCCACTGTTCTTTACTTATGAAAGAAGGAATCAGTTTTTGTGTCTACTGGCCTTTCACATTTATTTTTCTGCACAATGCCTGTTCAAATCCTTTGTCTTGTTTGTACTGGACTATTAGTGCTTTTCATTTACAAAAGGTCTTTGTCAATTAAGGAAATATTCCATTTGTGGTGCAAATATTTTTCCTCAGTTTTTCATTTGTCTTTTGATAATAATAGTATTTTTCCACTCTGAATTTTAAATACATGTATCCACTTTTCTCCTCTATGGCATCTGGGTTTTATATCTGTTTAAAAAGAAAGTATCACAACAAAAATATAAATTAATTCATGCTTTCTTTTGAAGTTTTGTTTTTAGGGTTTTGTAGTTTTAAAAATCTGTATCTGAGTGTTTCTGTTAAGGGATCTAAGTGATATTTTCCCCAAATATGCCTCTCGGCCTTCTGATGTTCCACAGCAAAATTCCCATGTTTAGGTCTATTTCTAGATTCCCTACTCTATTCCACTGCCTTGATCCTTCTGCAGGACAAACTATTTTGATTATTGTAGATGTAAAATTTACTCTAACGTGCAAAGCCCTGGGTTCAATCCTCAGTACCACATAAACACAAAAATATACTCTAATGTCTATTCTTAAAATCCATTTCCTTTTGTAGCTATTCTTGCACATCAATTTTCCTAAGTAAAATACGATTATCATTTAATCAAGCCTCCCAAGGCCTGAGGAAGGTAAATCACAAGGCAAAATATCCTTATGTCTTTAGGTGACTTTTAATATTGTTTAACACAGATCCTGACCAGGTTTTGTTATGATTCTTGCTTGAAGATTTTCTCCCTATTTCGTCCTCCCTCTCTCCCTCCCTTTCCTTCCCTCTCTTCCTCCCTTCCTGCCTCTCCCTCCCTCTCTCCCCACCCCCTCCCCAATTGCTGCTGCTGGACTTTTTTCTTTTGTTATCATTTTTAAAAATACAACAAAGTTAAGAACTTTATCAATAAGTGAAAAGAAGCTTATGTCCCACCTTGTGGCAATTATTACTCTGACTTTTAAAAATTTGTCATTCTTTTGCTTTTCCTTATAATTTTGATACCTATATGTATATCCCAAGTAGTAAAAAGTTTGGTTTTTGAAAACTCAGTAGCAAGCATAAAACTAGATGCGCAAAGGTTAGGTGTGGTGGAGTGTGCCTGTAATCCCTAGCTCTTGGGAGGCTGAGGCAAGAGGATTATGAGTTCGAAGACAGCCTGGGCTATATAGTGAGACTACCTCAAAAAACAAAAACAACAATTATCCCACACTAACTGCAAGAATAAAAGAGCAATACTGTTATTATTAAAGGTCTACAGTACAACATAAACTTGTCTCTGGGTCATAGTCTGGCGTAGCTTTCAAGAAGGTTTACAAGAGCCTCCTATGGTGAATCAATGGATAAGGTCATGAATAAGCCCAGAAAGACAGAGGACTCATCACAATCAGGGCATATGGAAGACTGCAGGGTAACACAGGTTCATGGTTCAACGTCAATTGCTCTGGGCTTCCTCTGTTTTGTGATGTAATTTGGGACCACTCTCACTTGAGATTTTTTGGGTAGGTTACCATTTGTCCACTTGTACTACTGATTATACAATTTTACTACTGCTGTATTCTATGCTGTTCCCTTGCCCTTGTGGGTTTATAACTTTAAAAAAAAAAATCCCTGTAGGGGCTTGTGGCTCAGTAGTAAGTGTTTACCTAATATGCATGAGGCCCTGTGTTTGAACTTCAGTAGCTAAAAAAAAATTTTATATATATATATCCCAACCATGCGCAGTGGCACATGCCTGTAATCCTAGCAGCTCGGGAGACGGAGGAAACAGGGTTATAAGTTGGAGACCAGGGGCAGTCTGTGTAATTTAGTGAGACCCTGTCTCAAAAAAAAAGTAAAAAAAAAAAAAAAAAAAATGGGCTGAGGGGGCAGCTCAGTGGTACAGCAGTTGCATAGCATGCAAGCACAAGGCCCTGGGTTCAACCTCCAGTCCTACAACAAAACAAAACAAAACAAAACAAAACCCCTTTGCAATAATTTTGGTGGAGCGGGGAACAAAATTAGATATGTTTGTTTGTTATTTTAACTCAGAACTTCCCTTACATTTTCTACATGGTTATTGCTCAGGTACATGAAAATTACTGTCCAGTATGTTGCCTGCCCACCTTATTTTTCATATTGTTTGATAGTCTTTCAGTCATTACTAAGTATATATTTAGATATACTACATATAATAACTGTGCCTACTACATCTTGCCAATATTTATGCTTTATTTCTCTTGAGAAATTGCATTGGCTAGTATTTTTAGGAAAAGGTAAAGCAGAGTGGTGATCATAGGCATCTTTGTTTTGTTCCACCTGAAAGTTGTTGGGAATCTTTTAAGGGTTTCAGTAAAAAGCATGATAATTTGGTTAGAATGAAAGAAAAGAAAGACTTCACATATATTCATTTAAGTTTTTGCTCTAAACAATTCATAACAAACTTTGTTAAGAACTTTCTTGGCATTTAATGAGATGATCAAAGTTCTCTTGCTTTGACTTTTTAAAACAGCATATTAATAATTTCCTAATATCGGACAAGTGTTCCACACCTCAGGGAAAGTCAGTTTTGCTGTGGTTTACTCCCCTTTTAATTTAGTCCTAAATATACTTGCTAATGCTTTAAGATTTGTGTGTGTCTCTGTGTGTGTGTGTGTGTGTGCAGCCATACCACTGTGGCATCTGATCCCGTCAGCTCTCGAAAGCTAAGCAGGGTAGGGCCTAGTTAGTACTTGTATGGGAGACCACCTGGGAACACCAGGTACTGTTGGCTTGGGAGAAGGACCTGGCAACCCACTCCCAAAACTCCCAAAAAGCCATTGAAAATCCTATGAATACCAGAGAAGCCCTAACAATAGTGTTTCATCTGTTGTACATAAGGGTGCCTATGAGTTGGACACCAACTCGACAGCACCTAACAACAACAACGATGATGATGATGAAGATCAAAAAATACAGCCTTGCTTTTGGGGTTGAGTGCGAAATTGTGTGGGACCTTAATGGCGGGTGGGTGAGCTTCGAAGCGGAAGAAACGAGGCGCTGAGGGGGCCTCTGGGTGCCCCGCGAACCCCGCAGGGCGTCTAGCCCTGGGTCCTGCCTCAATCAAGGCTTCACCTTGATCCTGAGCTTTTAAACGTTTCTTCCCGAAGCTTCAGACTTACAGCTTCCTGCAGGATATCATACACTGCCAAACGAACATGATTATTGGTGTGAAGATGAGGACTTGGGGATACCGTTGGTAAAAGCGGCTATGAGTCGCAACTTCTATTTGGAACTCAAGTCTTGTCTACATTTTCAAGACAATTCAAAGGCTAATGAGAACCAAACAGACAAGTCATTCAAGATAAGACCACTGATTGATACTCTGAATAGGAATTTTCAGAAATGGGGTGTTTTTCATCAATTATTATCTGTGGATGAAATGACTGTTCATTATTACAGAAATACTAAACTAAAACAGTCTATCCGAAGCAGAAAACCTGTCACCTTTGGGTATAAGTTACGGACTTTATGTGGAAAGGGTTATTGCTACAAATTTTCATTGTATTGTGGGAAAGAGTCAGGATCAGATACTCGGGTGGATCTGTTAGGAACACAAGTAGTGACTGATACTCTGAGAGAAAACCAAATGGAGAGTACTCTACAGAAGTATTGTATAC